>OY288273.1:75520597-75840597 GCA_958450335.1 Hibiscus tridactylites
GCCTCGTCCCTTGACCAGTTTATCGGTGGTGGCTTCTGGTACAGCAGCGCAGCGGCAGAGAGAGGTAATCATGAACGGTAGGCAGAGGAGGGCAGTTGGTCGAGTGGTGTAGTCCAAGACGCTTTCCCTCATATAACAGCCCACGTTGATAGGCCGGTTGTTCATGATCGAATGAATGAGGGCTAGCCTCTACTGGTCCACCGTCGTGTGATGTGAGGACGGCAGGATGCGCTTCTTGATGAAAGCATTCCATAGCTTGGCTTTTGGAAGCAGCTGCCCCCTTTTTACAGTATTGGGGTTCTTCTTGCTCGTATTCCACTCCGTCCCTTCTTCTGTCACCTCTGCCATGACAGCACCGAAAGCGACAGAGTCGAGGGTGTCCAAAAATTGCTGATGGGCATCGTTGTTGGGACCAAAATAGAGGCCATACATATGGTTGATGCTATCGGCTGTGAATGGTACCTCTGTCCCTCGGACAGTTATTGATGTTGCCGTCCTGCTGTCGATGGCAGCATAGAACTCCCTCACCAGCGTGTCATTTAATTCTGCTGGCTGCTCCGCGAATTGCTCCCATAGCTGAGCCTTTATCACCCTTGCGATGAATGGTCGGAGCCCCAAATTTACTGCCTTACGAGTGTAGATGAAGCCTCTTTCTTCCCAGAGTTCCTTAGTTGCGAAGGACTGCGGGGTGGGTGCTGCTGGTGAAGAGGCTGAAGTAGCACTGCGGCGGGTTATTCTGGAAGACATATTAGTTGCAAGGGTTTTGTGAAAGTAAGGAAAACAAAGAAAAACTAAAGAGGAGAGCAAGTAAGAATAAGCAAAAGTGAGGAAAATGAAAATGGAACGGGGTTATATAGAGGTAGGGTTGCTGCCCGTTTAATGATGTAACGGCAGGCGTGAATAACGGGGCGACTGTTGAGCTTTAGCGTGTCTGACGCGTCTGACACGCATTTATGCGTCTGTTACGCGTCTGTCACACGCTTCTGTGTCTGCCGTGAAAGTCTGTTGACAGCCTGTCTTATTCGTGTCTGCGGCGGCAGCTGGAACGACAGGCTTCAATAAAGGGTTCCTTTGGGCCGATGGATGGATGGTGGGATTGGGTCACTTCTCCTTTTCTTCTTGACTCCTTTATTTCCTAAAAACAGAAAATAGAAAAATATTATTCGAATAAAATAAACCTTAATACCTAATAAATAATAAAAATAAATAAAAATAAAATTTAGGTTAAATTAGGGATGCCTTGTGGGGCATCTCCTAAGGTAACCACTTCCTGTATTCCTGGGGCTTCAGTCCCCTGATAATGCTTGAGGTGTTGTCCGTTGACTTTGAATTGATGCCCGTCTTTTAATGATCGTATAGTGATGGCACCATGGGGAAAAACTCGTACCACTTGGAATGGGCCAGACCATCTAGATTTTAGCTTCCCTGGGAAGAGTTTCAGTCTAGAATTGAACAACAACACAAGCTGCCCTGGGCAGAACTGTCGTGGCAGCAACTTCTTGTCATGCCACTTCTTAGTTTTCTCCTTGTAGATTCTTGCATTGTCGTAGGCCATTGTCCGTATTTCTTCAATCTCGTTCAAATCTAACAGCCTTTTCTGACCTGTCTTGTCCAAGTCCATATTCACTGCCTTGATTGCCCAGTATGCTTTATGCTCTATCTCGACAGGCAGATGACAGGTTTTTCCATAAATCAGTCGGTATGGAGACATTCCCAATAGAGTCTTAAAAGCTGTCCTATATGCCCATAATGCATCATTGAGGAGTAAAGACCAATCTTTCCTAGTTGGCTTAACCATCTTCTCAAGAATGTTCTTAACTTCCCTATTGGATATCTCAGCCTGTCCATTGGTCTGTGGGTGGTATGCTGTCGCGATCCGATGCTTGACACCATATTTCTTCAAGATCATGGACTCCCACTCTCTTCCAACTCTATCTTGGTCAGCTCAACCCTAGCTATTTTCATCATTTTAAAACCCTAATCATTAACTAATTCGGCCCGATTAAGACTTCATATTTTTATATTGACCCATCCAAAAAAAGGTGTTGGAATTGGGCTTCTTAAGTGAGAATGAGACGTGTATTTTGGGCCTTTCTTGAAGAAACAATTAAGGATGGAATTTTTTGGACTAATATTATTTAGCTTTTAGCTTTGAGTTGAAAAGAAAAATAGAATGTGATGTGTAATTGGGCATTATTTCCATGAGTAGACAACGTAAATGTCCTTCTATTATAGGGTGTTTTTTATTGAGTCGTCGGATTGTGAGAAACTATTATCCAACTAAAAAAAGTAATAAATTAGTCCTTTTTGTTAAGAATTTTACGATAGATGATATGCCAGTTAATAATATTAATATGAAAAAATTAGTCCCTCCTTTTATACTTTGTTATATTTTGGTATTAATTCTCAAAAGTTAAACATCAGCTCTTCAAAATTATACAAATTTAATCCCTATCGATTATAATGATATCATCTCATGTTTACTCTGTTTAAAATTTAAGACATTTAAATTTCCAGTATAAGGGGTCGACAAGATTTAAAAGAAAAGAATTTAAAATTCTTAGTTTTCTATTTCTTGAAAGCAAAACCTATACTTGAAACAACAAGCAAAATGGATTGCGGCAATTATCACAATAACATAGATTTTCTCTTAATTTTCTATTTCAAAAAAAAAAAACAAATTGTCGATACCTAAAATCTATAAACACTGAACAAGAGAGATGGAGAAGAAGAAGAAAATGGTTGATAGCAATTTCAAGCAGTTCACTCCTATATATTTGGGCAGAGAGTCGTAGTTGGTACGATGATCGGAGTAAAGAAGAATGAAGAATGGAGAGTAAAGTGGAGAGGGGGGTTTCCCCTTTGTTCTCATTCTCCCCTCTCTCTCTCCTTAGTTATATGGTATGTAAAACTCGTGTACTATTGTTGATGGGATGGTGTTAGGCCTAGCGTCATGATGACTATTGATGGGCTAACAGAGTAAGCTCAGTTGTGGAGTAATAGGTTGAGCTGTTGGGTTAACTGGACTGGACAACTGCCATGTCAATGTGCGACAACTCAACATGGAGAACGGTCCGAAGAATCAGAGCTTTGGAGGCCATGGTGCCTCACATGCTGAAGAGTGATGTGGAGAATAGGAGCTGTAGCGGAGGCTTCCAGATTCCAAGGGACGCCTTAAATTCGGAGCAATGCTTTTGGATGAGGCGGATACTAGTGGTATAACACTTGTCTCCCATAGGTTGTATGAGTATCACAAAGTGGCATGAGCCAAGACTTGTAAGTGAAGTCGAGTTTGTAACCGATGTGTTAGTTGTAATTGAACAAATTTCAAAGTGATGTAACTCAACGCTCTAGAGAAACCATCGTGGTTTGCCTTTGTTGATTTGGGCGGAGAGCCGTAGTCGAGTATAGAAACAATGTAGAACGAGTGGATGAATCTCAAATGAGGCATCTTCGTAGACCCCGCTGCCTTTAAAGCGAAGAGACCCTACGGAAGCATCCCGCGTTGTACACACGTAAGGAGTGGTGGAATCCTTGACCCTTGGAATGCACTAGGGATATAAGTATATGAACGGAGGACTTGACCCTAAGAAATCATCTAGGAGTAGATATATAAGCAAATGACTTGACCTAGAGAAATCATCTAGGGAGTAGATATATAAGCAAATGACTCGTCGCCGAGAAATCATTAAGGGAGTGAATATAAAAACAAGTGACTCGACCCCGAGAAATTATCGAGGGAGTGAATATATAAGCAAATGAATCGACCCCGAGAAATAATCAAAAGAGTATATATATAAGCAAATAACTCGACCCAGGAAATTATCAAGGGAAAAGATATATAAGCAAATGAATCGACCCCGAAAATTCCTCAAGGGAGTAGATATATAAATAAGTGACTCAACCCTGAAATATCATTAGGGGAGTGGATATATAAGCAAGTGACTCGACCCCAAGATATCATCAAGGGAGAGAATATATAAGCAAGTGACTCGGCCTAGGGAAATCATCAAGGAGTAGATATATAAGCAAATGAGTAGACCCGTAGAAATCATCAGGGTAGTGAATATATAAGCAAGCGACTCGACCTCAGGAAATCATAGGGAAGTAGATATATAAGCAAATGAATCGACCCCGAGAAATCATCAGCGGAGTGAATATATGAGCAAGTGACTCGACCCTAAGAAATCATAAGGGGAGTAGATATATAAGCAATTGAATCGACCTCGAGAAATTGTTAGCTATAGTGCCCTAGGTCCTATTGTATGGAGATGATATTTTGATTATTGAATTTCTATCATAAAAAAATTGCATACTTTTGTATCCTTGAATATTATTAATTATTCTAAATATCCCTAATCAGTTATTATTGTGGGAACAATAATAAGATAAGATTAGTGTGAAGTTTGATAGATATTTATAAGAAGAATATGTGAATGAGATTCAAATCAAATTCATACATGTATTTGTTGAGAGCAAATATTAGGATCGACTCGTCTTGATATTAATACATGGATTAAAGTTATATATTAATCTTCAACAATTGAGACATTAAATCCTTAGACCTAAAGTTGCATTGGTTCTTAACATGATGATTATTATGTTTTGACATGATCAAACATCAATTTTAATCGGACGGTTATAAAGGTTATGCTTGAACATAATAAGAAATCATGTAGCGAGATGATTGAACATAATAAGAGATGTGAGTGATTAAGATGAAATTTATCCCTCTTAACATAAGAGAGGATGAGAGAAATCTCTAGGCCCCTCGATGATTGAGACTGAGAAGTGCATGGATGTGCTCAAATAAGTTCAATTAGGCCTCGAGAAACTAAAAATAGAACGATATAAGGTTAACATTTTCCATGTCTTATATTCTATCAAGATATCGTGAGATAAAGAGATTATGACATAAATTGAATTAAGGTTGTCTCAGATTGTGAGTTTTTCATTTAACTTGAGTAGTCTTAATGTCTTGCTAGAGGCCACTTATGAATTGTAGGATAAAATGTGATTTTATCTACTGCCAACGTTAATTGAACCTATAGGGTCACATACTAAGAATGGATAAGAATGATTGTGATTATTACTTTCAACAATAAATTTAAGATAATGAGATTATTTTAATTTATATTGTTAGAGATTATTTATTCAAATTTAAAGAAATTAAATTCGTATTCTTGTGATAGAATATTTTATTTATTTTTCTTATTTTTCGAAAATAATATTATTAAATAACATCATTATCTTGGTTTAGTTGGATTTAAATTCCTTTTTGGATGAGGAATCTGTTTTATAATATATTGTTTACTTAAAGTAAATAAATCACATTTTTTAAATTTGGTTGGATTTGAATTTCTTATCAAATAAAGGAATTTATTTTAAAATATAATTTAGTTAAAATAGTTTTAGTTAAATTATAATAGTGAACTCAAACTAACCCTGTGCGTGCGTGGGTAGGTGCGTGCGTGAGTGTGCATGCGTGTAAGTGATTAGATCAATTTGGGAAATATATGGTGTGTGTGTGTAAGTGATTAGATCAGTTTGGGAAATATATACAAGTGACTTGACCTTGGGAAATCATTAGGGGATAGAATATATAAGAATATTATTTGACCCCAGGAAATCATTAGTGGAGTAGATATATAAGCAAATGATTTGACCACGAGAAATCATCAGGGAGTATATATATAAGCAAGCGACTCAACCTTGGGAAATCATCAGGGGAGTGCTTGTATAAGCAAGTGATTCGACCTCAGTAAATCTTCAGTGGAATAGATATATAGTGACTTGACCCCGAAAAATTGTTAGGGGAGTGAATATATAAGCAAGTGACTCGACCCCAAAAAATCATCTGGGAGTAAATATGTAAGAAAATGACTTGACCCGATAAATTATCAGGGGAGTAGATATGTTTCTCGTGTGGTTCGAGATGTGAGAGCCATTGGAGGCTGAGGAACGCACACAATCATTTGTACCCTTGTAGAGTCGATGCTGTCATAGCACAAATGAGTACATGCATCTCCGCTCTTGTCGAACAACAATACGAGTAGCATTGAGTAAGTCAGAGGCAATCCTCTATTGGTGTAGACATCTATATCCTTGTAGAACCGATGTTGTAATAGCACAAATGTGTATATGCATCTTTCAGTTTTTGAAGCAACAATACCAAGGTTTTTTGCGTAAGTGAAGGCGTCCTATGCATTCTTGTAGAGCCATTGTCATCGGTAGACACAAATGAACACATGCATCTCCGCGCCCTATGAAAAAACACAATGTTAGAGGAATTTAATGGGCTGGAGGCAATACTCTATTGGGACATGTGTCCACACTTTTGTAGATCATGTGTCATCTAAGACACAAAATGTAGGCATTTCGAAGTCCTTGGATAAATACACAATGTAGAGGCATTGAATGGGCAGAGGGGATCAATTTTCTATGTCCTTGTATAGTTGGTATTGTCATAGCAAAAATGGACGTATACATCTTTGGGTCCCATGGAGAAACACAATATCTGAGGCATTGAACAGGCTAGGGGCATCTCGAATGCTTTGTGAATGTAAAATATTGAAGGATGGTGACGTGAGCGCATGGTTGCAGATTTAACTGATCAAGCCTCTAAAAATAGTTCAATCTTTCAAATTGGACTCAAAACGTTATTCACCAAACATGGTCATGTTCATAGTTGATTTTCATAGGTAGATGATTAACTATACAAGGAAATAATCAAATGTAATTATCCTAATTAATCTGATAATTTATTCCTATAATTACGTCTACAACCATGCCATTTATAGCCAGTTATATCTATGTTTGTAACATGAGTGAATATTGTGATAGTGACTGTCGGGAACATCGTTTTGAGGTCCTTCATCAATGACCTAATTATTTGGATGCACGACATTAATTGAAGCTTATTGGTTAAAATATCATTGAATTCCTTATGAAACCCAATAATCCTAGGGTTGGAGAAATATTTATGGATATTTGGAAATTGAGAATACCCCTACAAGTTTAGGGTCTATTTGATTTTAACAAATGTTTTTTATTTATTTTTAGAAAATAACTTGTTAGGCTCGATATCCTTCAATCGAAATGCTTGCCAAGTAGCGGAGAAGTTGTATTTATGGGTGTTTGTGGTGGAAGCAAAAATTAAAAGAATTTGGACAAGGATTTAGAGTGGTTCAACTTTCTAACCAAAGCCTACATCCACTGCCTTAGCTTCCCACTAAGGATTTCCCAAATCCACTCTTGAATTTCTTCCCCTTTTCTAGGATAAGGAGACAACCTTTACACACTCAAAGATTTCTAACCCAAAGCTTGAGTAAACCCTCTTGTGCAAAGAGAAATTCAAAGTAAACAAGAAATCCCTCTAAAATGTATGTGTTTGCACTAATTAAGCACTCACCCAATCCTAAAACACTTGAACAATTATAACAATGTAAGCTCACAAGTGTTGTCTATACAAAGGATGGAAAATTAAGCACTAAGACATGGTTTGATCATAATGTTGTTGACTTGTGGATCATTAGTCTTCTATAGGTGCTTGGAGGTCCTTTTTAAAGTCCCAAATGAGCTTCTGGCCGTTGGAGACCGTTGGGTTGAATAGGAGCTGTTGGAGCCTTTATTTCCTGCAATAAATGCAGTTATGGGGCTAACTGTATTGATACACATGTAGTTGTATCGATACAAGTTCTTTAGGAACTAGCCATTATGCTTCCCTCAGCTGATGTGTATCGATGCACGTTGGTGCGTATCAGTACGACCTGCAATTCAAATAGCTATTGGGAAAATGACTGTTGGGAGCAGTTAGGCATATCAGTACTCGATACAACCGTATCGGTACGAGATGCTAGCTGTTGGGGGTTTGTAAAACAACTGTATTGAAACGTTGCGTAGCGTATCGATACATGTCTTCTCTATATCGATACGACAAAGCCGTATCAGTACAAGTTTTGGCTACTGGAATTTTCCTATAGCTAAAACTTTAAAGCGTATCGATAAGGTGTATACCGTATCGGTACGGTGGCTTGAAAAACAAAGGTCTGGTTACTTTAAAGACATTTTAAATCATTCTAGAGCAATGTAAAATTCATCAAACATATTTTTAAGTTGTTTGGACTTATTAACATTTTGAAACATTTTCAATTTAGTCCAAAATAATTTTTCATTCTCTGTCCATGGTTCAATCCTAATATAATGTCCGAACACCATCCAAGGTCCATCCGCAAGAACATGAAGGTAGTCTGAGTGAGTGCGAAAAGTGACGAGAAAATATTCATTCTCTATATCCATTAATTTAAAAGCTTGAGAAGGCTTCCAAATCTCATAGAGTTTATTCCTTAGGGTTGTATATCCAATCCTTCGACCGAGTATCTTGATCACAACGGTATGATCCAAACTTTTAACTGCCAACTCGTGGACCCGATTAGAGAAATCGATTATTATCAAACCATCTACCATTCCCCATGTGATGTCACCTTCAACCAGTTCAATATCCTTCTCATCGAAGATTTCCTCTTCATCCAGATTAACATGGGTTTGTTCTCCCATGAGGGTGTCTTTATATGACGCAGTTGGAGCAGGTTGCTTATCAGCCGTGGCAGTCATATCTGCAGGCCAATCCCCCTTATTAGGCGGATCTTCATCCTGACGGCATTTCTTGTTGTGATTGCGAGGCTCATCAGAGCCTTCCTTTAATTCAACGATCATGGAATGAGGCACAGAGACCTAGGGTTTTCTTTTTAAATAAACCAAAATTTTAAAATTGTCATTAGAAGGATTCACACCAAGTTTAAATAAAGTTAAAATTAAAAAACCTTTGTTTTCATCTTTATCACTTTTCTAAAATATTTTTAATGGAAATAATGAAAACATCTTTTTTATGTTTTTAATTTTTTCACTCATTTTCTCATTTTCTAATTTTACAATCAGAAACGTTTTCTTCAATGCATTCTATTTTTCAAGAAAATAAAAGGATTAATGTACCTTTTGCCCCTTAACATTTACCACTTTTCCCAACGTGGTACCTAACATATTTTTTGGGCTCTTGTGCCCCCTAAAGTTTGAGATGTTACCCAAATTTTTATCATCGCTAAATATTTTTTACTTAACCAATCATATCGCTTCACGCCATCCTCTTTCTTTTTTGTTTTTTTATTATTTTCTTCTGATTATGGATTTTGATTGATTGAAGGTAATCAGTCACCTTTCTTGGCATCTAAGATTTCTAAGGGTCGATGAATTTGAGTTCAAGAGTGATCAAATGTCGTTTCAAGGGTCGACCGATATAGAAAGGATTCAAGGTAATACATTACTACCTCTTGTATGCTTTATAAGACATATTGGTATCTGGTAAATGTTTGCATGATCATGTTTAAGCATATGGTTAATTCTATTAATGTCTAATCGATTACAGAAAAATAATAGTAAACCAGTTAAGACTGAAATGCTCGGTTAGGAAGATGGGTGACCCCATAAAAACTTCTGAGATCCAAGAATAATTGATAAGATTGTTATACTTTAAATCTGGTTATGCATGTTAATGATTTAATTTCTAAAATGCTAAGTTAAGAAATGACGGAAAGGCCTTTGAGGTGTAAGAATGACTGAAATATCTCCAGGCACCAAATTACTATATTAACCGAAATGATGGATATACCCTCGAGATCTGAAATGAATGAATAGTTGGAAGAACCGAAAGGATCAGAATAACTGACGCACCTCCGGGCATCAAAGCGTCTGAAATACCCTCAAATACTAAAATGACTGAAAATACCTTTAAGACTTAGAATAAAAAAATACCAATAAAGCCAATAAATGTAATGACTCTAAAAGTTGTAATACATGACCCGCATTTGTTGGTCGTTTCTAATACTAATGTAATATCGGAAGAATACTATATGAAGGCATGTTTGATTTATTTAGAGGAAGTAAATTGATATTTGTAAGAGTAACAGATTCTTCTAAAAGGTACATTCGGTGTTAAGGATTGAGTTTGTGTGAAATGCACATGTCCAAATACTTGGTAAGTACCGTGATAATGTTAATTGTTCAGTTCTACTGGACTTGAAGGATGGATAAGTCGTTAAAAGTCTTGGATAATGCAAGTAATTATGCTACCTTTATTGGGCCTAAATTACAAAATTACCCTCAAAAGTTAAAATGATTAAAATTCCCTTATGAGCTAATTGTCTAGAACCTTCCTAAAATACCCAAAATCTTGATTGATCATGATCTACCCAAATTCCCAAAATCAATCCTTATATATCTGAATTCCTGCATAATCATGCTATACCGGAAATTCTAAATGATCTTGAGGTATAATTCCTTAATACTTGGATGAAGTTGATATCTATCGAATTACTTCGAATAAGGTTCTTGATTATGCTTGGGTACCGGTACTCATACGCGTACTGATACTAATATTGCTTACTGGAAATCCTAGATTTCCACTAGTACTAATATGGGTCGACCCGTATCGATATGACCTCTAATCGCGTACCAATACGACTGAAGCTTGTACATATACTCTATTCACAAGTTCACACAATTTCCTCAAATTACGATATTACAACGCTTTATTTGATCCCTAAAGCTTATGAAAGTCATTAGGGTTTGTTTACTAGCGCATTCATTCAATTAATATTAATTACTGGGTTCATAATCATTTAATTGAGTATTTATCCCTTAAGCATAATTCTCATCCAATCCCGTCAATCTAATCGAACAAGCATACAAGGCATCACGATTTTCAATCAATCAAGTAATTATACGAGCATCTCAAACGACCCTACATGGTCTCTAAAGCCTCCACGAGTCTTATCATATACGTAACATCATCAAGCATCTCATAGATATCAAGTCTCATACTATCAATCTCCAAACATGCATATTTATCGTCTACCTATTTTGCAGATACTAGCACGCAATGTAATCACATTTATGATGCTCATGAAGCAATAGGAGTTCGAGGTGCACTAACCTTAAGTGATTATCGATAAATCCTTACTCGAGCTCCCCAAATACTCTAGAAAAAGTCAACGGCTCAGTCTACACAAAGTAATCGGCTTTCCCAAAAAAAGTCAATGACTCGGTCAACAACGGCTGGCGGCTCGGCCTGCGGCTTGGGCTGGCTCAGTAGGCCGGCTTGGCCAAACATTGGGCCTAACGATTGGATCCAGCTATTATAATAGCCCAGCTCAGCTAGACGTTGCCCACGCGCATATAGCGGCATGTGTGGCGGCTTTCGGCGACCGAACGATGACGGTGAAGCTCCTTCCCGGCTCTATCGATGTTGGTGAACACGATGGCAGTCTCAGTTTTGCGTTGTGAGCATTCTAACCTTTTTAGCTGGAAAACTCAAAACTCCTTTTCTCTTACCCTATTTGATGGCAACTCCGATGGCGACCCTACTGGTATCGGAAAACTCGTCTCGACGAGATGAAAACATTGACGGTGGAGGTGTCAACAACGGACGACTGGATCTAAGTAGATTGGAGTTTTAAAACTCCTCCCTCAACTTTTCTTTCCTTTCCTTTTCTCTCTCTCTCACCATCCACTTTTCACTTTTTCCTTTGTTTTTCCCTTATCTCTTTTTCCACTATTTAAAATTCAAACACTTTATCTCCCAATATAATGGGCCCAAACTTAAATATCCTTAACATAGACTTTCAAAATAAAGGCCTATAACCCGATTCTAAGACCCGATTCACTAACCAAAAAATTAGGTCGTTACAACCCATACATGTCGTAGAACACCTCTACGACACTTAAAACCCCCAAATCCGAGCCAAGGTTGCCCTTACAAAAAATTAGAAGATCATCTGCGAAACATAGATGGGTCGAAGAGATCCTCTTGCATTTCGAGTGGTAACCAAATACACATTTGCTAATCATATCTTATGTTAATAAAATCGTTATAAAAATTGTCAATTGTCATGAAACAATGATGTGTATTATGTAATAATATGATGTGGTGTAAGCGATAATTTGAGGATGAAATTGGAATGTTCAAAAAGTTTGGGGACCAATTTATAATGAGGGTCATAGTTTGAAGGTCGAATTTGAACATTCTAAAGTTTGAGGACCAATTTAGAATGAGAACTATAGTTTAAGGATGAAACTAAAATAATTAAAAGTTTAGAGAGTAATTTAAAATGAGGGCCATGATTTTGGGACGTGTGGTGCAATCCACTCATGAAAAAATTGTATATAATTTATGTTTGTTTATTAAGCTAAACTACCAAGTATGAACATTTTTTTGTTCATTTATTAAAAAACAAGTTTGAACAAAGTTTTGTTAGGTTCATTTATGTCACGAACAAGTTCATGTATTGTTTATTAGTTTGTTTATTTAAAAGTAATTTTTTTTGCTTATAAAAGATAATTAGAAAATAACCACGTTTAATTTATTTATATATAGTATAATTACTAATACTTATTTTTAATTAATTTGTATATAAAAAATTTGGGATATATGCATTTACAGTTTGATTGCTTATTATTTTATGAATGTATTTTTAATTGTTTGCAATAGCAAACATATACGTTCTGTGTTCCCTAAACAAATGAATATTAAAACACATTAAGACAATTTTAAAATTCTTAAGTGACACGAACCAGACACAATTAAACTTAAAAATAAATAAACAAAGAAAAAAAATTATTTATTCAAACTTAATTCATTTACGGCCCTAATATTTTTTAGATAAATATTTACGGCCCTAACTTTATTATCCTTTTCAATCCTATTTTTTTCCCTTGGGCCTTGATCTTCTGTCTTAATAACTGAACACACTGCGATTGTTGTAGTTTTTTTCAACAATAATATGATATTTCAACAAAGCAAGAAAAAACTTACTTTTCGACTAGAACAAATTTATATCTAGAAAAACTTAACAAAAAAGATAGAAGATTAAACTAATTGGAAATTTTAAGATAGAGTGGTAATTCAAGGATACGAGAATAGATAGCAGATGTTGAAATTCGAAGCATAATCCATTTTATACAATTTTTTAGGGGTAATATATGTGTCAACCTCGGATTCATGGACGGAGGTATGTATAGCTTGGGAGGGAGTCCCTCTTAAATTTTTAGACATAATAGCATTTGAGGTTCTTTTTAATTTAAGTAGTAATTAAATAAGGTCTTTTGTCTTTCTCAATTTTTAGATTTAAAGGCTTAATAGACATTTGTCCCTCTCAATATTTGATCATAATTCCGTCCAAATCGGATTAAAAAAATAGGAACTTTATTCTTAAAAGCTTGAGTAGAAAGGAAGTCGGAATACCTGCAAATACAGTTGAATATATTCAACTCCTTTTTTCCTTGGCATGTACTTTTACAACAAAATAATATGATATAAGTTCCCATAAACCAGTTCCACCACATATGATATGATGAGGACCAAGAAAATGATTGGGAATGGAATGAGTGAAGTGAAACAAGAAGCCTGAACCCATTTTTCACATAAAGATATCCTATAAACGTTGTAAACTAATAGCACTAGCAATTTAACAAGTGGCTAAAAATCATTGTTTATGATCATCTTTTCTAGCTTTCTTGACCTTGAGAAGAAGACAAGGAAACAAAGATTCGAGCTGCAGATTCCTGTTTGTGCTTGCACCTTTTGATGGCGATGGTTTCCTTTTATTCGAAGGGGTGGCTTCGGCTTTCTTGGTGCTGGCGGGCACTGTTCCATCGCAGGGATTTTGTGATCCAAAGATGTTGGAGTTTTAAACCCATCATCATTATCATCATCAAGGGCTGCCTTCATTTCTCCCAATGATATCATCTTCAGATTCTTGTTTTCTTGAAGCTCCAAAGCGGGAAATGTTGACAGATAGAAAGAGCTGCAAAAGGAGATATAGGGACCTAAAACAAAAGAATATAATCATCAAATCACCGTCTTTGTTTTCATGGAATTCCTATTATTTTAGGTTTTGTTTTCTGCACTTTTGGTGAGGCCTAAAGAGTTCGTTTTTTTTGTGCATCGGATCCTTGAAAACCCTTCACAATATTCACCAACTACCCCGCCTCGAGGCTTTGATGTTATGGATGCATTGGTGGCCAATGGGTCGTTTCTTATGATCATTTTACTTTTATCGGCAAGTGTTATCATAATATTATATTTTATTCTCAATGATTAACACCCTTAAAACATGTCATGTGTATTTTAAAATAATTTAATCACTCAATAATTCGACCATTTCATTTTTTAATTTCAAAGTTAGTTAAATTAATTAATGTTTATATGTTTCGATGCAATAACACTATGTTATTCGTAACAAATAGTTTTGTTAGTTGGATAATTAAACATATTTTATTCATGAAATGGATTAGAAAGTTTGTTAGTCATTAAAATGTAAAGTTTACAGATAGAAATTAGTGGGAAAATATTTTAATGATTGTAATTTTTATATTTTCAAAAGGCAGAAGAAGTTTCGGGTTTAAAATTTTCAATAATATTTCACATTATTCAACTAACAATTTTCTTTTAGATTTTAAATTTACGTTTGGGAATATCATCAATAAATAGTAAGAGGACCAAATTATATTGAATTGAAGTGAGATTAAATTTCTAAATTGGGGATGAAAACAAAATATTATATATTAGTAGTGAAGCCTTGCATCACATGCGTTGTATATCTTCGCAAAGGGATCAACTAACTTTGACTTTGTATAAGTTTGTTAGTTCCCAACCATTTTTTTTCATTTTAATTATAGATTTGATGAATATGTGCATTATTTGTCGACTGCAAAAGGAATATGGGTCACTTTTTCTACACTCGTGTAGTGTTGTATGAAACTATGTTGAATAAATTAATCTTACATTTTAGTCAAACCCAAAACTTAATATACGGCATTTTCTTCACCTACTCTCTTCAAGGCTTAAGCCGTTAGAATTAGGGAAAAAACTTTGATATGCATGTTTTAGTTTACACAAATCTTTTAATTTTAAGGTTTAAAAGTTTAGTTTACGGTTTAAAGTTTATGATTTTATATTTTAAGATTTAAAATTTAGAGTATAGGGTATGTAACACCCCAAAATCCGGTCTAGTCGGAATTGGGCTCCGGTGATAGGAAATTTTGCATCGATAAAGTCTAAATATAGTATTGGCTAGCTAATCATTGATATTGGACTCTAATTGAGTTAAATCATTGTTATTGGATCCTATTGAGTAGTATCGAAAATATTATAGTGGCTAAATTGTCGAAAATTGTGAGTTTGGAGTCAAAACTATAAAGCTTTGAGAATCGAAGGACTAACCTTGCGATTGACCCTTTTTATTAAAATTCTCATACGTGAGAATGTCTGGAGAGTTTCCTTCATTGGAAGGAAACCTATACAAAATTTAAAGACTATTGAATAGCCAAAATGAGCTTACCCGATTGCTAATTATTCAAGCACCTTTACTCATCTTTATCTTCTTCCTCCCACTAACAAGCAAGCACCACCATTGTAGGAAATCTCAAGCTTTGAATTTCTTCACCTTATTACTATCGAATCGTTGTCGTCGTTCGGGTAAGCAATAATTCTCAAACAATCGTTGAATTTCATAGATGTGTCAAGCTTAATCTCAAGCTAGGGTTTTAGCCATTCATGGATAATTCATCGTTGATGTTTATATTGAATTCGGATATCGATTTTGATATCGTTGTATCGATCCTAATAGTCTCCTTATTTATTTCCTAGCTCAAGACAACAAAAAGGAGAATCCATCAAACTCACTGAAGGCTAGGAACAAGGGAGTTGTCATCCGAGAGCTGTATGAGTATCGGATAAGTAAGGTGAGTGTATTCGAAGTCTCGGGATTAGGCGAAAAGCCTTCCTGAATCTTTTATTGTTGTTTTCGATCATTTAGCTAACATTAGTTTTGAGGAAGTTACATCGGATTGTTAAACGGACACATTGGTAAGTGTCGATAAGTTTGTTGTTGAATATCGGACATAGTTATTGGTATCGTCATTGTGCATTGTCATTGATATAGTTATTGTTATTGAAACATTGTAAAGAAATCATCGGACATTAATGTTGACATTGAATCATGAAATATTGATAATGAGACATGTTTATTATTGATAATATTGAAATCATTGGTCATTGAAATTCTCATTGAATATTGAATATGGATATGAACATTGAAACCTTGAATTTGAATAGACACTGGTTACAATTAGCATGTCATAAAATTTATTAGCTCAGTGTACGAGTGGGCTACGGTCCTAAGGCTATGACCTATATTGATTTGGCGAGGAGGAGAGATGTGCATTGATATTGGTCATATTGGTGAGGCAGAGGGACTAGACCATTCATTGATTTGGCGAGGCGCAGGAATTCGCGTATCCACTATCTTGATTCAATCCAAAGGTTAATGATGAAATGTATATGCTAAAACATTGTATAATGATGCATAGTATTGACATTGATGAGCATGAGCACACATATCTAAAATACTCGCTACAATGTTATACATATTGTTTATGACTACCTCACTAGGCAATGTATGCCTAACGTGTCTCATCTCATATATTTCATGTTGAAAGATCGTGTATTTTGAAGATCGGATAGTCAAGGTAAGACAAGTCACTACAAGCCCTAAAGTAATATATTTTGACCCTATGAACTCCTAGGAAGGTGGAAAAGTAGTCAAACTAGTCGTTTATGCCCATTATGATATGTTTGTGAGATGTCTTTGTTATAATGTGGTTGATGACCCTAAATGACCCATTTGTTTTGGCTTAAAGTGGTTTAAAATTGCATACTTAGCTCATAAAAGGTTAAAACATAGTAAACGTATTTGTATGATCATGAAATTTGGAATGCTAGTATTTTATACTATTGAAATGATGTGTGTAAAATTTTATTGCATTTGGACATCGTTTAGTAGGTCAAATCGAATAAAAACAAACAAAAATCTGTCATTACAGGTCAGGCCGTATCGATACGGGTGATGGCGTATCGATACGATAAGCTTAATTGAGCCTAAAGAAATAGGGTGTACCAAAACGGACTATAGCCGTATCGAAATGGCCTTAAGGTGTTTCGATATGGGGTTAGTTAAGTTAGTTAAAGACATATTTAAACAGTTTGCAATGTTCACAGTTTAGTCACCGATATTGAAAGGTTTAATTGAATGAGTAAATGAACTCCGAATTGCATGAAATTTTACAGACTTGTTAATATAGTAGTGAATTTCAATGTAGTATAATACATTTTATCGAAGAACCCCTAATTTGACAAATTTACAGTTTAGTCTCTAAAACTTGTATTAGTTAAGTATTAGCCCAAATTATTTAATTATTGCTTCGAATGGATCAATTGGACTAAGTTACATTGTGGTAGTGTTTCATTGTATGTTATTGTTGTAAATGTTAACAATAAAAAATGAAATTTTGTTGCACCAATCTTTGTATTGATCATCGGTATCACCTTCCGACCCGGTTCTCGACCAGACCATGAAGGGGGTGTTATAGGGTATAAAGTTTAGAGTTTATGGTTTAATTTTTAAGATTATTTGTGAAAAATAAATTATACACAACATGTGTATCAAAATTTCGAATAATCCCATTTGATTTTTTTATAGCTTTAGGCACTAGGGAAGAATGGAACTCTATGTTGAGGTGCTTTGAAATTTCCTTTAGACTTAGGGTCTTGAAAGCAAATGAAATGAGTAATATGGGATATCTTATAATGAGAAGGAGGTACTTCGTCATTTTGAATAAATTCATAGCGTTACTAGATTTTATGACGCTCACGTAGCATGTGAAAGAAAATATTTTGAATATAATTATTTACATTTACTCATCAAATAATCTTAAGTGGAGTGGTAAATTATTTCCACTAAAATTTCAGTCTGTATTTAAGTGACTTTTAATTTGATTTATTTATAGGTCATATAAAAGAATGAAAATATAAAAACATTATTAAAATAATAAGTATTATACCCTTGATAAGAGTAGTTTAATATTGTGTCAAAGAAATATAAGTATGTTTAGATATTAATTTTGATATAACTTAAATGAAATATATTTTTGGACACAAATTAATTTCTAAAAATATTTCAAAAGTCAATTAACTTGAAAAATATGTTTGAAAGATTTTCAAAGTGTTTGTGACTTGAACAAATACTTTTAAAATAGCCCTTAGGCCAAAAGAGTCTGCCCGTACCGATACTCTTTCCTCGGTACTGATACTCAGACAGACGTACTAGTACACCTTTTCTTCGTACCGACACACCCTTTGTTTCAAAAACAAAATTAAATTTTCAGTAGCCAATCTTCGTACCGGTACTGGCTATATCGTACCGTTACGCAAGGGCTCGTACCAATACTCAGTATCATGTACCGGTACGCCCTGCATTAATTACTTGTAATGACTCTTACTTCTTAAGGAAAGTACCGATATCGAGACCTATGTACCGATACTGAGTTGCCAGAAGTACAGTAAATGCTAGAAATTAAGTCTCCAACGGCTATAAACGGTTAGTTTTCATCCCCAAACGGCTAATTTTCATCTCTAACGGCTAGTTTTTTATTTCACACATTAAATACAAGCCAAAGACACTTGACGAACATGAGAACACATCCAAGCATAATGATATATAAAAATAGCTTTTGAGTATATAGTGTATATGTAGCGACTAAAAAATTCGAATAAGTATCCTACTTTTTATAAAAATTTAATTTTGGGGGTTTCTTTAAAAATTGTATTTAGAATAAAACTTGAGTCGTTACCAATCATTCTTAAAAGGGTAGACCGGACACTGAAAAAAATAAAACTGGAGATTTTTTTTAAAAAATGGTCCGAGAGTCGGTTACGTGTGAGGAATGATTAGCACTCCCATAACATCCAAAATCAATACTAGGGATGGGCATTTCACCCGGGCCCGATGGGTTTCGACCCGACCTGGCCCGATCGGGTCGGATATTTTCATGAAAATAATTGGGTTTGGGTCGGGTTTTTGTGTATGTTAAAGTCGGGTCGGGTTCGGGTTCGGGTTTTAGGGTGAAAAAATCCGACTCGACCCGACCCGAGACTAATAGTGTAATTTTCCCTTAAATTTTTAGGGATATTTGTAATAATACCCCTTTTATATATATAATTTTTATAATTTGGTCCTTAAAATTAGTTTTTTATTTACAATTTAGTCCTTAAATTTATTATTTTTTATAATTATGTCTCTTAAAATTATTATTTTTACAATTAGGTCCCTAAAATTAATTTTTTTCTTTAGATCGGGTCGGGTCGGGTTTAGAATATTTATTTTCAGGTCGGTCGGGTTTTTTAAATAATTGAATCGGGTCGGGTTTGATTTTAGGATTATTAGTTTTGGGTCGGGTTCGGGTGGGCCAAAAACCCGACCCGACCCGTGCCCATCCCTAATCAATACCAAATTAATTATCATTTTATTAATATCGGATTTTGCGAGTTAAAGTGACATTTAAATTAGAATTTGGTTATACATGCGAATAAATTTTAAGGGTCCCGTTATTCGAGAATAAACGAAAAAACCACCACCAATACGCCTAGTATTAGCCAAGTCTACTCTCGAATAAAAGAGCATTGCATTAACAATTTATATCCCGGTATGCAATATAAATAGGAGACGTGGCATAAAAACAAAATAAAACCAGCAATTAAATAATGAAATAACAAAGACCATACATCCCGAAAAAAACATGCATACATCATATAGGTTATACGGAAGACAAATAACTATACATATATTATGATAAAAAGCTATATATATATATATATATATACACACATATACTATAAGGTATGAAAAACTATATATTATATGGTATGGAAAACACATATTAAATGTACTATGCGAGATATATACATATATATATAAGTTATACATATATGATTTAAAAAAACTGTACATATATTATATTATATGATGGGTATTTGTTCTATATACAAGTGCTTGTGGAATTTTTTTACACAAGCGTCTTAATTTTAGGGGTTAGGGACTTCGTTTAGGGTTTAAAATTTAGAGGTATAAGTGTAGTAGTTTTAAATTTGGGGATTGTTGATAAAATTTTGGGTTTAGGATTAAAATTTAGGGTTTATAGGTTAAAACCTAAATCCTTACACATATTACCTTAAAACTAAACCCTAACCCTAAACTCTAAATTCTAACCCTAAATTTTAAATTCTAAACATGAATCCTAAATTCTAAACATTTACACTAAAACCCCTAAACTCTAAACCCTAAGCCCTAACCCTAAACTATATAATTGAGGTGCTTGTGGAAAAAAAAAATTCCACCGCCAGTGTATAGGATATTAATCCTTATATGATACATGAAATCAGATACAAAATGAAGGGATAAATCGGAAAGGGAAACAAATTAAAAAGGCAAAGAACAAGTACACATAAATGCATATATTCTATGAGAAAACATACCAAAAAATGACAAAAAGAAGGAATATGTAATAGTTTGAAGCATATAAATAACATCTAATATGGAAACAAAATATATAAGCCAAGAAAACTAGAATAATAATAAAAAGGGGAACAAATATATGCTATGAATATTAACATAAAAACATATGGAAATAAAAACATAAACCACTAGGAAAAATAATTAATACACATGTATTCAATTAAAACAATTAATATAAGGATAAATATTTCATACAGGGGCGGTGGAAACTGAAAGTTTCCACAAGCGCCTTAGTTTTAGGGTATAGGGAGTTAGTTTAGGGTATAAAGTTTAGGGGTTTAGGTGTAGGGGGTTAGAATTTAGGGATAGTTGTTTTAATTTAAGGTTTAAGTTTATAATTTGGGGTTTATAGTTTAAAACCTAAACCCTCACCATATTACCCTAAAAACTAAACTCTAACCTATAAACCCTAAATTATAACCCTAAGTCTTAAATTGAAACAACTATCCCTAAATTCTAAATCCCTACATCATAACCCCTAAACTAACTCCCTATACCCTAAAACTAAGGCGCTTGTGGAAACTTTCAGTTTCCACCGCCAGTGTATAGGATATTAATCCTTAATATAATAGCTAAAATGATGCTTCAAAATTAAGGGGTCTGAATTTAAACAAACAAAAACTCAAATGGACATGAATTAAAACATGGTTATGCCATTGATTATCGGACCAAAAAAGAAGAAAAACAAAGTTTCAAGAGCAATTCAGAAAAGGCCTAAAACAGAATATATAGGGACTGATTTGAAAAGCTTTGAAAACATACATGGATTGCGGGTAACAATAATTTAGAATGGATGTCCTTAAAAATGTAATAAACACGTTATTAAAGCTTGGTATAAATACCAAAACCTAAATCTGACCTCTATTTTAAAAGCCAACCCGATTTACCTAGATCTAGGAAAACCGAAACCTAAAATCCCTTTTTATAAATTTAAAACCTTAAATCTTCGTTTGTAAAAGAGGAAGGCGAAAAGGAAACGATCGAATGGTGTCGTTCATCGACGACACCAACCTCGACCACCATGCAAGGCGGTGGATCAGATTTGATCCAATGGTTCTAGTTCGAATGCGCATAAAGTGAAAAATATTAGGGTTTGGTTATCAGATTTAGTTTAGATTTGGGCTTGGGTTGCATTGGGGCTAATTTGGGTGAAAACCTCTTTTTTATTAATTATATATAATTTGCGAGGATTGAAATCGCGTTCTACGGAGCGCAAGGTCCATCAACCTGGCATTGTTCTTTAAAATAACGGCGACTCAATATATCGCACAGAACGCGAGTTCTGTGCGATTTTGGGTTGAAAAACAAGGGTAGGTAGACCTGTTCGAGCCCAATTTCGGGCTTATTAATCGTAATTTTTTAGCGAACATCAAGTTTAGGTTCGTAGTACTGGAAATTCTCTATTGTATGACACCAACACTGTCAATTTCCGTCCATTCTAAACTCGCTTAAAATGGCTTCCAAAACCCTCTGCTATCATCATTTTTTGAATGAAATTGCCTTTGAACAACAATTGATAATTTTGGTTTAGTAATCGCATAAAATTAATAAAAAACTGAAATTAAATAAGCATTTAAAAGTTTAATTATAATAGATAAAGAAAATTAAAATACGGTATTTAAAAAAACCAAATGTCTGAAATAAATATATTAGAAACAAGAATACAAATGCATTAGAAAAAAAAGGCTAATGATGTTTATGTCCACCCGTTCCCCAGTTAGGTGGACGACGGTCCCGATCTGGATTCCTCCGAACAAGCTTTGCTGCATCCTCCTGGTCCTAGTCCTCATCAGCATCATCTGCGATACGATGACATGTGCTGGGCCCGGGCGGGGAGTAAAAAAGGCTACCCGACAGTATTTGCAAGACAATGCTATAGTCAAACTGAGATGCCAACGATAGAATATCGATCAGCAGAGGACCACTCGTCGGCATATGGGGACGGTAGGCATCTGAGAAGTAGAAGTCGAGTGGAGGCCTCATCTGCTGGAAAGTCGAAGGATCGCTCAAATTCTGAAATGATGTGGCAGAAGATGAGACCCCTGCAGTGTCAGTTCGTGGTCTCGGACCGCGTTGCCTCGACTGTCTCTGGCTCGCTCGACGTGTGGGGCGTGGGCGGTTTCGGGGAGCCTGGTGAAGCTGTCGCTCGCACTCCTCGGAAGTAAGGATATACGGCTTCCCATAGTGCCCATACCACTGAAAGTAATCGAAATTGACCGAAAGGGACCAATCCAGAATGGGTCGAAGGAGGCGTGGGCGACTGCAAATCGGTCATCCCAACGCTGAATCCAGTTAGCGTGGTAATGGGCCCAGCCAATCTCCGTCTTCCCCTGGCGCTTTAGATGGTGGAATTCATCCAAATTTGGTAGTTCCTCTTGCGGAATCCCTTGGACGTACCCGAACTATCGGAGAACCCGATTCGTAGGATGCCACACGACAATTTCATAGTTGATCAGCAGCACTGTTGCAAGCCATACTTGCTGGTCACGCAAAATCTCGAGTTGAGTAATCTGCTGAATCACATCAGAAGCGTAGGGCATCCACACGAACTAAAAAAATTATAACGTTTCTAACGGTTATATGAAATATTATTGGAAAAAAAGTATGAAAAATTTCAAATGAATTTTCGGATTACCTGATCGTTCGTCATCTTATCCATAACAAGCCTGTAGTCTTCTTGGTTTTTCAGCAGGCCCTGGTGAGTCAGTGTTTCGCTCCACCTATCATTAATGCAAAATAAAAAAAAGTAGTTAAATAAAATAAATATAATAACTTGAATAGTACCTCCGAAGAAGCGGAAATAAATAGGGGGCAGGTTGTCTAGGCTGCGGGCTTAAAAAAGGCATCCGAAACCAAGCCCAAGACTGAAGAAGTAAACAACATCCTCCAATAGCTGCTCTGGCATGGTCGACATTTCTATAGAGCTCTCTAAAATGAAACGCCAAAACAACTGTTCCCCAACATTTTTTTCTAGCTTCATCAAAATTGATAAGATGATAAAGCCACATCACGTGCACTTTGGTGCGGGATTTGTCTGGCATTAATATCCTGCCGATAATACGCAAGACGCGGGCACGCGCAAACCGCTGTGAAAATAATACATATTTAATAAAGGAAATATATTAAAAATGGTAAAATTAGTAAAAAAAAGAAAAAAAAAATACCTGGAGTGTTTCGTCATCCGCATGGGGGGGGTTCAAATTCATCCTCCAAATAAGATAGTTCTATTTTCCCACCGTCCCACGCATCTGCTGGGGGCGCCACTCCCATTATTTCAGCAAATAGATCTGGCCAATTAGCCAACGCTGTACACGTAATAAGGTTGTCGTTCGTAGGCAACCCTAGATGATAGGCAACATCCTCCAGCGTTATTGTTGCCTCGCCTATCGGGAAATGAAAAGTGTGTGTCTTTGGCCTCCATTGTTCTATAAGCACGCTAATCAACGCTGGGTTACACTTCACACCCGCTAAGACCCTCTCTACCTGGCCAAAACCAGCTCGATCAATCCACGTCATGACGGCGGGATCATGTGCGTGGTTGATACGGTTAAGGTAACAAATTAATCGGCGTTCGTATCCCTTCAAAAATAAAATAACAAAAAATTAAATAGTTGGCAATGCATGTAAAATAAAAAAATTAAAAAAAAAGAAAATAAAAAAATAATACCTCTTGTGTTGTCCTAAAATAGTTACAGCAGTGATTCACGTCGTTTCTTAAGCCTGCCATTGTATCGAAAGAAAATTAAGCAAATATAGTAAAAAAACTGAAGAAATTGCGTTTTGTGCGTGATTGATATGGGGGTAGGGCCACCAATTTATAGAGGAGATCGCGTCCTTTGGGAAGCAATGTTAATGAACCTCGCGAGGTTCATTGATAAGACGTGTCACGCAACAGACGCGTGATTTGAAAGGGGAGAAGGGACCTCACGTTCTGTACAACGCGAGCTTCTAAATACCTCGCTTTCTACAGGATGCGAGGTTGTGGGGTTTTTAAATAATGACTTCCCGCGCGCGGGAAAGTCATTTAATATCCAAATAATTATATATTTGTTATTATTATTATAATTATTATTAAATAAAATAATAATAGTTATTAATATTCTAATAAATTGTAATTTTTTATTATTATTATTATTATTATTATTATTAGAGTAAACTACATAAATGATCACTATACTATTGAAAAGGTCGCGATTTGACCATCTTACTTTTTTCCGAAGCAATTAAACCACCATACTATTAAATTGGGTGCAATGTGACCACTAGCCATTAGAGTTTAACAGTAGGGTGACATGACAGTTAAAAAGTTAAAGGTATAATTACACATTTGGTCCTTACTATTTACACATTCTTTCAATTTAGTCCTAATTTTAAACTAATAAAATAAATTAATTAAGTGGTGACACGTGTCAACACCTTATTGGAGAAGGAAAATAATCAAATTTAAGCATAAATGCTGCTAAGGGGAATCGAACCCGGGTAGTGTACAAGCAAAAGCAATAACTTAGCCACTACACCAAGCACAACTTTGTTTTATAAAACACAACTTTAATATATGTCTTATTTGATTCCTATAATCACCTCACCTTTATGAATAAAAAATTATACAACTTCAAATGAAATTACAAAAAGCTGCAATTATCATCTTTATGTAGGAAAATATAGAGTTAAATAAAAAGAAGCATTTCTAAGCCTTATATTATTCCTGTTCTGTTGCAGCTGGTCCCAGCTCTTTAAAAGTCTTCCTCTTCCAAATGTAAGGGTGCTTATATTGGTTCTATATACAGACTAATTTGTCTTCCAATACTTCAAATGATTCTCATATGCGTGCGTGTGCATGTGTATCTTGATTCGATGTTTCATATAAAATGGATTTGCCCAACTGCCCCTACTCGTCCTGTGGCTTTACTTGGGGGATTTCCTTACACTGCATGTTAGAAAAAATTTGGTTCTATCATCAGGTTTATGCCATAAATAGTATGTTATATATAGGTGTGTGTGTGTGTGTATCCTGTAAGTAAAGTGATTCTATGACACTTGATACTGATATAATCAAAATTTCTTGTATCAGGGTTTGATGTTGGTGAGCTGTCAGCAGATGGTCCAGATGATTGGGAGGGTTTAGATGCCTCGGCGACTCATATTGCAAACTTGTCAACAGAGCCATCTGATGGTATTTTCAAGAGCTTTATCATCTTCAAATGAATAATCCTGAATCAATAGTCCGTCTCCATGAATTTAAATGAAAAACTCACTATCTTACGGTTTCCTTTCGACAGTTAAGGTTGGAATCAGAGGCTTTAGTATGGGTACTGCAATGACCCTTTACTCTGCAACTACTTTTGCTCTGGGAAGGTATGGAAATGGAAATCCGTACAACATCAACCTAAGAGCAGTTGTTGGACTAGTGAATCGGAGGCTTTAGTATGGGTACTGCAATGACCCTTTACTCTGCAACTGCTTTTGCTCTGGGAAGGTATGGAAATGGAAATCCGTACAACATCAACCTAAGAGCAGTTGTTGGACTAGTGGATGGCTTCCAGGTTCGAGGTACGGCATCTGCATTGATCGAGTTAATTTTGGGAAAAAAATCCCTTATGTACATTTAATGAAGCCTCACGTTTTGATAAAAAAACATTCTTGTACTTGCTTATCAAAGGTGTTACCTTGAAGATGCTTAAGGAACAAAATAGAAGTATCACATGAAGCTGTAAGGCGCGCCGCGTCGTTGCTGGTTATGCTTGGCCATGGAACTTGTATGTATCTTTGTCTCTTTTAAGCAAATATTGCAACTTATCCATCGAATATATCTATTAAACTCGAAAGGTTGATATTTGATAATCAAAGGTTTCTAGAGAAACACTATTAACTTTCCAAATTTTGTTTTGTCCACCAAACTGATCCTTTAATCCTCTTATTGCTGGTGATGATGTTGTCCCCTACAAACATGGAGAAATATCTACCCATTCCTTTAGTGTAGCCGGATTCCAAAACGTCACTTTTAAACATTATGAAGGGTAACCATTTAGGCTCTTATAATAACAATAATAGACTCATTGTTAATTCACAAAACCAGACAACATTTTAAGTTTTTATCTGGTTGTGCAGGATTGGTCATTACACTATCCCTAAAGAGATGAATGAGGTCTGCAATTGGCTTACAGCAAGGCTGGGTCTTGAGGGGTCACGCTAAATATAGCAAAGACTCGATTTTTACGTCAAACTAGCTGAGTAAGGAAGAAAACAATAAGACATATATCAAAGGTTGTGTCTCATAGCACAATGTTGTGCTTGGTGTAGTGGTTAAGCCATTATTTTTGCTTCTACACTGCTCGGGTTCGATTCCCCTTAGCAGCATGTATGCTTAAATTTGTTTTTCTCCTCTAAATAGGTGGTGACACGTGTTACCGCCAGATTGGGGGAGGAAAATAACTTATTATATCAAATATAAATAATTAAATTCCTCTAATAAGGTGTTGACACGTGTCTCCACTTAATTAATTTATTTTATTAGTTTAAAATTAGTACTAAATTGAAAGAATTTGTAAATAGTAAGGACCAAAAGTGTAATTATACCTTTAATTTTTTAACTGTCATGTCACCCTACCGTTAAACTCTAACGGCTGGTGGTCACATTGCACCCAATTTAATAGTATGATGGTTTAATTGCTTCGAAAAAAAGTAAGGTGGTCAAATCGCAACTTTTTCAATAGTATGGTGGTCATTTATGTAGTTTACCCTTATTATTATTATTATTATTGTTGTTGTTGTTGTTGTTGTTGTTGTTGTTGTTATTATTATAAGTAGTAGTAAATAGATTATTATTAGTAATAATAGTTTATATTAGGATTAAAATAAAATGTTATTATTATTATCTATTAATCAATAAAAATAATTATATTTTTTACAATTGAACAAATTTAAGTATTTCATAACAATTGAATGTACAAAATCGTTGTTACCCTGAACCCAACATTTTTTAAAAGATCCTCAAATTGTTCTGACGTTGATGATCATCATGAAGGTGGAATTCACGATGATATTTGTTTATAATGACAAGCAACCTGACCTTTCAGCTATGTGGTACCTTAAAACCTGTATTTAACTTTTGGTAAAACCCGTGCTTGTCTTCTAGATTCCCGGATATTACGATTTGTTGATGTCGATTAAGAGCGATGAAAAAATTACGCGTAGTTAACCCAAGAGGACGTGGATATGCTGACGTACATATGCAACTACAAATAACAACATATCACAATATCCAGGAAATTAGTTTGAAAATAAACTTTCCAGATACGCGATATGTTGCAATTAGTAGCTGCAATCGAAAGTTGCGTACGTGGATATGCTGACGTATATATGCAACTACAAATAACAACATATCGCAATATCCGGGAAATTGGTTTGATAATAAACTTCTTAGATACGCGATATGTTGCAATTAGTAGCTGCGATCAAACATTTTATCAATCGATGGGTGGGTGGTCCTTCCCTCCCCAAGAGTTGGCTATTTATAGATGGAGGTGGATATAATAATGTGGCAATCTCGCGTTTTGTATAACGCGAGGTCTATGGACACGTTCACTGTGACTTCAGATTTCTGTCAAAATCGCTTTATAAAGAAAGTGAGGTTGGTCTATATATCTGCACGCCGATGGATTTTCGTATCCAGTGAAGTTGTTTCAAATGAGTTCGTGTTTTGTTGGTTTTTTGAAGTTGGAGTTGTTTATGTATTTTCTGTTCGTTCATGATAGTTGGAGTTGTGTCATGATTTTGTGTTCCGTTAGGTTCAGACCCCCGCATGATACGTTGATTGAAGAATACTTATTGACATATCGCAATATCCGAGAGCGTGTAGCCGTCTGCTATTTACCACCAAGAAGTGCCTAGAAAGTTTCTATTTAAACTTTCTAGGCACTTCTTGGTGACTCTTTTCTGAAGTTCGTCGCTTGCCTTCACCATCTGTTAAAAGTCCATACTGAAAGAAGCGATCGTGGATTCAGATCGACCATATTGCGGATGCAGCCCTATTTTGCTAATGCGGGTCAAAGCTGCTACCATTTTAGAAGATGATGATTATCGAACTATGCTTCTTTCACTCTAGACTTTTTGCAGATAACATATCGACCGATTGACATGTAGATGCAACCCTTTTTTTGCTAAGGAAGACTTGTTGAAAGTTTTGTTAAATGAAAGTTTGTCCTTCGAATTATCTATAGGAAGACTTGTTGAAAGTTTTGTTAAATGAAATGTGAATTAAATGTTTCATTCGAATTAAATTTATTTATCTGATGTTTTTCCTTTACCATAAATAACAACCAATTCCACCATCATTTACTCATTCATGTTTCTCCCAAAAACACCCAACGCTAATATTTGCTCCTCTTATGGCAAAATTTCACCAACATTTTATTTTCTCGGTACTTATTTCGAATTAACAATCACCAGCAAAATGTCACTCAAAGATTTGTTAAAGTTGACATCAAGCGAGGTTAGTAAATGCACCGACAAACAAATTTCTTCCTTGGAATGTCGAATCCCAACACCTTCCGGAAACAAAACGCACTACGTTTTGAAGCTTACGAACAAAACAAATGTTCGTAACACGTATGACCAGCTAAATTCCGTTGGAGCTAAATACGTCGATTTAAATGTTAAGTTTGATGAGGTCAAAGCTGACGAAGGTAGTACGTCTGCACCTGTACAACCTGCTCCGACCAATGAACAAGCTTCATCTTCATCAGATGTTGATGCGGTTGCCGACGCGCTGCAGCTTTTTATGTACAGGCGTAGACAAAGAAAACAATAGATGATCGAAGAACGAAACTTAAGTTCAGACGTGTCAGTTGACTATGATGGTTCAGATTAATCATAAACTTCTTAAATCATCGTCGAATTATGTTATATGACGTCTTTTTTCATCCTTTATGAATGTTCAAGGGACATCGCGTTATGTAGAATTTGTATTCAACTATATTTTCTCAACACGTTCCATTTATCCTTAAATGACTCGAACAAATTATATTACTAGTCTCCAGTTGTCTTAAATGTTCAAACATGTACTTAATTATTCAAACATAACATGAGTACACTGTACGAGTATTATTAACTCTGACGGAATCTCAGCCTTCACAAAGTAAAAGCAACCTCGCGTTCTATACAACGCGTGGTTTCAAGGAACTCGCGTTATACATAATGCGAGGTCATGGAATCTCCAAGTTCTCACGTTCTATAGAACGCGAGTTTCACAAAGCTGCATCCTGGTACAATAATTTCCCTTACACACTCGGATTCTCCGTGATTTCCTGTACCAATAATAAGCCATTAGTGTCTCCTTATATGAAACAGAACCATAAACTGTAAATGTATGTTTGAATAGCCAAAACAAATCGCCAAAATTTTTAAAGTTTTAAAATTTCACAAGTCTTTGAACAAATATTCAAATGGCGAGACGAGGAGGAGTTACTACTCTAATATACTACGATGGTCAAATAAACGTCAATCCCGAACTCAGTGTCATTTTTCAGTGCGAAGATCTAGTAACGATAAAGATTTCGAGAAGATTGTACAAGAAGTTGGTTAAGGAATTAGAGAGCAAGGTCTCGCATTTCGAAAACCACCATTTGTCTAACGTGAAGTATCGGGTGCCAATATCTATAGCTCTTTTAACGTACTCTGTATGTAGCATTGCAGACACTGCTAATGTGGAGTTGATGCTGGCTACCAACTTCGAGTATTCATTGGGCGAGCCCCTAGAGCTGTATGCATCATTTTTGGAGTCTAATCCTGCTATCGAAATACCAAGTTGGGGTCGGGCGAATTTCGACTTCGATCCGAATGCCAACATTGATAGCCCGACTGCAAGTCTAAGAAATGATTTTATCCTACTGTGCCAAGACAATTAATTCGATGCATCGTCATATGCTGTGCCAAGACATTCGTGCGTAGCTAGTATCAGGTTCGACCTGAACAAACCCCCAAACGATGAATTCGATACGCCAAGAAATGCAACGCACGCTCCATACAATCCGTATAGTTTTGGAGGGGAGGGAGCGTCCTCGTCTTACGTTACGCAAGACCATGAAGCATTCAACCCCTTCAATGATTCCTCATATAAACGACACTCAACGTATGTCCCTAGCACGAAGTACGTTCAACCATCTATGGGGAGACATTCTTCTTTCGGTGCTCTCGATTTTGGTCTTGGAAATACGGTTCCTGAGCGATCTCGGGAGAGGTCTCGCGATCGTCGACCACCATGCTCGCCTCCAAGGGTAGCGATCGACGAAGTTGTACTATACCAGCTCCCGGGGGATGCTTTTGACAAAGAACCGATTAGAGAACTCGGGCCCGACGACGACGAGCTGAGGCCATTCTATGACGAACAAGAAGACTTGACCGTTCCACCAGAAGACTTGACCGTTCCACCAGCATATTTTGAAGAACAACCGGCAGCAACCAACTTTCCTGTTTCAGCGGCACCTATTTCTGTGTATCATCCACCATCCCACTTCACAACGGTTGATATGAATGCCATGAACGTTCCTGAATTTTCGCATGACCAAACAATTGACGGCAGACTCAACCGTGTTGATGGTGAACTGGCCATTGGTATGACGTTCTTGACAAAAGAACTGGTGGTGGCCGCAGTTAAGCAGTACAACATTCGCAAGGCTGTTAAGACGACAATGAAGAAAACCCAAGCGAAATACTACAAGGCGCACTGAACCCAAAAGGCTCACGACTGTAAATGGAAAACCCGTATATCACAATTGAAGAAGGCAGGCGACCGTTGGAGAATAACAAAACTTGTAGTGCCCCATACATGCACCATTGGTAGCCTAAGCCAGGATCACAAGAACCTCGATACAAAGTACCTCGCCGACATCTTTATGCCACTGGTCAAAGCAAATCCCATGGTGTCGGTCCCCACATGTCAGGCTACTGCTGAAGGTGTTACCGGCTACTGTCCTGAATATTACAAAGCATGGTATACAAAGAAGTGGGCCGTAGAACAATTGTTTGGCCGATGGGATGATTCTTACAAAGAGTTGCGCCCATGGCTAAATCTGCTGCAGAAACACATCCTCGGAATGGTTGCCAAACTTGATACGGTTCTAGCATACGAAAATGATCGTGTCGTTCGAGGTGTGTCTCAATTCCACTGATTATTTTGGACTTTCCTGCAGTGCATCAATACATTCAAGCACTGTAAACCGATGGTCCAAATTGATGGCACATGGTTGTACGGAAAGTATACAAAGAATCTACTACTAGCTACTGCACACGACGACAATCGAAAATGTGTTCCTATTGCATTCGCAATCGTCCTGAATGAGGATTTGGAGTCTTGGATGTTCTTCTTTCGGCACCTACGCAAATATGTCCTTGATCCTGTAATACGGGCAAGGGACGGTGGGGTTTGTGTTATTTCTGATAGAGGCACAACGCTCTTGTGGGCGCTAGAACGTTTGGGTGAGTATTGGCAGCCTCCATATATTTACCACCGTTTTTTCTTGCGACACATAGCCGCAAACTACCAGTAGCAATTTAAGAACCGTGATGAACGTGAACTGGTGCTCACAATGGGTACGTCTTTTATGTCATTTTCATTTCCTATATTACTTGTTGCTCGCTTTCATTTACGACCTCTTTGCATGGGTTGTTCGCCCACAACTATTCAACTGTCATCCCTTAGGCAACTCGCACTACAAACAAGAGGTGGATGAGGTGTTCGAGGAACTGAGAACGAGAAACGAACATGGCGCAGACTACCTTGAAAAAATCCCGAGGGAAAAATTGCTTCGATCGTATGACGAGGGTAAACAATGTGGTCACATGACAACGAACTTGGTTGAGGCAATGAACTCATCACTAAAGAGAGTGCGGCAGTTGCCTATCACTTCCATTGTCAAAGCGACCTACTATCGTTTGGCTACCCTATTTGCAACCTTGGGAAGGCAAGCAACTGAGTACATGGCATGTGGACAAATAGTCCATCTAGATTTTCGCACAAAGCTGTATACTCAATTGCACCAATCAAGACAGATGACTGCAACTCTCTTCTCGCGCGAGGAACACAAGTTCCGTGTTTCAGAATATTCCAGGCGGTTGGAAGGCATTCAGCACAACGCGTGCGTGGTAGATCTCAGGGCAAGAACATGCGAGTGTGAAATATTCCAAACATTCAAATGCTCATGCGCACACGCCATTGCTGCTTGCGCAAACCAACGGATAAACTAAATGCAACTGGTTGATCCGGTATACTTACTTCAAACGGTATTTAAGGTTTACGAAAAATAGTTTCCTCCAATAAAAAATGAGGTTGATCCGAATGTTGTTGACACTGAACCGACCATACGCCCTGATCCAGCACTACTGAGAGACAAAGGATGTCCACGGTCTACAAGAATATACTGTGCCGAGGATATGGTCGAACATCGAGAAAAACTGGACAAAAGAAGCATTGTAGTACATGTAAACATCCTGGACACACAAAGAACAAGTGTCCTAATCGCTCGGCCCCTCGTCTTAATTAATTCATTGTAATTTGTTTAAGCGAGTTCGCCCACAACTGTCGATCAATAATATCAGTCTAATTCGTTTTATAAAATATGTCATTTTATACTTTCAATCATTCAAAAAATATGGTAGGGTATCATTTTCTTAGCGAATTTAAGTCAGTGTAGAATGGACGAAAATTGATCGTGTTGGTGCCATATAATAGAGAATTTCCAATACTACAAACCCACACTCGATGTTTTCTAAAAATATACAATTTATACGTTTGTAATTCTGCTCGAACATGCCTATCGACCTTTGTTCAAAGGCAATTTCATTCAAAAAATGATGATAGCATAGGGTTTTGGAAGCCATTTTAAGCGAGTTTAGAATTGACGAAAATTGACTATGTTGGTTTCATACAATAGAGAATTTTCAGTACTATGAACCCAAACTCGATGTTCGCTAAAAATATACGATTTATAACCCCAAAATTGGGCTTGAACATGCCTACCACCCTCGTTTCTCAACCCAAAATCGCACAGAACTCACGTTCTACATAATGTGAGTTCTGTGCGATATATTCAGTCACCTTTTCAAATTCTCGGGGACATCGCGTTATGCAGAACGCGAGTTTCTGAAAAACCGTTATTTTAAACAACGATGCCAAGTAGATAGACCTCGCACTCTGTAGAACGCGATTTCAATCCTCACTTCCCAGAGAACGCGAGGTTCAACTACGTAGCAAGTTTGGGGGTTATTTTTTCAAATAATACATTAAGGGAGCCAAAATTATATATAATTAATAAAAAGGGTTTTTTCACCCAAATTAGCCTTGTATTGGGCTAATGGGTAATGTAAAGTGTAAATGAGTTTTAAACTATGTAAGTGGACATGAACATTTATAATTTAATTGGGTTTTATTACTTTGTTTATATATGCGTGTTTTTTATGTCACAGGCCATTTACGAAAATAATAATAATAATAAGCAATAATAATAATAATAGTAATAATAATTAAAATAAAACTAAAATAGTATTATATATAAAGTTGGATAAAATTAGTGATTACTATATATAGAGTGATTTCGTTGTTTTATTCTTTTCACTCGTGTGAGCTTAATTCTTGTAAACACTCACATTGTGAGGTTTTCATTGTTTATACAAATTACATTGAGCATGTAAAGGTTCTAGTTTAGCCTTATAAAAACTAGAGTAGTTCTATATTAGCCATTGAAAATATAAAGTTGTAAAGGTTACTCTTGAGCATGTAAAAAGAAAGAATTCACAATAGTGAATTGAGAAATCCTTAGTTGTACTAAGGTAGTGGATGTAAACTTGGTTTAGAAGTCTAACCACTCTAAAATCAACCGTGCTCATTGTCTATTGTTTTTCAATTTTTACCAATTCATTTAAGAAACACTTTCAACCCCTTTGGCGGTATTCAATTGATCGGTTCAAGCCCAACAATTGGTATCAAGCCTCGTCTCCATCGAAGGTCTCATAACCGGGAGAAAAGATCAACAAGCTCGAAGTCTATTGTTCAAGAAAATGACTATATTTGAAGAAGGCCGCTCTATCTCGTTTCCTCCACTCTTCAAAGGAGATTCTTACTTCAAATGGAGCAATGTCATGAAGTATTTCATCCAAGAATTTGATCTTGATGTTTGGAAGATGATTGAAGATGGATTTTTGGAAGTTTCTGAGAAAAAGAAGAAAATGAGTTCAAATGACACATCAAAGGTAAAGTTAAATGTCAAGACTATGTACAATCTTCTTCGTGGTCTCAATAGAGATATTTCTAAGAAATTCTCCACATGCAAAAGTGCCAAAGAGATATGGGAGAAGCTTGAGAAACTCTATGACAACAGAAAGGGAGAGAAGAAAGATGATACTTCATATGTGCAAATCTCCTCTCAATTTTAAGGTGTAATGTTTGATGACTCTCCTTGAAGCTCATCTTTTTCATCATAAATGATTCGCTTGCCCCGAAATGACCTGGCCCAATTGAGAAATCCCAATTCGTTAGGCCTTTCGATACAATCAAGTAGAAAGCCCCAAGGGCGCCATATCTTAGGAGCCCAAACTATGTGATTGAATAAATCCTTCTCTATCTATTGCAGATCGAGTACTTCTCCTTCCCCTTCTTCAAACTCCGATTTGTATTTTTCATAAGCTCAAGGTTAAGATATAAAGCAAGGTCAAGTTTTAAATCTTAAGGTTACGAAAATGGAAAAAATTAATTAATTGGAATTATCACCCTTACATTGGAATGATCAATCTTAAGGTTATGAAAGTGAAAAAAATAAATTAATTGGAAATATCACCCTTACAAAATGTCTATGAACTACTATTATATAAATCATACTACTAAGGGAATAAATCAAGCCCCTGTCATGTACTTCCTTGATCCCCTTAAAACCACGTCGCACATATGTGACCATCCAGAGCAGTCATGAACCCATTATGTCTTGTTTCCACTCCCTTAATCTCGAATGTTAGATTCATGCTCCCACACTCTTTACTCTGCTTAAGGCTCGAGCAAAATAGAAGTAACAAACTAGTGACCCACTTGTCCCCTCGTTTTATTTAATTGTAAATACTGTATCGATACGACATGTGTAACGGTACGAATTGACAACACTGGAATTTTAAAATTGATTAAACAGTATCGATACGTCAAGTGTACCGGTACGCATTCTATACAGTACCGATACGACTTGTGTACCGGTACGAATTGACGACACTGGATTTTTTAAACTAAGTCAGGCGTACCGATACACCTTTAATGAGCGTACCGATACGCGCGAGCCTACTTGTATAAATAGGCCTGAAATCAAATTTTCCCAAATTCAAACCTAAAAACCAATTTCCCTCTCCAAAGTTCGGCGATTTTCACCCAATCTTTACAGAATTCACAAGGATTGTGCATACCCTTCAATTTTACGAGTTTTTTGAGGTACTACAAAATTCTACCCTTCAATTTTTATAAACTCGAATGTTAGGGTTTGTTAGGGTTTTAGTTTATTTTATGGTTTGAAAATGTTGGGTTTAGTTTAGATGGTTTACACACTTTGATAATTTTGGGAGTTATTGATTTCCTCATTTTGAGTTGGGTTTAGTTTGGTTTATGGTTTGCACATTTTGATAATTTTGGGAGTTATCTCGTCTATTTTATGGTTTGCACATGTTGGGTTTAATTTAGATTATGGTTTGCAAATACTGGGTTGAGTTAAGTTAGGTTTTCATTTATTAGTGAAATGGTAGTAGTATTGTGAAATTGATGAATTTTGTATGTAATGCATTTAAGTTTGCACATTGAAATGATCAATCTTAAAATGTAATGCATAAAGTTTGTAGGTATTTTTATAATATGGATTGAAATTTATGGATATTTGTACATTGTGCGTATTGTTTTTGTAGGAGTTTGAATTTTCCTTATCATTTTTGCTTGAAATGGCACAAAAATAAAAACTTACGACAAAACGTCGTCACCCGAGTTCACCTTCTGCGAGTCACCCCCAGTCGAACCTGAACCTCAACAAATTTAACCTAGCTCATTTGATAGATGTTTTGATGAACCTGGGGTACAAAACCAAAGGGAAAACTTTGAAATGTTGAAGAAATTCATTATTTTAGGATGAGCGTGTTGTAGATTTTAGATTTATGTTTGATCTTGCTTTTAGGTTTCATTACCTAAGGTATATGAGGCAATGGAAATTCTATGCTATACTTCAGCTTAATTCCGAATATTATCTTACTTTAACCTAATTTTTTTCCAACGCTCGTTGTATTGTTGATGAAACCACTGACATTGTTATTGTCATAGAGTCTTACCTTATGGGGAAGACATTTTTGGTAGACGCCCAAATAATTGTCAATCATCTATGTCTAGAAAACATCGGTCTTGATAATGAGGATCAGCATATTGTTGATTCTCCAGCCCTCTGCTCTGTTACTTTCTTAGATGCCCATGACTACTTTCTTCATTTGATTATCACTTGGTGGTTTTGGCCATCTGAAGGCAAGTATTCTACCATTAGGATTGTCGATGCTTGGTGGATTCAGTGCTTCCGCACTGGCCAACGCATCAATCTTGCTCAAATAATTTTTGCCGACCTAATTTACTTCATCAAGAACCATCGCACCGATCGTGTGAACTCTTTTTATTATAGTTGCGTCTTCAGCCATATCTTTTAGAATGAGAGAATTGATTGTTCAATAGATATTCCTTTCCCTCTAGGACATAAGATTGATGCTTCATCTTTTTATTACAGTTCAAAATCACTGGTAACTACATACAAGCAAACAACAAAATATAAATATATATGTTCAACATTACTACTATCAATAGGCATAAAGTTCTCTATCCATCGGTTATGAAAGTTTAAAAGGCTTAGCTGCCTCGACTTCTTATCATGTGTAAAATCTTCTAGCAAACTCTGCGACAAACATTAAATTTAAAAATGTCATGAAATCTTCAACTGAAAATAATGTGATCTCTACCCCATAAATTATTTTTTACTTGAAAGGACAGAGGAAGATATAACTTCTTCGGCATAGGCTCTTGTCTCAAATGCAAATCGTACACATAGATATCGATAAACTATTAAATATTAAAAAACACTTATATTAATTACAAACAAAATAAATATTTACTATAACATGTTAGATATCTATAATACCCAATCAGATAACCACTTTTCTAGAAAAATAGTGCAAGCATTGCTAACGTCCATATAATTATTATTTTCCATGTAAATAATGTTGTATCTATCATTCCAAGTAGCAACATTTATGCAAACTCTGCTTTCTTCAGGCGTTAAGAACTTCAAATATTGCTTGTATGCACTTATCCTACCACTTTCCTTGCATTCTTCTAATAAGAGATCATCTGGCTCATATTTATACTGCATGAAATACATTTAACTCTTACAAATGATAATAACTTGGAAACTAAATGTCGATATTTAAATAAAATATGTATAATTTACACATTTCTTGTTTTAAATTTGATTTGAGCTTCTACGAACAAATCTTTCGATCCTTGTTCAATCCCAAGATTACAAACCTTGTTCTTGTAACACCCGGGTTTGGGGGTCAGGTGAAAATAAAATATTAAAATATTATTTTGGGCCTCGTATTTTCAAAACAAATACATTTATGTTGGGCTTGTTTTAAATCAAAACCCATTTAGCCATGGATTTTATACTCTTATGAATATCCCATTTCATTAAGGGTAAATGAGTCTTTTGTTTTTTTTAATAAAACAAAACAATTAAAACACCCATTTCATCATCTTTTCCCCCCCTCCTTAAAAATTTACACGACAAAACTTCTCCTTCCCCTCAAGGTTACTATTCCATCACCATCCTCACTCATCTTTAAAGGTTTTTGAAAGGTAATTATGTTTTTGACTTGTCATCACCTTCCTCTCCATTCCTATACCTTTAGTTTTCAATAAAACCAAGTATATTGCATTTTGAAGTTTTGGGGTTTTGAATTAAAAATGTTAACTTTGATAGCTTTTAGTTGAGCTTTTGATTTATTGTTGTTAGATAAGTTATTTACTATCCAAAAGGTCCAACATACCTAATTTTTACAAAGTTTTATAATGATTCACGGATTTGGGTTTTAGGGAGGTTTTAGAGTGCTTTAAAGTTGAGTTTTGGGCTGTTTGGTGTTGGAAATTGATGGCTGATGATTGTATGATATTTAGGGGTTATTTTGGAAGCTATTAGGTGTGTTAAAAGTGTTGGAAACATTGGTTCTTTGCTGAGTTTAAAGGCTGCTCGAAAATGGTGTTTTGAGAGTGGTTTGGGTCGAGTATTAGCTTGAATTGTGTTCCGGGTTTGCTCAGTTGAATCGTGGACTGAAATGTGGTTGTTTTGCTTGTTTTTTATTGATAGCATCAAGGTTTTGTGTTGGTGAAGCTTCATATTCGAATTCGGGAGGCGTGGGAGTGTGATCGACTAGAGTTTGTTGAGCTTGGAGTAGTCAGTGAGTGGTTTTACATTTTTAAATTGGTTTTCAAATGTTGGTTCGAGCATGTGGACCTAGGTCGGGCTTGGTAAACCCACCTAAAGTTGGGATTAGATTGGTAGTCTAATCTCAAGCTTTAGTTAGAGACCTTTGGTTGAACTTTGAATGTTGTATTTATGCCTCGTATGTTATTTGTGATTAATGTTGATATGCACATTGTGGCTATGTGTGTTATTGAGGCATGGTGATTTGTTTATGCATTATGATATGCATGTGGTTGATGTAATGTGAGTACATGATTGTAAATCATGGTGGTTGCGTGCTAGGCACGGGAAATGGTAAGAAATTTGTGTTATGAAAGATTGTGAAGAGTTAGTATTGGCACTAGTATGCTTGGGTACAAATGATCGATCATTAGGATGTTTAGTGTGCACACGAGAGTCGAAATGCGCGTGTGGTCTTGGTGATGGTAGTCATCAAGATGGAGTATGGGTACACCCGGAAATATTCTTTTATATGTTAGTCGGTGATGAGTGGAATCCCATCGACGGGGCGTGAGGATGAGTGGAATCCCCTCCGCGTGAAACGGTGATGAGTGTAATCCCACCGTAAGGTAATGGTGAGTTGTTGGATGTGAGTTCCAACGGTTGTTATTCGGGTCATAGCTAGGTGCCAATACGTATTGTTATGTGTGCTCCATATGATTGTGTTTATAGACATATTGAGCATGGCATGATAATTGAGATTATGTTCATGCATCATATATATTTGACTCTTGTGGCTTCGAGGGTAAGAAAACATGCATTCTTCCTTGGTTTGTTGCTCATGCTTGGACCATGCATTGTCGAGATTTATTTTGTGAGCAAGCCCTCACTAAGCTTTACGCTTACTCTCTCTTTTGTTCGACAATGCATATCCGTAGTTCGTGGGTTGCTTGTGCAAGGAGAGGGCCTCCAAGTGTGCTATTTGTGCTATCTTAATCCTCAAGTATGAATTTTTAAGTTATGGATGTAATAGATAAGAAATGGGATTTATGTTATTGTTTTGTGTAGGAGCTTGTTTAGACTCCTTGATATGTTGATTTTTGGTGTGGCTCGTTGATGCCTCATTTTGGATTGTAAATCATGCTTATGTTGAATGTCATGAATGGTTATGTGTTTTGTTTCTAAGGCATGAAACCTTAACTGCAGTGTATGTCTTTTTGTGGTGAATGCTTGATTCCCTTAAATGCATGCCCTTTTCATGTATGCGGTGTGATGATCATGTTTGGACTAGGGTGTATGCCTCTAGAGTTTATGTGTGCATGTTGTGTTTGCTTCTTGAAGTCGTTGGGGGCGTTTGGGATCGTTTAGAGATGTTTAAAACTGATTTAGGAAACTCACAGACTGTAGGCGTTTCGGAATGGGTAAGGTTGTTTCGGAACGGGTGTGGCTCTAGGGACACCCGTACCGGAACGCATTCCGGTACGGTTTGGCTACTGTGAACCCCTGTTCCGATACGAGGTTCGAAACGTTTTGGCTACTGTGATTGCTTGTTTCGGAACGGCTAGGCGAAATGGACCTCTGTTCCGAAACGGGATGGATGTGTTTCGGTATGGATGGTTGGCTTTTTAAACTGGGCCCGTGTTTCAATACGGGCAAGCCTGTTTCAAAACACATGCCTGAAAATAGGGCTTTTGACATCTCTAAAGGTTCTCATGTGTTGGGTTTAGGCCCTATTTGATGTAATTGGGGTCATAATATGGGTGTTAGAATACTCATTTTTTCAAAAATAGTGGATTATGGTTAGGGTTTGAAAATTAGGGGATTATGGGATGTAATTTTTGGGATATAGGTTTAGGGGATCCCGGAATTGGCTGGCCAGTGACGGCGGCAATTGAAGGAAAAACATCAAAATCGAATCAAGTTTAAATAAAATTTCGAATGAGAAATTGGGGATAAATTACATACTTGCAAAAGGGGAACGACGGTAGATATCAACGACGACGGCCGACGGCCGACGACGGGGCTGGATGAATATGATCGACGACAGCGGCTAACGGCGACATCGACAACTAACGGTGGCTGCGGCAACGATAAAGGGGATAATTTCAAAGAAAAGTACTTAGTGTTGTTTGATTTGAGGATAAATATTTTGATTAAAGAATGTTTAATATAAAATTAAAAATAACAAAATGTATTCTAATTAAATTACGATTTTAATTCTTAAAAATATTATAATCATGCGGTGAGTACTTTAGATTTTAAATCTTTATAAATTAAATTATTGGTGCTCATCGGTGCTCGTCCTTAGTGGTGTTCATCGGAGCTTGTCGAGCGCTATAGATTTTTTTTTCAATTTTTCTCTAATAAAACGATGTTGTTTTGGCATATATTAGGCATCAAAACAACTATACCAAAACGACGTCGTTTTGCATTAAACAAGTCGTTATAGTTTAACATCAGATTGGTTGGATTAAAGCCAAAAACGAAGTTTAATAGTATAAATAGTATAATTTTATAGTTCAATAATATTTTCGATAGAAATATTAAAGTTTAGTGGCATTTCGTGTAGTTTACTCTATTTATTATATTTTGTATTTATTAAATATATTACTTTTATTTTTTTATTAAGTATAAAATGATCAAATGGGTGGAGGATGGACAGTCTATATGATACATCTTAGCTGTAGCGGATAACAAACCTTCGATAATTCCACGTGGCGAATGACCTCATTTGTAAATTAGTAAATAACCACAACAATCAAAGGCAAACCATCCAGTTTTTCATATATTCTCTCTCTCTTTCAATTTTTGAAACAACGCCAGGCTCCAAACGCGGGCAGCAGTTGAGAAAAACAAACCCGAAATCTCTCAACACACCTCTTCTTTATTCAAGGTTAATTCTTCCATCCATTTTTAGGTTTCTCTTTTCCATCTTTGATTTTGTTATTCCTTTGCATTTGGTAATGTTTTGCTTTGGAGCTTGTAATTGTTAAATCATGGTTTTTTGGCATATCTGAACTGTTTCTTTCCCCATTTTGTTTGATTCGTTTGGCTTTTGATCCAACCCATTTTTTTGTTTCTGATTGGGAATGTGAGATATTTTATAGATATTGACTTATATTTTTGCTTATTCAAATATTGGGGATACTGATCATATTTGAAATCAGATATTGTAATTGCTATCCGTAATGGAGTGGATATTTCGACTCAAATATTCATTATCTGAATATCCTGCCGTTGATTTAATTAATTTAGACTCGAATAATAATATGCAGATGATTAAAGGATTGGGATTTTAAAACAGATTTGTGCAATTGGATTTTACCAAGTATTTATTAATTACCTGGAATTTTGCTACTTGGTACTGAAGTTATTGCTTATGTTTCAGACTGTAAAAGATGGCAGATGGTGAGGATATTCAGCCCCTTGTATGTGATAATGGAACAGGAATGGTTAAGGTACTGGACTTGATTCCTTATCATTAATTTAATTGCTGCTCCAATAATAAGTTTATAACATTAGCTTGACATTGTTTTGAGATTGGTTTCATTAATTTAAATGTTATTCCAATTACAAGTTTCGAGAATTGTTTCTTAGGCTGGATTTGCTGGGGATGATGCTCCGAGGGCTGTGTTTCCTAGCATTGTCGGTCGTCCACGTCATACTGGAGTGATGGTCGGTATGGGGCAGAAAGATGCCTATGTTGGCGACGAGGCTCAATCTAAGCGTGGTATTTTAACTCTAAAGTACCCAATTGAGCATGGAATTGTCAATAATTGGGATGACATGGAAAAAATTTGGCATCATACGTTTTACAATGAGCTTCGTGTTGCACCAGAGGAGCATCCTATTCTCCTCACTGAAGCCCCTCTTAACCCAAAGGCTAACCGTGAGAAGATGACCCAAATCATGTTTGAAACCTTCAATGCTCCTGCTATGTATGTTGCTATTCAGGCTGTTCTTTCCCTGTATGCTAGTGGTCGAACAACTGGTAAGCCTTTTGTTTCCTTGATCTGTTTCGATTTGTCTTGCAATGTTTTGTGTCATTACTCATTAACTTGTTTCGGTATCTCATTGAAGGAAGATCACCTGCCTTAGCTAACTAAAAATGTTGTCAGTGTTGAAAGGTCTCTCACCAGGAAGCTTTGTTACTGTACCTTGTTAGACAGTTAAAATTTGGGAGAAATGAACTTTCAAGAATAGAATATGATTTATAAGAAGATTTTGTGTTTAGCATAGGCAAGGAAGTCATTTTTCTTGCATCATACTGCGAATAGAATTATATAGTTATGCTTGGCTGGCTGTACTTAATATGGTAATGCAGAGTTATCTGATGTGAGGCATTTGTTGTGTTTGGCGCAGGTGTTGTGCTAGATTCTGGAGATGGTGTTAGCCACACTGTCCCTATTTACGAGGGATATGCTCTTCCACATGCAATCTTGCGTCTCGATCTCGCTGGTCGTGACCTCACTGATGCGCTGATGAAGATTTTAACCGAGCGTGGTTACTCATTCACCACTACAGCTGAACGTGAAATCGTGAGGGACGTGAAGGAAAAGTTGGCTTACATTGCCCTCGACTATGAACAAGAACTAGAAACGGCCAAGACCAGTTCTTCTGTCGAGAAAAGCTATGAGTTGCCTGATGGTCAGGTGATCACCATTGGTTCCGAGCGATTCCGATGCCCAGAAGTCCTTTTCCAGCCATCTATGATTGGTATGGAAGCTGCTGGTATCCACGAAACAACTTACAACTCCATAATGAAGTGTGATGTTGATATCAGAAAGGATTTATATGGCAACATCGTGCTTAGTGGTGGCACCACCATGTTCCCTGGTATTGCCGATCGCATGAGCAAAGAGATTACAGCACTGGCTCCTAGCAGCATGAAGATTAAGGTGGTTGCACCACCTGAGAGGAAGTACAGTGTGTGGATCGGTGGTTCCATATTAGCATCCCTCAGCACTTTCCAACAGGTAAGTTTATATCACATCAGAACTTTATCGAAGCACTTGACGGGCAATTTTCTAACACGGTACTGCTTTTTCTTTAATTGTAGATGTGGATTGCTAAAGCTGAATATGATGAATCTGGCCCTTCAATTGTGCATAGGAAATGTTTCTGAGCACAAGCAAAGAAAATATGGGCTGAGCCTCAGAAGCTGTTGTGTCTGAGGAAGTAAATGTTTGTTGCAATTTCATATTTTTGTTTCTTTTTCTGTTCCCTCTTCTTGTCGTTTGGACAATAATGTTGTTGCGAACTTGGAGTATTTATTTATATTTTTAGTTCTTGGTATTGAGGTTATTGCCTAAGAAAATTGTCTGCTACTTTATTCATGAATTTATAATCAAATTCTTCATGTTATGAATCAATTTTTTTAGAATTTCAAACTCCATCCATTCCTTTTGTAAGTAGAGATAATTTCCATGATTTTGTTCTTCAAAAATATATTCTGATAGAAAAACCGGCCATTATCATGAGAATGTAAGAACCAAAATAATTTTGGTCATCAGCTCAAAGTGAATCTTTTATAAATCATAGTTACTTTCTAGATTTTTATTTTCATTATCTTCTTTATAAATATTTGATTGGTCTTACGAATTTAACAACTAACAATTTTATTAAAAAGAGTGAAAAGATAAAAAGTACTCAACGATCATTGTATTATCGATAATTGAACAAATAAGTTTCGAATGAATAATAAAGTCTTGCTTTCAAATTGAAGATGACATGATATATGACACTTCGATCAATGATGATTTTTCGTCCAGGAGCAGAGCTAGAAATAAGTTTCCCAAAAATTTTAAGGTGTCATGAGACACCCAAGTCAAAGGGTAGCTCCGTCCTTGAACAATGTTGATATGAATATGATAAAATAGTAATATATTTTTAAGGATTAATATCATATACACTGGCGGTGGAAACTGAAAGTTTTCACAAGCGCCTTAGTTTTAGGGTATAGGGGGTTAGTTTAGGGTATATGGTTTAGGGGTTTAGGTGTAGGGGTTTAGAATTTAGGAATAGTTGTTTCAATTTAAGGTTTAGGGTTATAATTTAGGGTTTATAGGTTAGGGTTTAGTTTTTAGAGTAATATGGTAAGGATTTAGGTTTTAACTTATAAACCCTAAATTATAACCCTAAACCTTAAATTGAAACAACTATTCCTAAATTCTAAACCCCTACACCTAAACCTCTAAACCATATACCCTAAATTAACCCCCTATACTCTAAAACTAAGGCGCTTGTGGAAACTTTGAGTTTCCACTGATCCTATTTTTAAATGTAAGATTATAACAAATATAAAATAATGGTAATTACACGTTAACAAATTTTTTGAACAAAAAAATTATTAACATGTAATTACCATAATTACCATCATTTTATATTTTCTTATACAAATTAGAAAAAAATACTTTTATTACTCGAATTTTTTTTTGCCAAAATAAATGTTGATTCACTACTCAAATTTCACTACGCTTACAATAAATCGAATACATCAAAAAACATGGAAAACCATATCAGAAAAGATACCATTACTATTAGAGGTGCTTATTGAGTGAAGCAATTCGCAGATAACTCAAGTTCGATTTAGTCAAAATTCGGTTAACGCTTAGATTCGAGTTAACTTGACTTGAAGTTGAACTCGGCTTGAGATTTTACCAAGTCGATTCGAGCAAGGTCCAACTCGACTCGATAAATTCGTGAGCAGCTCGTTATTTTTTATAAATTCTTTTATGATTTTTTATGGCCATTTAAAAAAAATTATGTTCTAAGAAATTAAAATGCTAGTTAAAAACTCTAAAAATGTTCAATGAATTGCTAAGTAATTTACCTATAAAATTTTGGTTTCAAATTTTTTAAAACGTTTTGTATTTCCTAATCATTAAAAAAGTGAGTCTTCTCTTTTTCTTTCATTATTACTTTATGTATAAAAGTAGAAAAGTGAAAAAGTTTTCTGTTTCCACTCTCCATTTTAAAAAATACAATTAAAAGCTAAATATCGACATTAACTCTAACTCGGTTATGATATGTTTGATTATTTATCTTCTCATACCTCACATTTTTTTCTTCTAAATTTCTATGTTTATATTAAGCTTTAATACTATATTAGATTATATATATATATATTAAAAAACAAGCTAAAATTTTTGGCGAGCTATGAGTTGAATAGAGCAACAAGATTTTGTAACGAGCACGAGTCGAGCAAAATTTTATCGAGCTTAACGAGCAACGAGTCGAGTTGAGTAACGAGATTTTTTAATCAACAACGAGTCGAGTTAAGTAACGAGATTTTTTAATCAACAACGAGTCGAGCACTACTCAACTCGCGATCAACTCGCTCGATCAGCTCCCCTATTTACGATAGAAACTAAAATAAGACAAAAGGATATAAATTAAATAAATTAGAGTATGTTACTCAAAAATTATATTAATCTTTTCCATATTAATAATAAATAATTTCAATGATTCAGTTCGTAAAAGTTAAATTTAATGTTAAAATGAATCATATTAACAAATTAGCCAAACATGTGATGAATTAATCCACAATAACTAAATATAATATGAGATAAATAATTTAAAATTTAATTTTTTAAAACATAACACAAAAATGCGAAGATATAAAAATAAAAGGTAAACTAGTGCAGGGGTCACTTTCGTTTTTCGTTTGTACAGATTTAGTCACCACTTTTGAAAAGTGACAATAAGTAGTCATTTACGTTTTTGATGTGTAAAGACTTGGTCACTCCGACGTTATACTCCGTTAATCCCCTAACGGATTGCTGATGTGGCGGAATTAATTAAATGACAATATCCATGTGTATTCCCACGTGGATAATAACGTTGGAAGGTTGCTACTTAAAAGACTAACATTATAGAATCTCCAATTTCTTGAACCCAAAATTTTCTCTGTAAAATTACAATAAGAAGAAGAAGATGATGATGATGAAAGTGGAATGTCAAGTACCTAATTGTCGTTGTGGAATACCGGCTAATTTGGTCACGGCTTGGAAGGAAAAGAACCCAGGTAGGAGATTTTTTAGGTGTAAAAATTATGACAGTGGATTTTTTCTTTGGTACGATGCCTCTGTCAACCCTCGCGCAAAAATGATAATTTGTGGGCTATTAAAGAAAGTGAAGAAAATGGAGAGGGGGAGGTACCATGAACGGCTATGGTTGTGTTGTGCACTGATGATGAGTTTTATGATTGTAAGCTAATAAAGATATAAAATCAGTTTCAAAAAGAATGACATATATGAACAATTCAGGAAGTAAGTAGTTTTCTCTGGACTTTACAAAAGGAAAGCATTCTTAACAATTTAGCTACAAAAGAAATGCCTATGATATGGACATCACAAAATGAATAAGGTCATTCACAAAAGAGGACATTCACAAAAGGAGTGATATTCAGTTTTGCAGCTTCATTCCATAGCTGTAGCTTGTGATTCTTGATTTGGAGAGTTGGAAACTGTTAATTGCTGACTTGAAGGCAAATTAGGCATCCATCTAACAGTTGTTGGTGGAGCCGAAGGTCTTCTTGTGGGTAATTTTAACCTTCGAAATTGTTGATTGTTGTGTGATGGTAGTGGATGTCTTCTGGACTGCTGGTGGTGGGATGATGAGGGTTAGCTTCCAGGTTGTTGCTGGTTGGATGGATTGGGTCTTCGTATAGGCTGGTTTGCATCAACCTCACCTCTACATGTCCTCTTATTGTGACCAGTCTTACCACACTTGGTACAGTTTCCTTGTTGACCCTTCTTGCTCAGTTTCGGATTGGTAACTTCATCAGCTTCCTTTTTTTTACTTGGCCTTCCTGGTGGCCTCCTTATTGTTGGTGGCAATATTGGTTCCATGTCAGGTATCGGAGCCCACTGTTCAGGACCTGCATAAAGAAAGTAAACAAATCAGAATTGAAATAAGAAAAGAAATGAATGAGTTAGTAGACGAAATAACCTTTCACAGGTGAAATCATGTTGGAGTAAATGGCAAGTTGTGTGTTTTTCTTGTAGCACTCATTTACATAGCTTTCAATGCATCCATTGGTTTCTTGAATAGCTGACACATCATGGATACAAGGGATGCCAGTGAGGTCCCACTTTCTGCAGGAACATGTGTGTTGCAGAAGATCCACAACATGTTGGTGCCCAAGACCAGCATGCACTTGATACTTTTGTCCACCAGCACGTGTGGCCCAACACCTAAACAATTACATACTCAATTTCAGAAAACAGTTACATACTCAATTTCATAAAACATTTACATAATCATTTTCATAAAACAGTTACATTAAACAGTACCCTAAATAAAATATTCAACACAAAAGTATATAGGGTAAACGGACTATAACGTTGGAGTGACCAAGTCTTTACACATCGAAAACATAGATGACTAAATCTGTACAAACGGAAAACGAAAGTGACCAAGTATATATCTGACTTTTTCATAAAACAGTTACATTAAACATTTACATTTAACAGTACCCTAAACAGTTGCACTAAATCAGTTGCATAAAATAGTCAACACAAAAGTATATATCTGAATTTTTGAACACGGTCAGTAATAAACAGTTGCATTAAACAGTCAACACAAAAGTAAGTATGCAGTCAATAAATGAAACTTGTGTGCTTGTTGGATAATGATGTCCAATTTTTTCTGATTTTTTTAACAAAGTGGCCCTGGCCACTTTTCTGCCTCCTCCCTTTTGCTAACAATTGTTTTCATGATTTTGGTTCTAATAACCTCCATTATTGTCAAGATTGGCTTATCTCGAGCCTCTAAAATTGACTACATAAGGCAAATTAAAAGATGATATTAGGAAATTAATAAATAAAGTAAACCCTTAAGGATAAATACATTAAAGTAAAAAAGTTGACATTGTTGAAAGATTCACACAAGTTATTGAAGAGCATATCACACTTGGTCCTGGTATCAAAATGTGACATGGACCATTGTGTAGGATTCAACTTCTGCACCCAAGCATAAGCAGAGGCAGAAAGTGCCTTCAAGTGCTCCATTGCATCTTCAAACTCTCGGTTGTAAGTTGCTCGAGCAGCCTTCCAAACATCATCTTTAAGAGCTTTCCCTTTGTAAAGCTCCTTGAAATTGTTATATATATGACGCATATAGTTTCTTACATTTGCATTAGGGAAAAGGTTATCCACAGCTTCCACAAGTCCCTAATGTCCAAGCAAGTCAGGTCAGAGTAAGTAAGTCCCTAAGGTTATTGTAAGCTAGAAGCTAAACGTCAAAGTTAGTTTAGGGTTGTGTACTTTCTGTTTATCATTCATAAAACAAATATCGTAGGAGTCATTAATGTCCAAGTCAGTTTTGAGTATGTCCAAAAACCAAGTCCAAGAAGAATAATTTTCACTCTCAACTGCTGCATATGCTAAAGGGTAAATCTGGTCATTTGCATCTATGGTTACTGCAGCCAACAAGTACCCCTAAAAATAACCTTTTAAGTAGCACCCATCCACACATATAATCTTCCTACATCCTGCCCCGAAACCATTTTTTCAAGCTTTCAAACACACATACATCCTTTGGAATAATCTACAATCTAGATGACAAATTGTAGTAGTTCCAGGGTTTGTAGTCCTTAACTCAAGTAAGTATTCATAAATCCTACCATACTGTCCTTTATAATTCCCTTCAATCATCTCAATTGCCAAATTCCTTGCCCTAGTACAAGTAACACGTGACACGCAAGTAACAAATTCCTGATAGACATTATTTTGAAGGGATTTTACAGGGTAATTAATATCTACCATGAATTTGCCTATGTAATATTTTGCAATCCAAGGTGCCTTAATGTTCCTATTTTTGGTGACCTTGTTACACTTATGGGATGCCACTAATGTCTTTATATGTCAAATGGTATCTGACTTGTCTTTGGGATTCTTTGGTGCAGCCCACAACTTGAAAGGACAACTACCCTGACACACAACTTGAATTCTCCTGGTATTATTTTTTTTGAAGCCTATCTTGGACCCTATTGACCCTCCCATTGTGCTTAATTGCTTCTTTCAAAATGTTCCTATCAGAGAAGATTAAAATCTTAACAAATTTAGGGTTTACCATATCAATTTCAACATTAAACTCACTAAACCTAAGGTCATTTGAATCAGATTCTTTATCACTATGAAGTTCATTAGATTTGTTACTGTCAGAATCAAAATTAGGATTAACCCTAATTCCATCAGGTTCAAAACCATCCATTTGTTTTTGAACTTTAATTCCTATATTTTTTTGCTGCAATCCATCATCAAACCCATATTCAGTATCATTGACTTCAAATTCTTCTACATTTCCCTCTACTGCTACTTCATCATCTACTTCAACTTCATCATCTACATCACCTACATCATCCTCAACTTCTACTTCATCATCTACATCACCCTTTACTTCATCAGCTACTTCATCTACATCACCTACATCATCCTCAACTTCTACTTCATCATCTACATCATCCTCTACTTCATCAGCTACTTCATCCTCAAACTCTACTTCATCCTCAAATTCTACTTCATTCACAACAATATCTGACTTTTCCTCAAGATATACATTGATGTATCTATTCTTGGGTAAGCTATTCACTAATGCCAAGCAATCAAAGTTAGTTTTCAAAGGAAAAACAAATGCCATAGATAAATCAGACTATGGTACTCTCCAGTACAAGTTGTATGGACCCATTAACTGTAACCTTTCAACCATGCCACATACTTCAAACATTGAGAAACTATCACAATTAACATAGTCAAAATATGCAACAACGCCGGAGTTGTATTGCATTACACAAGTGAACATTTCTGAATCAGGAGCTATAAAGTAGAAAAAAAAAACCTCATTAGCTTTGGTTCATATTAATCTTACATTATTGTTTTAATGTTTTTTAACATTACTATTTTAATGTTTTTAACATAGCTATTTTAATGTTTTGAAATGTAACATTACTGTTTTATAAGGTAACATTACTATTTTAATGTTTTTTAATATTGCTATTTTAATGTTTTTAAGGTAACATTACTGTTTTTAAGGTAACATTATTATTTTAATGTTTTTTAAAGTTACATTATTGTTTTTAACATTACTATTTTAATGTTTTCTAACATTGCTATTTTAATGTTTTGCAATGTAACATTACTGTTTTTAACATTACTATTTTAATGTCTTTTAACATTATTATGTTATAAGGTAACATTACTATATTATTGATCCTATTTCTGGCCTACAGCCTAAAGTATGTACTCTAATGTCTGTACTCTAAAGTTTTTATCTGTATTCTAAAAGTTTTTTGTTTTTTATTCTGCCTATTTAATGTATTAAATTATTGATCTTATTTCTACTTTCTATTCTAAAGTTTGTACACTACAATTTTGTGTTTGTATTCATAAATTTTTTGGTTTTTTATTGTGCCTATTTCTGGTTTGTACCCATTTCAATAGACAAAATCTAATTCTTGGACCACATTACCACTATTTTAATGAATATGACAAACAACAAGCATAAACATACAAAACAAACATTCCAAATTTCATGCAGCAATATTCAGAACATGCAACCAAAAGCATACGAACAGACATTTTCCTAACCCTAAACTCAAGTCAACAATACATACCATACTACACTTCCAAATCTCCCTCCCGGCGGAGCTCCCCTCCAATCATCTTTACTGTTACACCTACGAAAACAAGAAAACAAATATCAGAACCATAACCCCTAAAAATATTCAAATCTTCAAATCTTAAAACGAAAATAACAACCAATCAAAAACAAATATAAACTCTAAAAATAGAAATACCACAATATTCAAATCTTTCGATTCTTGTTAGGAAAAATGATTTAAAAAAGAATTAACATCTTCAAAGCTTCATTTCGTTTCTCAATAAGCAATAAAAAAATAAATAAAAACACAAACTTACCATTCGCTTCTTCTCAGAAACGATTCTGAACAATCTCAGCAACGTAAACACGGTCGGAAACGAAGTATCCAACCCTTTCCTAATTCGATTCCCCTAAAATAACAACCCTAACACATCAGAAATCGAACGGATTTGATTTCCCCCAAATCGATTTGATTTTTTCCCCAGAGAGAACCCTAGAAGATTAAGCAAAGTGTTTTCAGATAGAACGTCTATTAGGGTTAATAGTGATTAACCCAAATGTCGTCTTTCGAAATTCAAACCGACGTTCCACGTTATTATCCACGTGGGAATACACGTGGATATTGCCATTTAATTAATTCCGCCACATCAACAATTTGTTAGGGGTTACGGAGTATAACGTCGGAGTGACCAAGTCTTTACACATCGAAAACGTAGATGACTACTTATTGGCACTTTTCAAAAGTGGTGACTAAATCTGTACAAACGGAAAACGAGAGTGACCCCTACAGTAGTTTACCCAAAAATTAAATATAAATACAACTTGTTAAAGTTAAATTACTATGCTAAAATATGCAAAAATCTGAGGTCAATAGAGTAATAGCACAAACCTTTGAGGGACGGTTAGAGGTGGCAATTGGTCATTCTGTTCGGGTTGACTTTCAGTTCGAGTTGACTTTCAGTTCAGGTTTTATTCAGGTCGGATCAGGTTTGAATTAAATTTAGCTCCAAGTCAATGGTATTTTGAGTCAGATTGAGTATCGAGTCAGGTTAATATCGGATCAATTGACTTTTATTATTTTTATTATTTTATTAATATATATATATATTGTACTTTAACTTTAAATTGGTATGTTTTTATTTTAATTGGAATCGCACTCCTAACTAGTTCAAATATTTTCTTATCTCTTTCTATAAATAGATATGTTTGGTTTCATTGTTTTACATCCTGAAAAATTCTCACAAATCCAGACGCATATACTAGAGTAGAGAGAAAATTCTTAGAATTATTTAATATTTTTCAATAAAAAATATCTTGAAATATAATCCTTGCAGTTATTTAAAATTTTCAATTAGATCTTTTAGTTTGAATCGTAAATATAGAAGAAGTCTGAGTCGTGCAGAACAATTCGAAGACTTTCCAGAAGATTTGTGTCAATGCATCAAATTCTCAAATACACGTGTATTGGATGATTGATCATATTTATAGTATTAAATATCATGTTTGATTTGTGTTGAGTTGAGAGGTGCTCGATTCGTTCAACCGATGTAGCTCACCAAGTGGTGGAGAGGTGGAATTTTGGGTGGATTTGGTGTGGAAGCTAAAATAATAAAGACACGATGATTTTAGAGTGGTTCAACCTTCTAACCAAGGTCTACATCCACTACCTTAGCTCCCCACTAAGGGTTTCCAATCAATCCACTATTGATTCGTCCCCTTTTCTAGGCTTAGGAGGAAACCCTTATACACAGATCAAGCTTTCTACGCAAAGCCTTGATCAAACCCTCTTTTACAAAGAGATAATAAAAGCAAACACAAATCCCTCTAATAGGTGTTTGTTTGCACAATTAAAACACTCACCCAAAACCTAAAACACTTGAGCAAATTTGTCAATTTTGGCTCACTAGTGTTTGTCTATACAATAAATGACAATTTAAGCTCTAAGACAATTCTTGATCATTTGTTGATTGACAATATGAGCATTAACCATTACTTGATGCTTGGAGGTCCCTTTTATTCTCCTTGATGAGCTTATAGTCGTTATTAGCCGTTGGGGATGAATTGGAGCCGTTGAGGACTTTATTTCCCACCATAAATGCAGTTCTGCTGCTACCCGTATCGAAACACTCGAACCCGTTTCGATACGATCTTTAAGTAGAAAGAGCCGTTGAGCATCCGTATCAAAACGCTATGGGCCGTATCGAAACGCTAGGCACCGTATCGAAACGCTCTGCATTTAAAAGTTAGTTGGAAAATAGCCGGTGGAGTTTATGACCGTTGTGGTCGATGCCACGTAGGCGTATCGAAACGACATAGCCCATTTCGAAACGCTGGGCAAAATTCACATCCAGGGAAGGCTCGTTTCGATACTAGTATCGAAACATTTTAGCTACTGGAATCCCCCGTATCGAAACGCCTAAGGGTGTTTCCATACACCTAGACGGTTTTTGTTAAGATAGGCTTTAAAAACATTGTAAAAACTTTTAAAAACATCCCTAAACATTGTTTCAATTTATTTGGACTCTAAAAAATAGTTTTGAAATCTTTTTAAATCAGTCCAAAATATTTTTCAATTATTATATCAAAACATTAGTTCTACAATCTCCCCCTTTTTGATATAATAAAATTATCTTGAAAAATTGTTTGGGATTCTCCCCCTTTAACTTTAAAAATGTGAATAAGAGATTAAAGATATGAAATCAAATAAAGTTCTCCCTTAATCATTTGAAAATTCAATTTTTTAAACCATTTCTCCCCCTTTTTGTTATATCAAAAAGAATTTAAAACATTAAGTTCAATATAACAATAGAGGTAAAAATTGACAAAAAATAAGAATTTGGTTTTAAAATGGCTCCCCCTTACTCAAAGCATCAATAAAACGTTAGTCCAACATTTATGATCATCTAGTTGAATTAAATAAAAATTAAAACAAATAAATGCAAAAACAACTAGATTTTTACCAACACTTAAACCCAAAGGGAGGATGTGAAGCCTTCCTTCTTCAAGTGTTCTTCCTTGTGTGCATGGAGCTCCCCCTCAATGTTTGACTTGTTGAACATCTCCATCACACCTAGCAAAAGACAATCAAGTAATTTTTGGTATCCAAATTTCTTTGGATCCATAGACGTTAGTAGCACAAATTTTAGTCCCCTTAGGAATCCATTTTTCAATGTCATCCTTTTTAGTTGAAGTGGTTAGTCCTTTTGGGACCCAAACACTTCTAAAACATTTTCCTTTTACAAATCTAGGGGCACTAGATTGTCTTACATAGAAATTTGATTTTCCAAAATTGTTTTTCTTTTCTAGCTCTTTGGAAATCAAATCTTTTTCTTCTTGAACTTTTTGAAGCAAATTTTGTAAATCAAAACATTTTAATTCAAACTCTTCGAGTTTTGCTTCAAGTTCAAGTTTGGTTTTAGAAATCAAGTCATTTTCAATTTTCAACTTTGAAATCAATTTATTATTTTTCAAAATGTGATTTTTAAAGTCTAAAACCAAATCATCATGGGCATCTTGTAATTCATCAAAAGAGTAAGAACATGAAGTAGATGAATTAGAAGTTACCCTTTAATCTTCATCGATGGCCATAAGGCAAAGTTTGGCTTGTTCATCGTCGGTGGAGTCCTCATCACTCCTAGTAGCCACATGTGCCTTCTTCTTATGGCTTAAAGTGCTTGCCCTCTCCTTTTTCTTGGAATCTCGTTCAAGCTCTCTCAAAGCGATTTTCATGAACGGGGCACACTTCTTGAAGAGATGAACTATCTCTTCTTCTTCATCCTCCTATTCACTTGAGTAGACATGATGGCAAGTGGAGGATTTGAGAGCCACGTCACTTGCATTGATGCCTAGCCCTTTGATTTTCTTCTCTCCCATAGCTCTAATTTCTTCCATCTTCTTCTCATCTTCTTTATTCTTCTTCATGATTTGATGAGTAAGGAGTGACCCCCATGAGTTCATCAAGCTTCAAGGTCTTCAAATTTTTGGCTTTGATGATGGTGGTCCTCTTTGAGTCCCAAGACTCGGGAAGTGAGTAGATGAGCTTTCGGACAAGTTTCTCCTCCGGAATGGCTTCTCCATAGCACTTGAGACCATTTTTTATTGTGGAGAACCTATCAAACATCTTCTCGATGTTCTCTTCCGGATCCATTTTGAAGTTCACATACTCTAAGGTTAGAAGCCCAATCTTGGTCTCCTTGACTTCATTGGTCCCCTCGTATGTGACTTCAAGCTTGTCCCATATCTCTTTGGCACTCTCACAAGAAGACATCTTCTCATAGATGGTTAGGCCAAAAGCACAAAACAAGATGTGCAAGGCTTTGCAATTAAGCTCCATCTTCTTGCGATCGTCGGCACTCCACTCCGCTTTGCTTCGTTGAGGCACGAACAGACCATCTTCAACTATGTCCCATAGCTTGTAATCTTTAGATTTGATGAAGAACTTCATCTTTATCTTCCAATGGGCATAGTGGGTTCCGTCGAAGAAAGGCGGTTTATCGATGGATTGCGTCATTTAAGTCGATTGGTGAAATGATGATCGAGCTTGCCAGATCTTCTCAATAGGATGTGAATCCTCTTCGATTGAGCCAAGCTCTGATACCAATTGTTGAGTTGAGAGGTGCTCAATTCGTTCAACCGATATGGCTCACCAAGTGGTGGAGAGGTGGAATTTTGGGTGGATTTGGTGTGGAAGCTAAAATAATAAAGACACAATGATTTTAGAGTGGTTCAACCTTCTAACCAAGGTCTACATCCACTACCTTAGCTTCCCGCTAAGGATTTTCAATCAATCCACTATTGATTCGTCCTCTTTTCTAGGCTTAGGGAAACCCTTATACATCGATCAAGCTTTCTACCCAAAGCCTTGATCAAACCCTCTTTTACAAAGAGATAATAAAAGCAAACACAAATCCCTCTAATAGGTGTTTGTTTGCACAATTAAAGCACTCACCCAAAACCTAAAACACTTGAGCAAATTTGTCAATTTTGGCTCACTAGTGTTTGTCTATACAATAAATGACAATTTAAGCTCTAAGACAATTCTTGATCATTTGTTTATTAACAATATGAGCATTAACTATTACTTGATGCTTGGATGTCCCTTTTATACTCCTTGATGAGTTTATAGTCGTTACTAGCCGTTGGGGATGAATTGGAGCCGTTGAGGACTTTATTTCCCACCATAAATGTAGTTTTGCTACTACCCGTATCGAAACGCTCGAACCTATTTCGATACGCTCTTTAAGTAGAAAGAGCCGTTGAGCATCCGTATCGAAACGCCATGGGCCATATCAAAATGCCCTTATCGAAATGCTAGGCACCGTATCAAAACGCTCTGCATTTAAAAGTTAGTTGGAAAATAGCCGTTGGGGTTTATGACCGTTGTGGTCGATGCCACGTAGGCGTATTGAAACGGCATAGCCCATTTCGAAACGCTGGGCAAAATTCACATACAGGGAAGGCCCGTGTCGATACCAGTATCGAAATGTTTTAGCTACTGGAATCCCCCGTATCGAAATGCCTAAGGGTATTTCGATATACCTGGACGGTTTTGTTAAGATAGGCTTTAAAAACATTGTAAAACCTTTTAAAAACATCCCTAAATATAATTTTAATTTATTTGGACTCTAAAAAATAGTTTTGAAATCTTTTTAAATCAGTCCAAAATATTTTTTAATTATTTTATCAAAAAATTACTTCTAAAATTTGTTTTAAAACAAATTTTTAAAAGCATTCTCAACGTTTTTTTTCTATTTTTTTAAACCAAAACTAACACTATTTATTTTAGAGAAAAATACAAATATATAAAATCATGTTTTTAAATATTAAAAAAATATTTGTTAGAGTTACTTCATGACTATGTGATAATCTTTTGTTTTTTAACTTGTGTTAAATTCCTTGTGTTACCTTAAGTCCTCGTAATTAGATCTATTTATATTTCGGTTTATGTTCTTTGTTTTGACAGCCATAGAATCAAATGCTATTGTTCGCGAGGATCAAGTTGATACTGGTAACGTTTTAGTATCAGGATTACAATCTATCTCAAAGAGGCAAAGTAAGATTTGAAAACACTTTTTCTATATTGACTCGACACAAACTAAAAATAAAAAAGAAAAGGCACTTAGTAAGTACTGCAAAACTACTTTGTTCATATATAACTCACATTGTGAAGCCTCCAATATGCAAAAACATATTAGAAAATATAAACACTTTATTGCATATAAGGTCTACAGTGAGTTGATAGTTAAGGCAATCATAAAGTGTACATATGTTTTTTCTTGGGTTGAATATGAAAATAATAAGAAAATTCATGCATATTTGAACAATCAAATTAAAAGTATATGTAGAAATATCACAAAAGTTGATCATTTGAAATTGCATAGAAAATTTAAAAAATGACATAAAAAACTCTTTATAATGTATATGGTCATATTTCTTTAACATGTGATATGTAGACTTTTTGTCAAACTGAAGGATATTTCTGTTTGACTCCTCATTACATAGATGATAATTGAAAGTTAAATAGTGAGGTTTTGAACTTTTATCACATTGATTCATTGCACACCAAACATACCACGTATAATGTTATTCTATACTTGCTTCAGGAATGGGGTATTGTAAAGTGTCTAAAAGTCTTATTTTATTTACCTTTTTACTCATATTATTGTTAGATGTTGAGCATGCAAAAGTTTTATATTTTACCTCTCATTTACCCATATTTCTACTGCATTCAAGCATATTTCATTGCATTTAGGATAGATTTCTGCATATACATCACAATTAGATAAAATGGCACAGTTGCTACTGATTTGGTCACTTTTGTAGGTATCTGTTGTGGCAGACTCAAGACAGAAAAGACGCAGATCTGGAACACAGGACTGGAGTCAAGGAGCGAACGCTGACGTGGCCACTACCGTGGCAGCCATAACGACAGAAGGGTGAAGTGGAAAAGTGAAGTGGAGCTCGACAGATAGAGGAATTCAAGCCGGTCTGTCGTGGACCACTCCTATATTTTTCCGAGCCTTGTGGCCGAATGAAAGCCAAGCCCAAAGTCCAAGGAAGAAACCCAAAGCAAGAAAAGAGAACGAATTAAAGGCATCTACTCAGAAGATTTAATCTTTAATAGAGTTGTACTTTAGTTTAAACTTGTATTCTTTCCATATTAGAAAACTTGGACCCAAGGCCTATATAAAGACATGTAATTCGACCTAGGGAAGGATATCTCATTCATAGCCATCTTCCCCAAAACCCTTGTCATTTTTCCCCTTTCATCATGTTCTAAACTTCTCCTAGGGCTAAGGGTCGATTCTATAAAGTAGTTGCAAGGATTGTACTGTTTAGGAATTTTATGTTCAAAGCAATAAAAACTTCAAGTTTATTTATTCTGGTTTTCATATCTCACAAGAGTATCGGGAGATCATTGTGAGGTTATCCATTTGTTTGATATCGTGAAAGTCAAGCATACGAACGAAATAAATACGAGTTTTCCAATTTATGGTTAAACCATCATGGCTTAGGGATAAGTACGAGGTTAAGTGGCTAAGGAAGAATTTGACAACATTGGTGTTCACCCTTCGATTCACGTCGAGAGGTATCATCTAAGAAGTGTTCATCAACAACACTTGGGCCTAGGAATAGAACAAGTCATAGCAGGGATTCTTGCCAAGCTTGAAGTACAGAGTTGTGTGATCGTTGCCGCGACATCAACAGAATTCTGTCGTGACAGGTGCTGCCACGACAGGGATGACGACAGAACACAAGTTCTCTTACAGTGCAACACCTGCACTACTGAGCAATTCAATACCGGCCTATTTCTTAAACTTTATTCTTTATTCTTTTATATTATTTGTTTCCCAATATTATTTTACAATTAATTTAAACTCTTTCTCTCTCTCGTGCAACAATTATAGGATAAAGCTATTTCCAGTCCCTGTGCAGACAATATCTGATACTCCAAGTATCACTTTACTACTTGCGTCATGTACACTTGCACTATTTGCGATAGGACTTTTGACACGCAACAAGTTTTTGGAGCCGTTGTCAGGGACTGGAAACATATCTTTACCCTTACTCTTACTGCACTTTTTCTTTTTTAATTTTCTATTTTTAGTGGTATTATTTACCCTGTGCTTTTCACAAGGTTTTCTGTTTGCTTAAGTGTAGATCTAGACGAGGCAAAGAACCTGAGTACGAACTAGACCCTGAAATCGAACGCGCGTACCAACTCGGGAACCGAGTTTGACTCTTGATAGCAAGAAACGACTATCTTGAGGAACAGTTAGAAGCAACGCAGAACAATTGGGTAGATGATAACCAGAGGGTTGCTGAAGATCCTCCCCAAGATGTCCGGAATGAACGACTTCTGCCGCACAGTAGTCCTGTCGTGACTACATGGTCGATGACCATGTTGAACTGGAGACCACCTTGCCAGACGTGGAAGCTGAGAACTTTGAGCTGAAACCTGTTATGTTTAGCATGATAAATTCAGCTGGCCAGTTTAGTGGTGCTACAATTGAGGATGCTAGAGAACATCTGAAAATGTTCCAAGAAATCTGTGGATCGTTTAGATTGCTAGGAATAAATCTGGAAGTACTGAGGCTCCGATTATTTCCTCATTCAATGAGAGACAGAGGTAAAACTTGGTGGAATAAACTAACGTCGGGTTCAATACGAACTTGGATAGATCTCTCTCGTGAATTCTTATCTCGTTTTAATCCTTCTTATTTATCTAAGAGATTGCGTAACTAAATTGCTACTTTTCAACATGAGGATGACGAACCAATGCACGAGGCATGGGACAGATTTACAACTCTTCTAAGAAACTGCCCGAGGCATGGATTCCCCGTGTGGAATCAGGTCGTTAAATTCTACAATGTTGCCAACACACACACTCGTCTGAGAATAGATTCAGCAACAAATCAGATATTATTGGATAAGGAACCAGACGAGGCAATGATAGTGTTGAAAAACCTAGAAAAGAATGATTAGCAATTTCCTACAGCTAGGAGAGGGGGCAAACGAGGGATAACTGTAAAGGATTATGAAGCTAACAATTCCCTAAAATCACAGGTTGCATACCTCACAAAGGTGGTTGAAAATCTGCAGCGGAAAGATTCTAAACTCGTATATTTTGCAGAAGAGGTATGTGAGACTTGCAGTGGGAACCACAGTTCGGAAGACTATCCATTACAGTTGGAAGAAGGGATGTATGTTGGGAATTATAACAAGCCAAGAAACTATGATTCCAACAATTACAATCCTAACTGGAGAAAAGATCCTAAGTTTTCTTGGAGCAATTCGAACAATGCACTGAATCCTCAAATGCAGAACAACCAAATCCAAGGGGCACCCAGAATCCTGTCGCGACAGCAGCCGGTAGCCGCACCTAGTATACTGGAGCAGACATTGGCAACATTCATGTCACAGACAAGAGCAGACATTGGCAACATTCATGTCACAGAAATGAGCTTACATGGCCAACATGGATCACTTTGTCAAGAAAACTGAGTCATTCATGGACAAAACAGAGATGAGGATGACTAACCATGAAGCTACCCTGAAATCGCTGGAGACACAGATGGGCCAGGTTTCCCAAAATATCAAGCCAAGGCAAAACGGAGGATTCCCTAGTAATACTGAGGTCACTAGAAAACCCACACATGAGCAGTGTAAAGAAATCACAATTAGGAGTGGGAAACAGTTACAAGGGTCGGTGACGAAGAGTATACCAAGTAAGGAACCGACCCTAGATACACCTGCCGTGAACACTGCCCGGCAGAGGAAGAAAAACCTGCTGTCGACACATCTGCCGCGACAGCAGAAGGGACAGAGGAGAAAATATAGGATGTTGAAAAACCTAAACCTTCTCAGATCTGAATACCATGTGAAGGATGTCTTGAAGATTATCGTCCTCCACCTCCTTTTCCACAACAGTTACAAAAACAAAAAACAAGAGTACCAACTCAAAAAGATTTATAATATTTTTAAGCAGGTGCGCATTAATATACCGCTGTTAGAGGCCATCAAGAAGATGCCTGGTTATGCGAAATTTCTCAAGGATGTCATGTCAAAAAGGTCCAGACTTGGGGAATTCGATACGGTAAAAATGACAGAAAGATGCATGACTATCTTGCACAAGCATCCACCCTAGAAGAAGAAGGATCATGGGAGCTTCATCATATCGTGCATAATTAGCAACAAATTCGTGGGTAAGGCACTTTGTGATCTTGGTGCTAGCATAAATTTAATGCCAAAATCTGTATTTTAGAAATTAGGTATTGGACGAGCACGGCCCACGACAGTCATGCTGTAGCTGGCATATCGCTCTTACATACAACCAGAAGGGAAGATCGAAGATATTCTGGTAAGAGTGGATAAATTCATTTTTCTTGCTGACTTTCTTGTTTTAGACTGTGAAGCAGATGAAAACGCACCGATCATCCTGGGGCAACCCTTCCTAGACACAGGCAGAACTGTGATCGATGTGGAGAAAGGAGAACTAATTGTGAGAGTGAATGATCAAGAAATCAAACTCAATGTTTTCCAAGCAATTAAACATGCTGATGTAGAAGAAGAATGCAAGGCAATCACTAAAGTAATCCTTGACCAACCCTGCATCAGGTCAAGCTGTCATGACATAAAGTTTGGTCACTACCACAGCAGTAACCTGGAAGACTGTCACGGTAGCAACAACGACAGTGACTCCTCCGACTCAGAAACATCTAACACTGAAGGTGCCGAAGAGGTAAACTAGATAGGCAATCGTCCAGGTAAGTTCTTCGAGCCCCTTAATTATACCTCGAATGAACATATAATCCAGAAACCTTCAATTTAAAAACCACATGTTCTAGATCTTAAGCCCCTTCCAGGTCAGCTTAAATACGTCTTTCTTGGTTTAAATGATATGTTGCCCGTAATCATCTCTTCCAAGTTAATGCAGAAACAGGAGCAACAGCTAATCAGAATGCTACAACAACATAAGAAGGTCATTGGATGGACTATAGCTGATATCCAAGGCATCAGTTCGACGTTATGTATGCACAAGATTCTCTTGGAGAATGATCATAAGCCAACTATTGATGCCAAGAGACGTTTGAACGAGGCTATGCGAGAAGTGGTGAGAAAAGAGATTATCAAATGGCTTGATGCTGGAATCAAATACGCCATCTTGAATAGCAAGTGGGTGAGCCCGGTGCAGTGTGTACCTAAAAAGGGAGGCATAACTGTGGTAACCAACAAAGAAAACGAGCTAATCCCAACCAGGACTGTGACCGATTGGAGGGTTTGTATGGATTACCGGAAGCTTAATAAAGCTACCTAGAAGGACCATTTTCCCCTACCTTTTATTGATCAAATGCTTGATAGATTAGCGGGGAAACCTTACTATTATTTTCTTGATGGTTATTCAGGTTACAATCAGATAGCAATTGCACCGGAGGACCAAGAGAAAACTACCTTCACATGCTCGTACGACACTTATGCTTTTCAAAGTATAAGGGCTAAGGGTTGATTCTGTAAAGTAGTTGCAAGGATTGTACTGTTTAGGAATTTTCTGTTCAAAGCAATAAAAACTTCAAGTTTATTTATTTTGGTTTTCATATCTCGTAAGAGTATCGGGAGAGCATTGTGAGGTTATCCATTTGTTTGATATCATGAGAGTCAAGCATACGAACGGAATAAATACGAGTTTTCCAGTTTATGGTTAAACCATCTCGGCTTAGGGATAAGTAGGAGGTTAAGTGGCTAAGGAAGAATTCGACAACATTGGTGTTCACCCTTCGATTCACGTCGGGAGGTATCATCTAAGAAGTGTTCATCAACTGCACTTGGGCCTAGGGATAGAACAAGTCATAGCAGGGATTCTTGCCAAGCTTGAAGTGCATAGTTGTGTGATCGCTGCCGCGACATCAACAGACTTCTGTCGCGACAAGGACGCCGACAGAACAAAAGTTCTCTTACAGTGCAACACCTGCACTACTGAGCAATTCAATACCAGCCTATTTCTTAAACCTGATTCTTTATTCTTTTATATTACTTGTTTCCCAATATTACTTTACAATCAATTTAAACTCTTTCTCTCTCGTGCAACAATTATAGGATAAAGCTATTTCCAGTCCCTGTGGAGACGATATCCGATACTCCAAGTATCACTTTACTACTTGCGTCGTGTACACTTGCACTATTTGCGATAGGACTTTTGACACGCAACATTAGACTTAGGCACATTTTAGTTACATAATTAGGCATTAATGCATATTCTCATAATTTCCTTCACCATTAAGCTTGATTACATATTTTAGTGTATTTTGTTGAAAATGTGTTGTTTTGGTATGTATTTTGGTTCATGCAAGAAAATTGCCCACCGGAACTCGCCGCGACAGCAGGGTGCCACCAGAACCCGCCGAGATAGCAGGGTGCCGCCGGAACCCGCCGCGATAACAAACCAAGGAGCTGTACTAATGTAGTTCCAGACAAAGACAGTAGCAGCCGCCACCATACTTGCCGCCCAAGACAGCAAACTGTAGAATTGGAGAACTAGGGTGCGATCTGTAGAGCAGAGAATCATGATCCTAACGATGCCATCCACTCAATTTTCTGATACCTGGAGCAGCGAACAAAGTCACCGAAAGAGGGGAACGAGATAACTTGCGGTGCAAGGCAACGAAAAGGAGTCCACATTCAACTCAAAGAAGTCAGAATTAAAGGTTGCATTTAATTTAAAAGCTACTTTGAAGACTTCTACTCCAAAAAGGACTTGGCCTAGCTAATGCCTATATATACCCGACATATTTCGTACTGTAAAACTAATAATTGATTTTGATATAACAAAGGATTTAAGGACTAAATTGAAAAATAGAAAATGAATTTTTAAGTCCTCAAAACTTCCATGTGTCTAAGAAAAATGTCCAAGTCAAAACCTAAGTTTATTCAAATTTTTCAAAATGTTTACCAAGTCAAAACAGTGGTTTTCGAGTCACCGTTTCGAAACGGCCCTTTGGCATTTCAGAACGTTTTGAAACTGTTAACCTCTATTTCGGAACTAGCTTTCCTGTTTCGATACGAGTGTATGGAAACAGGTATTTGTGTTTCAAAACGAATGAAGAACAACGAAACGAGTTGAACCGTTTTGATACGGCTGTATCGAAACGACCTCAAACGTTTTGAAATGAATTTCAAACTTGGTTTCAAAACATGACCGTTACACTTTTAATAACTAATTTTTAAGAGACAGTTAAATTGTATCGAAATGATTCTAAGTCGTTTCGATATAGGTTTTGACAGTGGCAAAATATTTTGAAACGGACTTCAGCACGTTTCAGAACATGCTCTTAGTGTATCGAAACAATCGTGCCCATTTCGGTACAACCTATTAATTACACCCCAACGACTATTTATACTTTGGTTTGTTTCGAAACAGGGTCAAGCGTTTCAGAACGAGTAGTTACAGACTGCATTTATGGTGGGAAGGTAACATCCCAACGGCTATAATTATGCATGAATAGATAATATTGGCTATTGTAGGTGAATTGATACTTAGATATCTCTGAAGAAGATATCACCCAATGTACATGTAAAACTTGTAATGAAAGGATAACATCCCTCCTCCAAACTACTTTTGTGGAGGATAGCGAGGTTCTCTGACTTTCAAATAGAAACCAGTGAGCATCATTCGAACTCTCTGTATTGCTTCTCCTGCGAGTGTTTCTCCTACAAGCCAACATATATTGGCGAAAGCCGCTATTGTTAAAACACCCTATGATATTAATGTACATCATAGAAGACTTTACTAGAACTGCTTTACGATGTGCATCTCAGGAGAGTCTACTTGAATTGCTTTATGCATGAATGCTTGAATGAAACTCACAAATATTTACACCTCTATTGCAATGCATTTTTGCACTTCACTCTCTAATACGCCCGTTTTGCCAATAGTACTATTCGATGCCTCCACTTATTCAACACATCTGGCGTTGCGTTTCTCCAAGGGTGTGGAGATGCCCGCACTCATTTGTCTTTAGTGACATATGTTCTATAAGAGTGCACATACATGCGTTCATGTGTGTCATGGACGACACAAGCTTTATAACTTATTCAATGCCTCTGACATTACGTTTGACGGAGCAGAGATGCCTACATCCTTGTGTCTTGGATGATACCTGATACGCAAAAGTGTAGATGCATGCCTCAGTAGAGAATTGCCTTCGGCTCATTCAATGCCTTCAATATTGTGTTTTATCCAAAGGGCACGAAGATACTTGTGTTCATTTGTGTCTACCGATGCACCGGCTCTATAAGAACACAGTAGACCCCTTTACTTAAAGAAGTGCCCTCGACAGTGTTGTTTATAAAATTGAGAGATGTCTGCACTCGTGTGTCTTGAATGACACTTGATCTGCAAGAGTGTGGATGTCTGCCCAAATAAATGACTCATTCGAATTCAAAACAAAGCAAAGATGCATGTGTTAGAATCAAATCATAAATTAATATGAAATCTAAAACCCAAGATCTATCATGTCAAATCATCAAGAACAATAAACTAAATAATCTGAATGCGGAAGCGTACCTGAATTCATTGATAGATTGAAATCTTGAATCTTTAATGTGGAAATCTCAAAACTTTGGTATTGATCTTCCAAGAAGATAGGTTATCTCTTAAAGTAAAACTCTCTGACGGGGAAGGAGAGAAAAACAAGTTAACCTATTTCTTGGGTACCACTACCTCTTTATATAGTTGATTTATTAAATCAACTATTAAATATTTATAACTCTGCCCCTCATTGAATTATAAATATATCTTACGGTATCTACACTTTTATTTCCATGACATTTTAATATCTATGACACGCTTAACTTAATTGGTCACTTTATTTTGTGTCATACTTTATAATAGCAACATACATTTTACATATGTGCCCATAATTGCGGATTTTAATCCAACAATCTCCCACTTGGGCAACATATGTTTCCTGATAAATGTACAACTTTATGAGCTCGAAAATTTGCTATTATATAATAGGTATTCTATAACAATCTCGTCCATCAACTATATCCACATAGGATCAAAGCGGTCTTCGCCATATCAATCATGACTGGACCCATCAATGGTCATGTATACAAATATAGTCAAATGACATAGATCAATCATGGATGTGTAGCATGGAAAATTACATGAAATGTGAACCATACATGTCTATTTCCAACTGGTCCTCCTAAACCTTAGTGAGATCAACTTTACTGAATTCAGAGTGTGCATAAACCAAAAAAAAACTTTATTTCTGTAGAAAAATAATCTTAAATAACTTTAAACTGAAGTAACTGAAATTGTGTCTAAACCGAATGAGCATTTTTCAAAATTACAAACTCCCACTAAAATCAAATATCCTTAAATAACATTACACCCACATGAGTAGTGTGCTCATGAAAGACCTAGGGTGACAGTTTCTTAATATGCGCGCAATTATGGAGTTTGTACCAATATGCTCTATAAACACACAACCACTCTAAATTTTCTTTAACAACTAGGAACTTAATATTTATGTGCTTCAAATTTGAAGTGTTCCTATTGTTTATAGAATAAATTAAGAATAAATTAATGCATATTTATTGTCACAAAATAACTGAAGTGGTCTTTCTATTCAATCTACAATTAGCAGCTCAAGTGAAAAAATTCTTTTGCATCAATATTCTATTAGAATCGAAGTCTGTAAACCTGATGATCTCTAACTTACCAAAACTCCGACATGTGAGCATGTAATTTTTGTTCTCTGAAGATATCACATAACCTATTGGCTGCTATCCAATAGTCCATACTAGATTTTCTTAAATATCTATCTAACATTCCAACAATGTACACAATTTCCAAACGCATACATACGTAAGCATAAAATAGATTCTCAATAGCTTATGTATAGAGAATCTTTTAGATTTTCTAAATTTCAAGGTTACTTTTAGGGCATTGAGTAAGATAATATTTATCTTCTTTAGCAATATGAGTGTCACTTGGTTTACTCCCACTGAACTTGTAGTATATACAAGTGTCAACCAAATTTATCTCAAAACCGAATGAGATAATCAACATGAAATTTATAATTTTATTAATAAGAGTCTTACATAAGCTCATAGATAGATTTCTTTAATTTACATATCATTGATATTGTATCATAAGACACAACTCTATGATTGTACCATATAAATAGTTTTTTTCAATGTCGTCATTGAAAAAAACAAGCTTACTATCTAATGTAGCTTAAGACTAAAACAAGCAACAAATGAAATAATTATCTTGAAAGAGTCTTTCAATAAAAACTTGAGAGAAAGTCTCTACAAAATCAATGTCTTCTTTTAGAGTATATCCTTTAGATACAAGACATGCTTTATACTTATCCACATTATCATTTCTATCCCTATTGGTTTTAAATGTCCATTTACAACCAATTGGTTTGCACCTTAAGGTAATGAGACAAGTACCTAAACTTTATTGTATTGCACAAAATTATACTCTTCTTGAATGCCATCAATCCACTTTTGAGAGTTAGAACTTTTATGGTCTGATAAAAAATGGTTGAACATTTTCTATCATTCCATTGTTACCTTTTTTTTTTTGAAGAAATACAATATAATAATCTGGAATAGTATTTCATCTTCCTCTTGTGGACCTCTTTAATGACACTTATTTTTTTAAGGTTGTTGAGTTTGTTCTCCTGAAACAATTACCTTATCTTGAATGGGAGATGTTCAACATTGTTTTGTTGAGGTACTTGATTCACTTCTTAATTAATGATAGGTTGAAAACCTAAACATTGTCAAAAGTGATAGTAGGAAGTAAATTATAATTCAATTCCTCCTCAATAACAATGTATCTAACCTTATTTCTCCCTCCAAACTCAACATCCTAAAAAAATTATAAATCTCTCCTTAAAATAATCTTAGTTGTGGGATCATAAAATTTATAGTCCATGGATCACTCAAAATAACCGAAGTAGTTGCTCGCTTTTAAAGTTTAATTTCTTTACATGTGTCCTAACTTATACAAAAGGATCAACACTTAAAAACTTATAGTCATTTCTTTTTGCTAGAACCCTTAGCAACTTTATTTAAATATTTTTTTATTGTCCTTATTCTTAAAGACACTAATTAAATGAGCACTAACAAAATAATTATTTTTACACTTATAATGCTTCAACCTTTCTTCCTCTTGAACACGATGAGAAATGAACCCAAATAGAGTATATTTCTCCCTTTGACAATTTTGTAACTTGAATTGGTTAAATTGTATAGGAAGCGATATCAAAACCATAAGAACAAACAATTGTTAAAAAGTTTGATCTTATGTGCCTTAAATTTTGAAGCAATATAAAGAATTTTTATAATCTACTCTCTCACATTTCCTTGACCCTTATACTTCATAGACATCAAAGAAAGCATAAGTGATGTCATCTTAACCTTAGTATGAATAATCTCTTTAGATTTGTGCTCCTAAAGACATCTAAAATGTTGTGTTTTATGATCATTAGACTAATGCGATTCGAACGATCTCACCTCTCAAAATACCTTTTATGGGTGTTTACCACAGTCAGAGGTGCAAGTTGTTCATTCCTTAGTGCAAAGTCTATGTTCATTAATCAAAATACTATATGTAGGTGTCTTTTCTATTTCTTGAAATTAGTTTCACCAAACACGAGTGTAGAATGTATTTAACATATATTGTGACAACAAAAAATAAATTACCTAAATATAGAACAAAAATAAGTAAATAAAATAGAAACAAGCTCACATAAATATTCATAAGTAAACAAATAAATTCAAAATAATGACTAGTTCCCCTTAAGATACCAAGCACAACATTAATATCAAGTCTTTGGACAGTAATATTAATTGTAAGTGGTACTCTTGTTGTAGCAATCAAACATTGACAATAAACTATGTCAAACAATAGGCTAATCTTTGGACTAACGTATTGCTCACATAAAATACCTTATAATTGTCACACATTTATCGCCACAGTTGTCGTTGTAATTCTGCCAAATATTAACTTTCCTTTGGGCCAATTAATAAACGCATGAATTACAAAAACCCATAATCATCTTAATATTTTAAATAAACTAATCTACACAAAAGCGGTCACTTTGGTGACATTATGTTTCAATTAATCCATTAAAATATTAGACATCCGAAGCCAAAATATGAATTTAATTGTTTCAAAATGTTTGTCTTAAAATTATCTTTCAATCAAATTAAAAGATAACCAAAATAATAATAAATTTGAATAAAGGTAAACATCATATCAAGATATCGGACACTCCATTAATATTTCATCTTTGGACAAAACATTAACTTGCAAGTGATATCTTGGTACAGTAATCAAACATTGATAATAAGAACATGTCAAACAAAAATCTTCCTTTGGGCCGATTTATTGCTCACATATAAAACTGAATAATTATCACATGTTTATTACCACAGTTGCACATGTAATAATGTTAATTATTAACCTTCCTTTGGGCCGATTAATACTAACATAATCCGACTTACATGCACAAAATCTTCTATATTTTAAAACAAAGTAATTTCCACAATAGAGGTCACTTTGGTGACTTAATGTTTCAATTAAATCATCTTAAAATATATACTATAAATATACCAATATTCAAATTTAAAATTTTTGTAACAGTCAAAACTAAAATTTCTGATAACACTTAAGTTTCCGAAATAACCCAAAATAAGGTTGTCTGAATGGGGCTATCAGAAATCGAAAAACATAAATCTTTGACTGTATCTTTAAAAAATGTCTTAAACCTTAAACATACATTTACCAAAATCAAAGTCGAATTCTAAACATTCAAACTTTAACTAGAAGTGAAAATCAGAAGTATCATACAAATGAATAATTCATATAATGATCGCATGAAACTTTAATATATCCATAATAACCAAATAATTAAAATTAAAATTCTTGATCAAACCCGATCAAATTCATATTCCATAATAACAATAATAAATGCATTCCAAAACCACATATATGGAACCCAACCTAATTGCTGAAGTGATTCAACAATATTAAGCAAAGGAGGTTCGATTGTAATGGAACAAATATAAAATGTTGTAAACTGAAGCTATTGATTGTTCCATAGATAAAAATGAAACCATGTTTATATATATAATCAAACTAATTCATAAGCAAAATTGTAATAGTCACGGTCCTCATCATAATTTTTTTTTGGAATCACTACCCAAATAAACTTGAGATCCAAGTCAAACACCAAGCGTAGCACAGATTTGGTGTGTAATTGCAGACTTTGATATGTACGAATATGTACATGCATGCATCATAATTAATACAAACAAAAATCGTTAAACCACATAAGTTATAGCAGAGATAAGGTTTTCGTGAACCGGCAATATCTAAACCATTGAATATTCAATTTTCTTTCTTTCTTTTCTTTATTTGAACCGTATTTAAAAAAACAATTGAATGCAAATCACCGATGTTTCGCTATCAGTCCAAAAAACAAAGGTCGACTAAAAAATCACTTTCACCTAACGTGATTTATAGTTTGAATAACCCATATCATTAAAAATAATAATAATGATAACCGCAAAACCCTAAAGAAAACCGAAACATACTAGCAAAGCTATTTATCAAAACATACGACAATAATCATAAAATCCCAGAAAAAAAAACAACCTAATTTTATAATCGAAACACCATATAATAAGGATTTTAAATCATAACGCCGATGGGTTTAATAATCCCTAAACTTAGGGGGTTTTGAATTTAAAAGATTTAATAATAAATCAATCAATTGATTCTCAATGATTCAACATGACGAGGCTTGATACCACTTGTTAGAATCAAATTATAAATTAATATGAAATCTAAAACCCAAGATCTATCATGTCAAATCATCAAGAACAATAAACTAAATAATCTGAATGCGTAAGCGTACCTGAATTCATTGATAGATTGAAATCTTGAATCTTTAATGTGGAAATCTCAAAACTTTGGTATTGATCTTCCAAGAAGATAGGTTATCTCCTAAAGTAAAACTCTCTGACGGGGAAGGAGAGAAAAACAAGTTAACCTATTTCTTGGGGACCACTACCTCTTTATATAGTTGATTTATTAAATCAACTATTAAATATTTATAACTCTGTCCCTCATTGAATTATAAATATATCTTACGGTATCTACACTTTTATTTTCATGACATTTTAATACCTATGACACGCTTAACTTAATTGGTCACTTTATTTTGTGTCATACTTTATAATAGCAACATACATTTTACATATGTGCCCACAATTACAGATTTTAATCCAATAACATGTACTCATTTGTGCTTTGACAACATCGGCTCTACAAGGGTACATATATTTGTGTTCACCTTATTCATTCATGACTCCCACTTATCAAACAACATGGAAGATGTCATCACTTGATGCGTGCCTTCGGCATCACCCTTGGAAACATACGAAACTATTTGAATGCCTTTTGAAGTCACCAATTACCTTTGCTCATCTGATGCCAAGAGCAATGTCGATCCAAACAAAGTAGAGATACATGTACCCATTTATGGTTCGATAGCACTATTCCAGCAAAGGTACAAACGTTGATATATCTTGAATATTCAAATATTTCCACACTTCCCTTATGATTTTTTCTTGTTTGTATATATTTTTACTTTTAGTAGATGTTAGGATGGTCAATCGACGACGAACGTCCAAGGGAGTGAATTGGTAAATAAAAATTTGAAGGGAAGCAAAGTAAAAAGATAAAAATGATGGACAAGAGATTTATAGTGGTTCAAGCTTCTAACAAGCTCTACATCCACTACCTTAGCTCCGCACTAAAAATTTCAAACACAATTCACTAAGAATTCTTCCTCTTTTCTAGGCTACGGAGGCAACCGTTACAATCGATCAAAACTTTCTACCCAAAGCTTGATCAATGTTTACTCTTTTACAAAATGTGGATAGCAAACTAAAAATTCCTCTCAAAGGTAATATGTTTGCGCAAATACAAGTTCACACAAACCCCAAACTTGAAACAAAATATTACAGTTTAGAATACACAAGTTAAGCACAAGATATGACTCTAAAAGCTCAAAGTGGTTGGATTTTTGCTTGAATGCTTTAGACTTGTTCAAAGGATGTTCAATAGTTGTTGTTGAGCTTTAGAGACTTGATTTTATATCCCCTTATTGATTTTTAGCCGTATGGGTGGTTAGGATCATCAATAGAGTCGTTGGGTTGCTTTCTTCCCTCAATAAATGTTGTTTGGTAACATACCATATCGGTACACGAGCAACTGTATCAGTACCTACCATAAAAAGAAATAGTTGTTGTATAAAGGTGTATCGATACGTGTGAAGTCGTATTGAAATGTGTATAGTATAAAAATATGGGCGTATCGAAATGGTAAAGGTTGTATCGGTATGAATTTTGTTCACTGAATTTGAGAAAAAGTCTAGTGAAAAATGCATCGGTACACCTTTGGGGCGTATCGGTACGGGTTAATCAATTTTCAAAGTTTGGTGATTCCAACAACTGACAAGGTAACAATCATATTTATTAAATGCAAAGATTTAAAAATCTTAAACCTCGTATCGAAACGGGTAAAATCTTATCGATACACGTAACCAAGAACACAAACTCAGATGAAGACCGTATCGAAACATGTACAACCATATTTATACGTTTTTACAATTAAAATTTCAGTAGCTAAAAGTCGTATCGAAACTGGTACAACTTTATCTATACGTTTTTTGTTAGCTTGAGTATGAAACACTTAAAAAAATTTTGGAGTTTTAAGTTTTTTACTTATAAATAATTTTAGGTTCAAAATCCTTGTCATTTTATGAGACTTTTGAGTACTTAAAAATTTATTTACTTTTACAATTTGGTCCTTAAACAATTTGTTATATCAAAATCAATTATTGATTTTACAGTAGCTTTTCTCAAGCATTTTATTTAGTTTTGTACTTTATGCCTTTTGTGTCGACACTTTGACATATTTTTTCAATGCAAAGTTGTTTAACTTGTGTGTTAGCGCGTACAGAATAGTTAAAAAATAAAAGAGCTACCTTTTTAATACAAGTACCACATCACAGTTGTTCACACAAGAGAGCTCGAGACCACAAAGACAGCTTGGCCTTCACGGGTGCCCTAATACAACTACAAGAGCTACACGATGCATATATGAGTCGAGACCTCGAATGTTTGGTTTGGCTTTCTTGTAAGGGTAAACTATACTAATGACCACCGAACTATGGGGTTGGTGTCGATTTGACCACTATATTTTCAATTGTGTTAAATATACCACATAACTATTTAATTGGTTCCAATGTAGCCACCTGCCGTTAAAAAACGAAAAAGTTAACGGAACTGTTAAAATAATTGGTATAATTACACATTTAGTCTCATTTATTTATACAATCATTCAATTTAGTCCTAATTTTAATCTAATAAAATAAATTAATGATTCAATTAGGTGGTGACACGTGTCACCACCTTATTTGAGAAATTTATTTATTTTTATTAAATTTATTTTCCTTCCCCAATCAAGTGGTGACACGTGTCACCACCAATTGGAGTAAGAAAATTAAAATGGTGGAAATTGACCCCAAGGGGAATTGAACCTAGGTTCTTAGGTTAAGAAAGCAACGCTCTTGCCAATGTGCTAAGCATTTTTCTTGTATATAGAATACCAAATATATTATATATCGTATATAACGTTGGGTGAGGTGTTGGAGTGTTGCAGATCATCTGCAACTGCAGTGGCCACCCTAACTCTGCCGGCACCGTCACCACCTTCTACGTACGTTCTTCTCTTTAATTATATCTTTTGCAAGTACTAATTTCATAAAATGATATTGTTGCGGAGTCCGGCCGGCATGCTTTTGTTTTCAATCTTTGCAGCTATCTTCTCAAGGCCCATCGCACGATGAGATCGATCTTGAGTTCTTGGGCAACAAAAGTGGCTCTCCTTACACTCTTCATACTAATGTTTTCACTCGAGGACAAGGGGGGAGAGAGGAAGGGTTCCACCTCTGATATGTCCACACCCATGTCTGAATGTGTTGGATATGAATATTGAACATAAGTTCTTGAAGAAAAACGAAGAGTCGGATCAACGTAGATAAACTTGAACTCCACTTTCCATATGGAGGATTCATTATTCTGTGTATAGATATTTTCTCCATGGCAATAAGCATCTACAAACATCTTTTCTCTTCACTTCAAAGGTTTTAGGTTTCCGAAACGATTCTTCGTGAAATCTGCAAGAAAGGAGAAACTGAAGCTACTTTGAAGAACTAGTGTCTAATATGTTTTCGCTTTCGAGAAGGTTGATATGACTTCAACAAAATCGAATTGAAGTTGGTTCTCTCTTTAAATTAGGTTCTATTTCAAGCCATTGCTTACCAAATTTATTATATTAACAATAGGATCTCTGTGGCTGTAGTTAAAATTTACAAATTAAGCATACATGACACTGGACTTAAGTTTACAATATTCTGTCATTGACATATTCATTCATGGTTTCAGAGGTTATCTCGCACCGGAGTATGCAATAAGGGGGCAGCTGACACGAAAAGGAGATATCAACAGTTTTGGTATTCCATGTACTAGAAAAACGCTTAGCACATTGGCAAGAGTGTTGCTTTTTCAACCTAAGAACCCGGGTTCGATTCCCCTTGGGGCCAATTTCCACCATTTCAATTTTCTTACTCCAATTGGTGGTGAATCATTAATTTATTTTATTAGATTAAAATTAGGACTAAATTGAATGATTGTATAAATAAATGGGACTAAATGTGTAATTATACCAATTATTTTAACAGTTCCGTTAACTTTTTCGTTTTTTTAACGGCAGGTGGCTACATTGGAACCAATTAAATAGTTATGTGGTATATTTAACACAATTGAAAATATAGTGGTCAAATCGACACCAACCCCATAGTTCGATGGTCATTAGTATAGTTTACCCTTCTTGTAATTGAGTATGCTATGGAGACTTGTTTATATATCACCTCATTGAATTCTAGTCGTTTGAGTATATGAGGAACTGAATAGAGCCGTTGTAGGAGTTTTTCCAACATTTAATGTACTTTTACAACCTTCCATATCGGTACTCTTCAAACCTTATTAATACATGTATTAAATAAAAAAATACTAGCCGTTGTGAAATAAAACGGATACCAGTATTCGATCGTTGAGTAGTGATACGGGCTTTGAGTACCGGTATTGATGGCAGTATTGATATTGAAATGACTACTGAAATATTGAAAAATCAAGTTTAAATTCTTGAGTATCGGTACTGGCAAAATTGTACTACTGGTTGGCTGAGTATCGGTACTGAGTTCTATACCACTACTGATTTAGCTTGCGAACTTTCAAAATAAATTTTAGTCAATAGTATCAGTACTCACAAGTGCAATACTGATACTCGACGTACAAAAATGCTATTTTAAGATTTTTTTTATACGTTGTTGTAAACCATTTTGAAACTTTTATGAATGACTTAGAGAATCTGGGATAATTTTAATCTTGAAAGCTTTAAGAAAACTTGTATTTTGAGCCATTTCAAAATTTATAATTAATTAATTAAATAAAAATAATTAAACATATAAATACATGCGCATGGGGTAAAATTGTCCTTTTCTTCTAAAGTAATGAGTAATAAAGTTTTTTTAAATTTGTTAACATGTCATTATTATAAACCAACCCATCACAATTTCTTTGTATTTTTAATAATCCACGTCATAGTAAGTTATTAATATTTTTGAATGTTCATGTCAACATGATCAATGGAACACCATCATTAACCAAACTGCCACATATCATGTCATCATTTTGGATGATTTTCTTTAACATTGTTATCAATATTACCAATTTACTTAATTACTTCCATTTTGAAGTAGAGGATGTTATTGCTTTTTTTCTGTAGAGGGACTTATTTGCTCACTTGTTGATCATCCAAGGATGCTTGAGGTACTTTCATCATTTTACGTTTTATGTTTTTTTAATGGAAATTTTAATTTATGGAATTATTAAGATCAATCAAATATTTGGTTACAAAGTAAAAAATCAAATTAAATCTAGAAAATAAGTTGATTTGCATATAAATCTATGGTTTATAAAAGACTTTGATTTGAAGGCTGAAAGTATTTTTGGTTCTCTATTCTTTTACTTTGCAACATTATTGAAGGTTTATAAAAGAAGTATTAATTTCATATTTAAAGGGTATTAAAAGATTATTATATTACTTTTATTTTAAAATATATTTTTAAAGAAAAGGTAAATATAAAACTTGGCCTGTTGTTTATTTTGATACTATAATGTTTTGGTCCGTTAATTACCTAAAGTTGGAATCTGTTATATAAGTTACTCCAAATTATAAATTCCGTTAAAAATTTAGAGTAAATATGTATTTTGGTATTTGAATTTGACTTTAAGGTTCAATTTAGTACCTAATTTTTTATTTGTTTAATTAGACATATGAAGTTGGCTATTTGGTTCAAATTAGTACATGAACAATTTCATGGTTCAAATAAGTTATTTTATCGGTAGAGGTGTTCATTGTTTGGTTAAAACCGAATTAGTCGACTGAACCAAAATTTAGTTTAATTAATCGGTCGGTAAATTAAGTGTTCGATCAGTTAACAATTAAATATTTTTTAAAATTCAATTATTAGCTAATTCAGTTTAAAAACAGATTGATTAACCGAATGAATTAAAATTTTAAAATAGTTTTAAGCTCAAATTCCATCAAATGGCACATAATATTTAAAACTCAATATTTATATTTTAATCGAAATATTAAATTCAATCCAAAAGGAATAAAAATCAAGTCTAAAAATAATATATATAAGGACCATTTTTTATTTTTTTCCTACCTAAATTGTTATTTTGGATTAAAACTAAAACATTAAAAAATTCGATTAATTCAAACTAACTGAATTAACTAAATTAGCGTGGTTCTATTAATGATTTAAGAGAAAAATAGTTCGATTAACTATTAAAATTTTTAAGTGTTCGATTAATTCAGTTTTGAGTAGTTCGGTTCGATTATTAATCGAACTAGCTGGTTGAACACTCCAATTTACCATCGTACCACTCTCGACCAAACATCAAATTTGAACTAATGAGAGGAGTCCAAAGTACCAAATTGACCACAGAAAAAAAAAAGGTAAGGCACTAGATTGATCCTTTAAAAAGAAACATACTCCATGAAATTACTTGAAAGGAAAGAGAAAATAAAATACTCAAAACTAAATGATGTCGCGTGAAGCTTGTCGTCTTTCTTTAACTGTGTTCTGTTCGAGCTTATAAGAAAAGTCATTCACCTTTGAATTTGGTGAGAGAAAAAAAGTTTTCAATGGCAACAAATCCAGAACCTTGGTTTGGCGCTTTGAGTTGGTGGAGAAAGGGCGCGAAAAGGTATTGGGGCAGTGCAACCGTCGGATTCACCATCATCATCATCATCTTCATCGCCGATTATCGCAACTACAATACTTGCTCTTCTACCTCTGATCTCCAGCCCACCGGCGATCTCGTTCCGTTGACGTTGCTTCAGAGAGCTCAAGCTACAGGCGCCTGTACCCGATCCCAACCCACCTTCTCCAAATTGTTTCCCATTGTTTTATGGTGATATTAAATTAAGTAAATCGGTTTTCAAATAATTGTATTTGTATGTTTCAGTTTGCTTAGACGGAAGTTTACCTGGATACCATTTCCAGGAGGGCTTTGGATCTGGCTCTGCCAATTGGCTTCTCCACCTTGAGGTAATTTCTTTTTTTCTACTCCATCCAAATTCTAAGTTTTAACTCTGTTTCACTATATAAAGTAAAAATATCATGTTTTTTGTTGCTCTAACAAGCTCAAATTTAGATTTAATCTTATACTTTTATTCCACATTTCTTTATAATATCATTAGTTAGTGCATATATTAAAAATGTTAAAATTGATTATTTTTTTGAACAATTCCTATTAGAGGGAGGTGGAGGGAAATTTTGCTCTATTGAAGAGAGCTCTTAAACTAATGTTTTATAGATTGTTGATTAAATAGTTTTTTCTAAAAGAATTCTTTTTAACTTAAAAAAAAAAAGAGAAAAACATAACTTTTTTTGAACAATTTCTACCCGAGTATAAATAGGAGAAATTTGCTCTTAATGAGAACCTAGGGGAGAGAGAAGTGAGTGTCAATTGCTTTGAACCACCTACTATCACCTACTATCGAGATTGTTGACACTTAAAAAACCATATTAGCATCATGTAGTATTTTAATTGGAATATTAATAATGTTTAATTATTTGGATTAACTAATAACGTTTTAAAATTATAGTACCAATTTATTTTACCGGCTGAAATTTGAGCATAGTAGAGAGAGCAAACCCATTGTTTGACTTAAAAGAAAAGTTAACAACTCAAATTGCCCTATTTGAATCCGAGAATGCTCGTCAAATTAACTAATAATTTGACTTTTTGTTTCCAAATTTTTCGTTTTATGGAGTGTAGGGTGGAGGTTGGTGTAATTCAATAAAAACGTGTAATGCTCGGAAAGGAACAGCTTTAGGTTCCTCAAAGTACATGGGCCGAGCAGTTCAATTTGATGGGATTTTAAGCCGTCACCCTTCTCAAAATCCTGGTTTTTATTTTTATATTTTTGCACAATTAATTTTATTTATTTTGCTGAATTTATGTTGTTTACTGGCTTCAAGAAAAGTAAACTTTTTTTCTCTCTCGCTTTCTTTTTTAGATTTTTATAATTGGAACAGAGTTAAGATACGTTATTGTGATGGTGCATCCTTTGCTGGCCACCCTGAAAGTGAGTTCAAGGTAAAACTTGTTAGTTAGCTATTTATGAATTAAGATTGCTCTTTCCTTTTGTCTTTCCCCATCTAAGAAGAGATAATAGGCTTACATTTCCATTTGTTGTTATTTTTAATAGAATGGTACAGAACTTTTCTTCAGAGGCCAACTAATTTGGGAAGCAATTATGAAGGAACTCTTATCACTTGGCATGTCGAAGGCGAAACAGGTATGAGAGATTCGTATTTTATTTAATGGTGAAATTTTGCTTTCAATTTTCTCCATTGTTTTGTTGAAAGGTGATGTTTTTGATGACTTTTCAGGCACTTCTTTCAGGATGTTCTGCTGGGGGGTTGGCAACTTTTATACATTGCGATGACTTTCGAGATCATCTGCCAAAGGATGCTACTGTGAAGTGTCTTTCAGATGCAGGTTTCTTCCTTGACGAGTATGTTCTTTTCGGTACAATTCAACTCTTTAAGCTACTTAATACCTAAATCATACTGGTCTACATACATGTTTATGTACGCTTCTATGTATGCAATGCAAGCATTCATTACAATAGAATTAAAACCGTCTAGATTAAGTAGTGATTCGTTGCAAATTCGTCTATTTCTATTTGCTCCATTGCAATGCAGGCCAGATATCCTTGGAAATCGCACCATGCTTGCTTTCTATCATGATGTTGTCAAACTTCAGGTGGTTCTTCAACATCCATATACCATAGTTATTTAGTCCTTAAGAAGTTATACCTTTTGGTTTTGGTCCTTACTCCTTCCGTGAAACTTGCTAATTTCTCGTCTGCCTGTCATGTCAGGGCGTAGCAAAAAGTTTGCACGAGAATTGTGTCGGAATAATGGAACCGTTTAAGGCAGGTTTTTGCCTTTTATCTCTTTTATTTTTCCTTTGATTTTCAAGTTCAACAAATTTACAACATGGTGCTGCCATGATCTTTTGTGAACTGCTATTGCAGTGCATCTTTCCTCAAGAAATTATCAAAAATGTTAGGACCCCATTTTTCATTGTCAACCCAGCTTATGATTCTTGGCAGGTAACTTGTTCAACCCAAACTATTTGCTAAATTTTTAGTGCTATTTTCCTTTCCATTTACATGTTGTAACACTGATATAACCTTTTAGATACAAAATATTTTAGTCCCTGTTGCATCAGATCCTCAGGGCTACTGGAGCAGTTGCAGATTGAGCATTCAGAAGTGTGATTCTACGCAGATTAAAAGACTCCAAGGTAGGTGGATACGGAATGCTCAAATCTGGGATCTAGTACCTGTACTTTAATTTGGCATAATTTGGTCCCTCTATCTATATAATATCGTTACTTGGTTCAAATAGCTGACATCGTTAACTATACCCGTCAAAATACTGATTTGGATTTTTTTAAGAAAAAAATCTTTTTTTAACTCATCATGCTAGCATGGATTGTTTTATGTTGGAAGGGGTGTTCTTATGAAAAAAATCCACATCAGTGTTAACTGGAATAGTAAATGGTGTGAACAATTTGACTTAACTAGTGATATTATAAAATCTGGAGGGATCAAATTTATTTTTCTGGCAATCCAAGTGTTTAGGACACTAAAATGGATATATATGACTTGGTGTTAATATTTCTAAGCACTGATGTAGCTGTCTGATTTTCTTGTTCCTTCTGGCATATAGGTTTCCGTGATTCTATGCTCGAGGCATTAAGCATGTTTCAGGAAAACAAGGAAGGGGGTATGTTTATAAATTCTTGCTTTGCTCATTGCCAGACAGTGATGGACGAGATATGGCATTCACCCAATTCTCCAAGAATCAATAATAAGGTAAGGATTAAGGAATGATTTAGCATGTAGCGTATTATGAAGACGGAAATGATAGTGTTCTGGATCTGCCATTATTTTCATGATGCGAGGTAGAATTAAGACATAAAAACGATTGGTTCGTAGAGCTCTTGAATCTGAATCTATGAATGTCATTGTGTAGTACTACTTCACTTGGAGTTTTAATTATTTTGAACAGAGCATTGCAGAGTCCGTGGGTGATTGGTACTTCAATCGTGAAGTATCGAAACAGATTGACTGCCCTTATCCATGCAATCCCACTTGCTACAACATGGAGCTTAATCAACAACATCTCCCGTATTAGTTTTCGATGATGTCAGATTGTCCCTTGTTTGCTGCTGTCCCTCTGATTGGTATTTCGTAATTTTAAGCATGTCTTAGTATTTCATTCATTTCTACTGGCTTTAGTTTTAGTAAATCGTGGACAGTGAGACTGAATTGAATGGACCGTTTCAATCTAAAGAAGAGTATGTTTTGTATCACTGGTTGAACTTTAGTACGTTGCTTCCTTCAATTAGCCTTCAAAGTTTTATAACTTGGCTGATGGTGTAATCAATACCTAATGTACTCGAATATAGGGGGAAATAAATGTAACATTAGATTAATAATAATTTTGTCTTGAAAACTGTTCACCAAGCCCGTCTAGCTCAGTCGGTAGAGCGCAAGGCTCTTAACCTTGTGGTCGTGGGTTCGAGCCCCACGGTGGGCGGTTTTTCTTCTGTTCTCCTTTTTCCGTGAGTGGTGTGAGCAACTGCGCTTTTTGATTGGTTCTCTCATTAAAAATGAACATGGACCAGTTTTGATTAACACAAAATGAATGATCCTTTATTCTTTTGTTAGAATATTTTAAAATATTTATAACCAAAACTTTTAAACTTAAAATATAATAATTATGGCCGATGCTAGCATCGTTGAACACCATTAATATTGAGAATTATTGAACACCATTAAATTAATTTATAAAGATTATAAATCTAAATGACTTAACATATAATTATAAATTATTTAAAGTAAAATATTAATTAAATTATTTTCTATACTTATAATATTTTTAATTTTTTAAAAAATAATTGTATCAAATACCAATCTTAGTCAATTTAAAAAATAAAAAATCCTAAAACATAAACTTTAAACCCAAAACATTAAATCCTAAACTCAAAACAGTAAAAATATAACCCCTAAACCATTAACCGAAAACTCTAAACCTTAAACCCTAAACCCTAAACATTAAACACTAATCTCTAAAGTAAAGCCTAATCCCAATATTTAAATTTAGAGTTTGTTGTTTCTGGTTAGTGTTTACAATTTAGTGTTAGGGTTTAGGATTTAGTGTTCTGAGTTTTGGGTTTATGGTTTCAAATTTATGGTTTTGGATTTTTGGGTTTTTATTTTTTAATTGACTAAGGTTGGTATTTGATTCAATTATTTTTTAAAAAAATTAAAAATATTATATATGAAAAATAATTTGATTAATATTTTATTTTAAATAATTTATAAGTACATGTTTAAATAATTTATGATTATACGTTGAGTCCTTTAAATTTTTAATTTTTATAAATTAATTTAATGGTGCTCAGCAGTGCTCATCGTTAGTGGTGCTCAGCGGTGCTCATCGTTAATGGTGCTCAGCGATACTCGTCGAGCGCGGTAGACTCATCTCTAACAATATCTACAATCTTGAATATAAAACCATTAATTCAGGTTTTAAAAAATAGATTTTAGGCATAACAGTGAAATAAAATGTAGAGAGGATGATCCACCTTCTTCTAGACCAGGGGTTTTGGTGTCATGAGGATAAATGACAGAAATATGAATGTCATCCGAAATCAGCTTCTATAAAAAAGGTTATAGATTAAATTAGACTTTTATTTTATAAACTTTGAAAGTAAAAAAGCAACACTAGATTAAAAAGAGACTTATTTGGAAAAATAAAAATTTAATTTGAAAAATGGTGCATATGAAAAAAATAGTTTTTTAATCATATTTTGGACTAAGATGAAAATAATTAAAATTAGAGGACTAAAATAATTTTTTTCCAAAATTGACAAATTTACTATAATTGTGTAATAATACTGCATTATGAAATTGTGTAAATTGTAATCTTACTACATTCTAAAATATTTAATTTTGGTTATGTGGTAAAATTTTAAGGACTTGATTGAAAAGAAAAGAAAATTAGAGACCAAAATAAAAACTTCCTAAATCTTGTAAAAGTACACATATCAAATCTTTACGAATTATATATATATATATATATATATATATATAGAAAAATGAATTTTTAAGTCCGATATATTAAAAAGTTCAAATTAAAGGGTTAAATTTTCGCTAAAAAGTTGAAAAATTCAAAATTAAAAGTTAAAAATAATATTTTTGGTTGGAAACAGCAATAAAGCCTTGCATATACTCATAGTTCAAATATCAATATGCTTTAAAATAATTTTCTGAAACTGTTTTGTTTTAGTCCATGCCATTTTATTTTCTTTCATTTGTCCATAAAATGTAAAAAAAAATCAAAAAAATAGGAAAAACATACCGTTTAAATTTTTCTTTAAAAAAACATGTGTTTTAGTTTAAGTATTTATGTAGATTATCGCGTTAACCCTTGTCAATTTTAATATTTTTATTTTAGTCCTAAAATAAATAAAAAACAAAATTAGTTAAAAAATTCTATTTTTTCATAAATAAGCCCCAAAAATAGGGTAATTCGTCCAGATACTCCCTTTAAGGGAATTATCTGGAAAAATACCTCCTATGAGAAACATTTGAAAAAATACCCCCTATTTAGCACACGTTAGGCAAAATCGCGTCCTGCAAGGCGCGAGTTCCAAAATCGCGTTGTACACGGAGCGATTTCAGTATGATGTGGATTATATTATCCGGTATTTATTTTTAAAAAAAATAAATTGAAGTTGCGTTCTATAGGACGCGACTTCCACGAGAACTTCAAACGACACATCGCGAATTTATCGAGTAATATGCAGAAGTCACATTATGCAGAACGCGACTTTTGCGTAAATCTGTTGTTTATATAGTTCTAGATGGAATTGTTTAGGGTTAATTTGCATGGTCTTTGGGGATAATTTTTTTATGATTTTAATGTTTTACCTCATAGTAGTGATGTTTCTCTTCAAAACGGTGTAAAAATCGACGTATATAAAGCATCGGAAATGAGGTTTAAATCGCGTTAAAAATGCTACCATGCCATGTTTCTTTGATTGAAGAAAATGAGAACATGGGTTGGTAGGGTTGTATATGGTTGATTTGCTTAGGAATTTCACGTTTTTTTTTTTTGTTATTTAACTTTGACGCCGTAGTACGGGAACACATGTTTACAATTGTGCAAAAATTGACGCGTAAAAGGCATCCTAAAGAGTGTAGAAATTGTGTTAAAAACGCTATCTTGGTATATTTCTTTGCATTAATAAAATGGAAATATGGGTCGGTATTCATGTTTTAGTCAATTTTGTTGTTTTAGTGTATGTTCGTGGCTTTTTTTGTTATATAACTTTCACGTGGTAGTACGAGAACACATGTTTAAAATCGTACAATAACACATGTTATTTATGATTAAAACATTAGAGTTGCAAATTACAATTAGTTGATTCGAGGTCGACTCTTAAAAGGAAATTTTCTGATGTCGTGTCCAGGGTTCCTACAACTTCCACACAACTTAGGTTGGTCGGTCAGTTCTCGAGGAACCATATCCTCGGCACAATAAATCCTAGTTGACTTTGGGCGGCCTTTTTGTTGTGTTACAGGGATTCATTTGGCCGAATCTTAGGTTCATTTTGAACCACATGAGAATGACGTTCATTTCCGATCGGAGGAAACTCGGATCGGTATACCTTGAAAACATTTTCAAGTTTGTATACAGGATCAACGAAAGTCATTGCGCCGAGATGAACAGATGCACATGCAGTGAAGACGTGAGCACACGGGTACTTGAATGTCTGAAAGACTCTGCAATCACATGTTCGCTCTTGTAGATTAACAACGTAGTTGTAGTGCATAATTCCTTCAAGTGGTCATGAAAATTCAGTAACCGTAAACTTATGTTGGTGACGTGAGAAGCATATGGCACCCATCGTGTTTGCTTGCGCACGTTATATCTGAAATTTTTGTTGGAGATCTAGATGGAACCTGTGGCCACCTGCCATCCAGTTCATAGTTTGTTTTCCAAGGGTTGCAAAAAGGGTAGCCAATCGATAATATGTTGTCTTCATAACTGATGTGATAGGTAAATGACGTGTTTCCTTCAGAGACGAATTGATCGCCTCAGCCAAGTTTATCGTCATGTGACCATATCGACGATTCCCATCATAACATCGCAACCATTTCTCCCTCGGGATATCAAGAAGGTAGTCATATCCAAATTGATTTCTATCTCTCAACTCTTGTAGCAGCTTTTCAACCTGCTCTACTCGGTGTGCATTACATATTCAATAGAAGACAGAATAATTAACAAGAATTAATAATAATTGGCAATTTAATTTATAATTTTGAGAGCGAAAGGCGTACCCATGTGAAGAACCATTATACGCTCATCATTATTCTTATACCTCTGATAATAATTTGCAGCAATGTGTCGTAGACAATACCGATGATGAATATTAAGAGGTTCCCAAGACTGTCTCAAACGTTGGATTGATCCCCAAATTCCTGCGCCTCTGTCTGAAATAATACATATTCCATCAGGTCTTGCCCGTAGTATCTGGCGTAAGACATGGGTTCGCAGGTTGGTAAGGAAAAACGTCCATGGAGGGATATCTTCCTTTTCAACAATGGAGAACGCTACCAGAATGCAATTTTTGTTGTCGTCTCTTGCAACTTCCACTAGTAAGATTTGAGTGTATCTACCGTACAAGAATGTACCGTCGATCTGTAGCATCGGCTTGCAGTGGCAGAATGCTTTAACACATTGCGAAAATGTCCAAAATAGGCAGAAAAATTCGCACTCCCCGGATACGACACGATCCCTTTCGTATCTTGGCATTGTCTCAAGTTCAACAACAGTTCCTGGGTTGTATTTCTTTATACAGTTGAGCCACGTTTGCAACTCGTTGTAGGATTCCTCCCACTGCCCATACAGTTGTTGGATGGCACGATATCTTGCATACCATGCCTTACCGTAACTAACAATGTGCATGTAACGAGAAAGGATCGATGTTATACATACCGGAAAATATACACGTGGATTTGCTTTCACGAGTGGACGAATATGCACAGAGAGCACATGCACATCCAAGTTAGGACGGTCTTGATTCAGGCTTCCCACGGAGCATATATAAGGTCCTTCGTAATTTGTTATCTCCCAGAGGTTGTTCATCCTCTTCAAACGTGATACACGAACCCTCCATTTACATCCAAAATTCTTGTAGGGGCATTCAACAATATATTTGTTCGCTTCAGTTTTATGCACGGTGGAAGTAACTGAGTTGCGTATGTTGTAATGCTTGATGGCAGCCGCCGCAATTTTTTAGTCATGAAGATCATCCCAACATGCAGTTCACCATTATTACGTTCGTTCAACTGGTCCAACTGTAGGTATTCTGGAAATTTTGTAGCGTAGAATCCTTTCATATCCACTGTTGTGAAGTGGGATAATGGATCGTAATACGCTAAGGCAGTGTGAGTTCCAGTAAAACTGCTCGGGGCAACAACGTCCACAGGTTCGTCCATTGCAATATCCTCCGCAACATCGAGTGCATCATCATCAGCATTCACGGGCTCGTCAAGGTCTTCTGGTTCTTCTAGAAATAAACCCATTTCGTCATCTTCGGGGTCGGGTTCCCTCAGTGGCACCCCATCCCCTTCAAAATTGTATAGTTCTGATTCATCAGCAACATGTACCCTGTTAGGTTCTACAATCGGAACCCAATCAGGAGCTCTATGTCTAATATCTTGGTCGACATCAGCAGCGCATGAATGTCTCCCCATCGATGAGAAATCAATTGTGTTTGGCTCATTGGGGATATAAGTTGAGTGATGTCCGGAAGAGAAGTCATCAAACTAGTAAAACTCTTCATGGTAGGACGGCCCCATAGATGATGATAGCCCTACACCCGGGATATAAGTTGAGTGTCGCCCGTATAAGAAATTATCTACGTTTTTCTGACTGGGGATATAAGTTGAGTGGCGTCCGTATGAGAAATCATCTATGTTTGTGTCAGTGGAGATATATGCTGAGTGACGTCCGGAAGAGAAGTGATCCAATGGGTTAAACTCTTCATGGTGGGACGGCCCGTAGAGGATGACGACCCAACACCGGCATTGTATGGATTGTATGTTGAGTGCTGGGTTGGCGGCATATTCAGGTCAATTTTGAACGTGGCTACAGAAGAATGCCTTGGCCTCGAGCCAGAAGACGAGGAAGCCTGGTCGTTCGAATACTCAAACTTTGCAAATCAATACAAGTGCAAATATTCAGCAACATTCGAGTATATATAGACCAAACTCACGTCTTACAGAATGCGAATTTGTTAGGATTTCTGACGTGTCAAGAAACTCGCGTCTTATAGAATGCGACTTTTCCAAGTATCCTGACGCGTCGGGGAAGTCACGTCTTACAGAACACGATTTTTCCAGGATTCTTGACGTGTCAAGAAAGTGGCGTCTTACAGAACTCGACTTTTGCGACTATAAATACCTTCCCGGCCGATCAAAGCCTACACCATTCAGTCGAAGAGAAAAAACTGTATATTAGTGCTTAAAGTTTTCGATTGTAACTACTACTGCCAACAAATCACGTATTTAGAAAATTTATTCCCAGACTAATTTTCCCGAAATTGTGATTTGTTGTTATTTGTATTTACATATATATGTTGAGTAGATGTTAACTATTCGGTATTTTTGTTCACGAGGATCGACAACAATAAATCACAATATCGGGAAATTCGAGGTCTTTTTGAATGGCAGGCAAGTGACAATATCCAATAGACCTCCAAGATTCAATATATGCATCGGGTGCAAGGCAAGATTCACGAGGATCGATCATTAGCATCACCTTCATGATGATCATCACCGTCAGAACAAGTTTTAGCTACTTTAATAAATGTTGGTTGGTTGCAAATGCGATTTTATCATTTTAATTGTAAACAAATACTCAAATCCTTTCAATTGTAAAAAAGGAATATTCAAATCCAATTTTAATTGTAAAAAGGAATATTCAAATTCGATATTCAAATGCATTTTTGAATATTGTGCTTTGTCAATCATCTTCAACAAACACAGATGATACATATATCGCACCATAACTTGTATCCTACCAAATTCATCTACTAATCATGTAGATACATATACCCACAAATCATAATTCAAGTGAAAATATTCACCAACGTTCGTAAAGGGGGCTATATGTGACTTTGTCAAGAAAGTCACGTCTTACAGAACGCGACTTTGTCAGGATTCCTAACGTGTCAGGAAAGTCGCGTCTTACAGAACACGACTTTGCCAGGATTCCTGGCGTGTTAGGAAAGTAGCGTCTTACAGAACGCAACTTTTGCGACTATAAATACCTTCTCGGTCGATCGAAGCCCACACCACTCAGTCGAAGAGAAAAAACTGCTTAGTAGTGCTTGAAGTTTTCGATTGTAACTACTAATGCCAACAAATCACATATCTGGAAAATTTATTACCAAACTAATTTTCCTGATATTGTGATTTGTTGATATTTGTAGTTGCATCTATATGTTGAGTAGATGTTAACTATTCGGTATTTTTGTTCACGAGGATCGATAACAACAAATCACAATATCCAGAAATTTGAAGTCTTTTAGAATGGCGGGCAAGTGACAATATCCAATAGACCTCCGAGATTCAAGAAAAGCACCGAGTCTTGACCTTTTGTTCGAGCCTAGGACCTCGCATGCAACCGGAGTTAAAGACCCAACCACCGAGCTTAAAGACATGCATTGAAAAAATTGTAATTTGTACCCCTAAACACGTAGTAAATTGTAAATTATTGTTTTTAATAGAATACATGCATTGATACACGTAAAATATTACATCCGAATTACATATGTAAATTATATTTGTACCCCTAAACATGCGGTTAATTGTACACTTAAACATGCAGACTAAAATAATTTACATATGAATTGATATAGACGAGAGGTGCAATAGTTTATCTCATTTGTATTGTCGACGAGAGATGTGACGTCACTATAGATAAATGGAAGACAAGAGTTGTCAACAACAATGTTATATGCACGAGTCTTAGCATAGCTTTGAAAATACCGACAATGGTAGCAGCTTTGACCCGCGCTATCAAATGTCACCGGCACCCCCAAAAAGCGGTAACCCTGGACAAGACATATAAAGTTGTAGCTATTGTGAATTCCTTGTACCGATCATTTGCATGGCACCCCACCACGCGTTTTCAGATATTGTGATTTGTCGATCATCTTCAACAAACGCACGGTACAAACATCGCACCACAACAATTGTTATCCAGCCACAACTGCATATACCCACAACTCACAATGCAAGTGTGAGTTTGCCAGTAAGGTTCGTAGGGGGCATATATAGCATGAAAATCGCGTCGTACAGAACGCGACTTTGACAGGATTCCTGATGTGTCAGGTAAATCGCGTCTTATAGAATGCGTCTTCGCCCAGTGACGTGTCTGCAAAATTTATTCGAAAATTGGTTTTCCGGATATTGTGATTTGTTGTTATTTGTAGTCGCATATCTATGTCCATTAGATGTTAACTATTTCGTACTTTTGTTCATGACGATCGAATAAAATATAAACTAATTAAAGAATAAAAACACAAATTTAAAAGCATATACTAATTAATCATACAAACCTAAATAAAATACAAATCATGATTAAACTAAAATATATACTAATTAAAAAACAAAAAAAATATCAAGTTCAATATTTTCAAATAAAATAAACAACAACAAAAACTAATGGCGCCTATGTCCACCGGTACCACAAGACGGTGCACGACGATGTCGCTTTGGATTGCGTCGGGGGAGAGCGTCATCACCATGATCACCACCATCATCATCATCACCATCCCCGGTTCTAGTAGCTGCAATACCGCTCGTTTCATCGGGCCCACTTAGGTAGAAAATCGTTTGTGGTGGCGTTTGTTGGACAATCCTGGTTCCAAATGTGCCTGACATCGGGGGGAACGACATGAAGGACACGTAGGGCATATAGCATGCAGGATAGCTAGAGGAACCACTCATTATCGCTGAAAGTTGAGCAAAGTGGTCTGACATAGAAGAAGGCGTTAAATAACCTTGACTTGGACTTTGAGTCAACTGTGGCTGCATCGGTGGTGGGGTAGCATCTGATGGTGGTGGTGGCGGTGGCAGTGCTACGGAGGAAAGACCGCCACCGGAGGTGTTCCGTGCTCCCCTCCCCCTCGAATTTTGAGACCGTGTGCGGTTGTGTTGCTGTCGTCGATACATGACCGCTGCCTCCTCTGGAGTCAGAATAGACGACTTGTAATTCGCCCTAAACTATTTATCATAATCATCGCTCACCATCGTATCAAATATACAATACTCAGTCCGGGGTTGCCAACGCTGATTTAGCTTGTCCCTCCAGTGAGCGATATAAGACTTGTGGTGCACCGACCAATCAACCTACATGATAATCAAACAATTAATTTATTCTTTTTATATATGAATTACGTTCGAATTAATAAAAGAATGTGGTAAGCATATAAATATTTATTACCTCGAGCTTCCATTGTCGAGTGAGTTTGTGCAACTCATCCAAATTTGGAGGCTGGGTTGGGATACGTTGGAAACTACCAAATTGTCGTAGGACGCAGTCGATCGGATGCCACTCAACTGTTGCATAGCAGATGAGTGGTACAGAGGTTGTTCAAACAAGCTTCGTCTCGGCCGAAAATATCGGGATGCAATGCTGCAAGTCCGTATGAGAGTACGGCAGCCACAAAATCTGTAGAATATATAAAACGTATATTAAAAAAGGAATTATGTATAGTTAAATATAAAATTTTAGCTTCGAATAAATACGCCAAAGTGTTACCTGATCTTTTGAAAAATTCTCAATATCTTTTTTGATAACCGCCAGGCCCTTCGCAACACCAACATGAGTTAAAAGAGCGGTCCACCTACAAAATAAGAAGATAATTTTAATTAATTATAATAATACGTCTATTAAAAAATTAACAACTCTTACCTTACCTCCGGGCTAGCGGAAAACATATGGAGCAGGCTGCAGAAGCTCAGAGCGTAAAAATGATATTCTCTATCACGCCCAAGACTGGAGCAACACCAAACAACCTCCAATTTGGCACTTGTCAGGATCGGTGTTCTCGCACAGCTCCCTAAGCAGAGTGGCCAAAACTACGGATCCCCAGCTCAATTTACCGACATCTTCAAAATTCTTCAAATGACACAACCAGATCATGTGAACCTTGTCCCGAGTTTTGTCAGGCATCAATACCCCGCCGATCATCTGTAAAATATAAGTGCGAGCATATGCCTACAATACGAATATATATATATATATATATATATATATTACCATATGTTAAAAAATTATTATTTCAATAATATTCACTAAAAAAAGTATTCAAACACGTATTTTTCAATCTCCGGATTCTTCACTCGCGTCAACGGGTACATTACCAAAATTATTCCGCAGCCACACTAGTTGTATTTTTACGCTGTAAAAATGCTCCGGCTCAACCCCTAGCCCACTCAAACATAGGTCCAACCAAACATCAGAACCGAGACCACTGATAGCCTCTCCATCAACAGGCAAACCTAGGATATAGGACACATCCTTTAGGGTAATCGTCACTTCGCCGCAAGGAAGGTGGAATGTGTGTGTCTCTGGCCTCCACCTCTCCAAAAGAGCGTTTACCAAATCAACGTCTATTTTTGCACCTCCAACAATTTTGGATGCTTGCAAAAACTTGACCTGTTCTAAGTACGATTCTATCAAAAGGTCTGGTAATGTCATCATCCGGTTGTAAGAAACCTCCAAACATCGTTCCATATTCTAAAAAAATAAACGCATATGTAAAAATTAAATTATATAAAAAATATCAAAAATATGTATCTACTGTTAACAATATATAGTAAAATAATAAAAAAACGAGATAAAACTTACATGTCTTTGATGATAATCGAACACGTACTTGTGATCCAACCTTATCAATCCCGCCATTATATCAATCACGAGAAATCAACTAAGAAAGAAGATTTGAGAGAGAGTTAATTTTTTTGGTGTGGGTAGGAGGAGGGTTGGAGACCAATTTATAATGTAAATCGCGTCGGTTGGGGTGCGATTACTGAATGAAAATCGCGTCCTGTAAAACGCGGCTTTAGAAACCGCGTTTTACACGGCGCAACTTTTTTATAACCATATCGCGGTAATTAAATTTTCAACTGTTCCAATTTATTAACGCGGAAATCGCGGCTCACACAACGTGACTTCACCTTATTGCGACAAGTCGTTTGAAATTCTCGTGGAAGTCGTGTCCTACAGAACGCTACTTCAATTTATTTATTTTTAAATAAATACTGGATAATATAATCTACATTGAACTGAAGTTGCTTCGTGTACAACACGATTTTAGAACTCGCGCCTTGTAAGACGCGATTTTATCTGACATATGCCAAATTGTAGGGTATTTTTTTAATATTTTCCATAAAGAATATTTTTCTAGATAATTTCCAAAAAAAAATATCCGGACGAATTAGCTCAGAAAATAACATTAAATTTTAAATTTCACATGATAAGAGTGCCAAATGGTTGGAACTTGGACCAAACCAAGCAGATAATATTGCCGAAACAATAAATTAACGTGGTCCCATCCCCATGAAATTAGAAGCCAAAGCAACACAAGTGAACTTAGCCGAGCAGACCACAACGGAGAGCCTTGTTCTCGGCGTGGCAGTGGCACCCCAGAAAGTACTGTAAGTATCTAAAGGACAAAAAGCAGAGAGAATTTCATGGGTCTTTTAATTAGTAAAAGGTTTTGAATGCATGCAGGCACTTTGAGGCTGCAAATGTGGAAATAACTGCACCTGTAAATGAAATTGATTTCCCTACTCTCTTTCAACAAATGGAGTAGTATCTAGAATGTATTGGGAGTTAGTTTTTACTAGAATAAAGCTTAACTGTTGCAGCCATGTTTTGGTGGGGTGTGTGTATATTATATAGATATAGATATAGTGAAGAGTCGAGTATTTTACTAGTTCTATATGCAAGTCTCTCTTGTCTCTGATGTAGCCGGACCTGTTATGACTAATGAATGAAAATAAACTATGTTTCTCTTTGTCTTAAACACTATTTTCCTATCTATTTTTAATGCAATTTGGATGCAGAATAACACAGACACCTTCAAAATTGTGATGGATAAGACTTTGCGTTTAAAATATTTTGATTTGTGTGATATTAATTGAAGATTAAATTATAAATTTCATAGTTATCTTATTTTGATCATTAAAATTATTATTTTTTAATTTAGTTATTGAACTAAAAATAAATTAAAGGGTAAACTACATAAATCTTCACCAAATTTTTAGAGCGGATTTGTTTTGGTCACCGTACTTTTAAAATATTTAATAAAGTCACTTAACTTTTAGTTCGATTTTAATATAGTAATCAAACTTTTAGTTCGCTTTCAATATGGTCCCTCTCTATTACCTTTCATATTAGTTTTTCTATTTTTTCTTAATAAAAAATGGGTAAACTACACCAATCATCACTTGACTTTCTTCTCACGCCTATTTTGGTCGCTAGAGTTTAAGAATTTATTTTTAATTTAATAACTTAACTTTTGAATTGTTCATATTTTAGCCACTTAAGAATCCGATTTGTAACCCCCTCGTCCCGGTCCGGGCGACTGACCGGTTCGAGCGGGTCACACCGGGGATAACCGAGGCGAAACCCGTTAAGGCTTCACTTCGGTTAACAATCCGAGGAAAAACTTTTCATTTATTATTATCTTATCTAGATGCATTATTATGTCCTATGTGAAAAAGGCAACAGCGGAAGAAACAAGCGAGGCAAACAACCAAACAACCCAACAAAACAACCCATTTTAAACTTAAACTGCAGGCCGTATCGGAACGCCCAAAGGGTGTTTTGATACGCCTTGACTAGGTCAACTGTCCAAAGTCAACCCGAGGAGACCGTATCGAAACGCTGCTCAACCGTATCGATACGCCCTCATCGGTCAACTTCTCGTGGTCAACGCTACGAAGACCGTTCCGAAACGCCTAGGACCGTTTCAATACTCTGAATTTCTCGTCAAAATCTCAGATTTCCAGTAGCAAAAACCTATCGAAACGCCCCCTTTGCGTACCGAAACGCCTGGCCTGAAACAAGAGGCCGTATCGAAACGGGACCAACCGTTTCGATACACCTGCTACGAAAAGACAAGTTTTAGCTGGTTTATGGCACAAGGCTGCCTCAAACACCAACTAAAACCTCCCACAACCAAACATGCATCACTCTAAAGCAAAACCACACACAACAAGCATGCTTAACACACTTCATACATACAAAAGCCATACATTGACAGGAAGCATCAATTCAACAAATATTCATACATAGCATTCAAGATAACATGCTTAGACAAGAGCATACACTTAAGCATTCGAGGAGAGCAACACAAACATGGTTTACAAAACAGGACATGACATCCACAAGCCAACCCAACATCAACATATAAAGGAGTCTAACATGATCCTAACACAAAACATCAACATACATCAAAAGCTCAAATCCTATTGCTTGACTAATACATTCTCATAACTTAAAATACATACTTGATAAAACCGAAAGCTCAACTAACGCACTTGAAGGCCCTCTTCTTGCACAAGCAACCCACGAACTAAGGATCTGCATTGTCGAACAAAAGAGAGCGTAAGAATAAAGCTTAGTGGGGGTAAGCTCGTAAAACAAACCTCGACAATGCAGGGTCCAAGCACGAGCACATAACCAAGGTAGAATGCATGATCTTACCTTTGAGCCACACGAGTCAAAATATCAATGACGCATGAACATAATTATCAACATCATGCCATTCTCAACAACTCTTAAGCTTAACACATGGAAATACATATATCAATGCATTTATCAAACACATTCCACAATTTCGTATTGGCAACACATATATCAATCCATATTGGCACCTAGCTATGACTCGAATACGCAGATAACCGTTGGAACTCACATTCAACAACTCACATTTACCTTACGGTGGGATTACACTCATCACCGTTTCACGCGGAGGGGATTCCACTCATCCTCACGTCCCGTCGATGGGATTCCACTCATCACTGACTAACATATATATAAGAAGATTTCCAGGCGAACCCGTACTCCATCTTGATGACTACCATCACCAAGACCACGCGCGCATTTAGACTCTCGTGTGCACACTAAACATCCTAATGATCGATCATTGTACCCAAGCATACTAGTGTCAATACTAATACATTCCATAACCTTTCACAACATCATTTCAAATCAACTTCCGTGCTTAGCACGTACTCACCATGACTTATCGTCATGCACAAACCACATGCATATAACAATGTATCAATACCATGCCTCAAAATACATGTATAATACAATATACATAACCACCATAATCACAATTAAACACGAGGCATACACAACATTTAGAGTTCAACCAAAGTCTCTAACTAAAGCTTGGGATTAGACTACCAATCTAATCCCAACTCTAGGTGGGTCTACCAAGCCCAACCTAGTCCACATGCTTGAACCAACACTTGAAAACCATTTAAAAACATTAACCACTCATCGACTATTCCAAGCTCAACAACACAAGCCGATCAAACTCCCAACGATTCTATATTCGTTCCCGAGGCTTCACCAACACAAATCCTTGCTTCTAAGCATCCTAACACAATCAAAACAACTACAAATCAGTCCACAAATCAATGTAGCAACCCGGAACACAAACCAAACACAAAATACATGTTTTCAAGCTAAAGACAACCCTAAAACCTTCATTCCCGAGCAGCCCTGAAGCACAGTCCAAAACCAATGATTCCAACACTTATATTACTCCCAAAAGCTTCCAAAACAACCCTTATACATAGCCTAACCATCAGCCAACAAATTTCCACATCAAACACCCTCAAAACTCAACCTAAAACCCTTCAAAAACCTCCCTAAAACCCAATTTTGGGAAACATCATAAAACCATGTAAAAATCGAATATGTTGGACCCTTTTAGATAGCAAATGACTTTTATAACCTCAACAAAACAAAAACTTAAGTTAAAGATAATAAAGATGACATTTTTAATCAAAAACCTCAAAACTCTAAATTACAAAACTATGAGCTTTAATGAGAAATAAAGGTATGAGCTTGTAGAGAATGATAAGGACAAGTCAAAAGTGGTTTTACCTTTGAAAAAATCTTCAACAAGCAAGAAAGATGATGGAATAGTAGACTTGGGGAAGGGGAGTTCTTTTGTCGTGAAAATGAAATGGAAGAGGAGAGAAGAAGATGATGAATAGTTTGGGTGTTTTAAAATAAGAGTGTTTTTATTTTACAAGTCAAAATATTTACCACTTTGCCATTAATGAGATGACTATCTCAAAAATCCTAAAATCCATGGAATTGGGCTTTAAATCAAAACAAGTCCAACAAAAAATCATTTGTTTTGAAAACACGAGGCCCAAAATAATATTTTATTATTTTAATTCACCCGACCCCCAAACCCGAGTGTTACAACTCTCCCCCACTTAAGGAATTCCGTCCTCAAAATTACCCGACGGAAACAAGTACGGAAACTGCTCAAGCATATTAGCTTTCCTCTCCCACGTGGCCTCTTCCACACCTCTATGTCTCCACAACACCTTGACCAACTCTATGGTCTTGCCACGCAACACCTTGCTATCAGAAGCAAGTATCTCAATTGGTTCTTCATTGTAAGACAAATCCGGATTCAATTCTATCTCCTCAACGGGCATAACATGAGACGGATCTGATTTATATCTCCTAAGTATCGACACATGAAAGACATCATGGATCTTCTCTAACTCTGAAGGCAATCTCAAACGGTAAGCTACTGGCCCAAGCCGCTCAACTATCTCATACGGACCAATAAACCTCGGACTCAACTTGCTTTTTCGGCCAAAACGCATTACCTTCTTCCACGGAGATACTTTCAGAAACACTTTCTCACCCACTGAAAACTCAATCTCTTTTCTCTTCAAATCTGCGTAAGATTTCTGACGATCGGAAGCTGCTTTCAAACGGTCACAAATCAACTTCATTTTCTCGGTAGTCCCTTTAAGCAAATCCAGCATAGGTAACAATTTCTGACCCGTTTCAGCCCAACAGATCGGAGTCCTACATCGTCTACCATACAATGCCTCATAAAGAGCCATCTGTATACTAGCCTGGTAACTACTGTAGTAAGCAAACTCAACTAAGGGTAAATGCTTCTCCCAAGAACCCTGGAAGTCAATCACACAACAACGAAGCATATCCTCTAAAATCTGTATCACTCGCTCTGAGTGTCCATCTGACTGTGGATGATACGAAGTACTAAAATGCAGACGGCTACCTAGGGCACTATGCAAACAACTCTAAAACCTCGATGTGAATCTCGGATCTCTGTCTGATACAATAGACTTCGGAACTCTGTGAAGTCTCACAATCTCGCGAATGTACAAATTCGCCAACTTGTCTAAAGAATCTGTAGTGTTCACTGCTAAGAAATGAGCACACTTACTGAATCTATCAACTATTACCCAAACAGAATTCTTCTTCGAACAAGACAACGGCAACTTCGACACAAAGTCCATAGTGAATCTCTCCCATTTCCATTCCGGAATCTTCAAAGGCTGTAACAAACCTGAAGGAACCTGATGTTCCGCCTTCACTCTCTGACAAACCATGCAACGGCTCACATACTCGGCTACATCCTTCTTCAAACCAACCCAGAAATAGTCATTCTTCATATCTCGATACATCTTAGTACTGCCCCGATGCATCAAAAAAGGACTCAAATGTGCTTCACTCAGAATCAGACGTCTCAACTCAACATCTTCAGGTACTACAACTCTGTCTCTAAAACACAACACATTCTCATCACTGAAACTGTACTCGGTCGGTCTACCTTTGGCTATGTCCTGAACATGCGGAACTAAAGACACATCTTGCAACTGCTTCTTTCTGATCATTTGAATCAAAGAAGGCTTCACTTGCAACTCGGTAATCAAACCACCATCCCCTGACACACTCAATCTAGCAAACATAGCTCGCAACTCAACTGCAACTTTTCTGCTCAACGCATCGGCTACTACATTTGCCTTACCCAGATGGTACTCGATAGTCAAATCATAGTCTTTCAACAGCTCAAGCCATCTTCTCTGTCTCAAGTTAAACTCTCTCTGAGTCATCAAATACTTCAAGCTCTTATGATTAGTGTAAACTGTGCACTTCTCACCATACAAGTAATGACGCAAAATCTTTAATGCAAACACAACTGCGGCTAACTTAATATCGTGTGTAGGGTAGTTCTTCTCATGCACTTTCAATTGTCTCGAAGCATAGGCAACAACTCTCCTTTCTTGCATCAGAACACAACCTAAACCTACGTAGGAAGCATCGCTATAGATCACGAACTCCTTCCCTGAAACTGGTTGTACTAACACTGGAGCATTCGTCAAAGCTTCTTTCAATTTCTCAAATGCCTTCTGTCTTGCATCTGACAACTCAAACTTCACTCCTTTTTGCAACAATTTAGTCAACGGAGCAGCTACTCTAGAGAAACCATCAACGAACCTCATATAGTAACCAGCTAATCCTAGGAAACTCCTAATCTCAGTCATTGACTTAGGTTGTTTCCGCTCAACAATAACTTCAATCTTCGTCGAATCAACACGGATACCTTCAGGTGATACTACGTGGCCAAGAAACACAACCTCTCGAATCCAGAACTCACATTTACTAAGCTTAGCATACAACTGATTACTCATCAATCTCTACAAAACAAGCCTCAAATGCTCATCATGCTCTTCTTCTGATCTCGAGTACACAAGGATGTCATATATGAAAACAACTACAAACCGGTCTAGATAGTCTCAGAAAACTCTGTTCATCATATCCATGAAAGCTGCTGGTGCATTCGTGAGCCCAAACGACATCACAAGGAACTCATAATGACCATATCTAGTCCTAAAAGCTGTCTTCGGAACATCACACTCTTTTACCTTCAACCGATGGTACCCTGATCTCAAATCTATCTTCGAAAACACTAAAGCACCCATCAACTGATCAAACAAGTCATCTATACGAGGCAACATATACTTGTTCTTTACTGTCAACTGGTTCAACTGCCTGTAGTCAATACACATTCTCATGTTGCCGTCCTTCTTCTTCACAAACAACACGGGAGCACCCCAAGGCGAACTACTAGGCCTAATAAAACCACGGTCTAACAACTCCTGAAGCTGACTTTTCAACTCTTTCAACTCTTTCGGACCCATACGGTACGGAGCAATAGAAACTGGAGTAGACCCTGAAACAGTCTCAATCACAATCTCTACATCTCTATCAGGAGGCAAACCTGGTAACTCTTCTGGAAACACATCCGAAAAATCACAAACTGTTTTGATGTCTTTCGGTCTAACCTCGCTCATATTCGGATTCATCACATATGCTAAGTAAGCCCCACAATCGGAATCCATCAACCTATGAGCCTCTAAAGCTGACACAACATTCGACAAGAACTTAATTTTCTCGCCTACTACCACTACCTCGTAGTCATAGGAAAGCTTCAATGAAATTCTCTTTGTCTCAAAATCTACACTAGCTCTGTGCTCCACCAACCAATCCATACCCAAAAAAATATCAAAGCCATAAAACAGAAGTTCCATCATATCAATAGGAAACACATGACCCTGAATCTTCAACGGACACCTCATATACATTCGTCTAACTACAACTGTCTCACCGAAGGAACTAGTCACATGCATACCTACATCTAAGATATCAACAGGTATGTCTAACTTCTATGCAAGCTCACTCAAAATGTAAGAATGCGTAGAACCCGAATCAACTAAGGAAAGCAAAGACATGGACTGTAACTCAAAATTACCTTCTATCACATTTGTGTCATTCCCTGCCTCTCTATGTGCGTAGACTCTAGCTGGTCCACCGGCCTCTGGCTGTACTGCCACAACATGAGCAAGATTCCTCGGTGCCTCTATCCTAGGTGCATCAGCCCTCGGCTGGAAGTAACCACGACCGCGCCTACGGCCCCTCTGATAGTCAATCGCTCTCGCAGAAGCCCGTGCTAGATTCGGTGCCCGTGCCGCCTGATGCGGACACTCCCTCATGAAGTGGTCTCTTGACCCACAGCTCCAGCAAGCATGAAAATTACCCCAACACTCTCCTGAATGTTGTCTCCCACAATGAGTGCACTCGGGCAAACGCCCTCCAGCTCTATGGCCCTGGTGGCCTCTACCATGGTGGCCACCGCCATGCCTATGGTCAAACTGATGTCCACAGCCCCGATGCCTCTTGGCATCACCGCGATCAAAGTTGTTGTGCCTCTTTCCCGAACTGGATCCTCTCGCACGCTTAGTCAACCTCAAGCTATGCTCAATGTCCTTGGCCCTAGCGACCAAGACATCAAAATCAGAATAATCTAAAGCCAATGTGTACCTCTTGACTTCCTCATGAAGTACATATCTGAACCGATTACAGCGGTCCCTCTCAGTAGGAACTAACTCCGGAGCATACTGACTCAAACGAACAAAACAGATCTCGTTATCCGTCACTGAAGCATCTCCCTGAACAAGAGCCATGAACTCTCACTTCTTCTCATCCAGATATCTCGGCCCCAAATACCTTTTTCTGAATGCAGTCTCAAAGAAGTCCCAACCAATCTCGGCCTCAGGAACACCAGAAGTAATGGTGACCCACCATGTGTAAGCATCACCCTAAAGCAACGATACTATGCAGCCCAACTTGCGAGCTCCAACATATCCCATCTGAGCTAAGATACAAACTGTCTTCTCCAACCACAATTCAGATCTCTCAGGTGTAGATCCTCTAAACTCCTCTGCTCCTAGGCTACGAAGTCTCTCTAACGGTAAGCTAGTATCATCACCTCTCGGCTGAGCTGCAGCCTGAGCTTCGGCAACTGTAGCCTGAAACGCTCCCGCTATAGCTTGAACTAGCGAAGCCATGTCTATTCCCGCAGGACCTTGGCCACCCTGACCAACTTGAGGTCCTGCTCCCTCAGCTCCAGCCTCGCCTCCCGCATCAGGCTGAGGAGGTGGTGGTGGAGGAGGAGCTCCGACTCCAACAGCAGACTCTCCCACAAGAGCCTCTACTCCAGCTACCGACTCATTAACAGGAGCTGCAACACGTGGTTCCTGACGGACCAACCTTGGTATACCTCTAGGCCTCGACATACGCGCTCACAGATAACAACTACAATATAACAACAACATAAAAGATAGGGTTAGCAAGGGCAAGGGTCCAAGTGGCTCAAGTATGTTCCCTCACTTAAAAATCCTTTTTCTGATGTAATAGAAGCAAAGAGACCCTACTCAGCATGCTTCAAACAACATACATATACGATCAAACAAGCATACATCAAAGCATACTTGATAAGCAAGCAAACATACTTACACGACAAGCAAACACCGTGCAATTGCAATACAAGAATTTAACTTACCTCACTTACCTGCCCGAGGTCTCGGAAACCTTAGGCTCTGATACCAACAAGTGTAACCCCCTCGTCTCGGTCCGGGCGACTGACCGGTCCGAACGGGTCACACCGGGGATAACCGAGGTGAAACCCGTTAAGGCTTCACTTCGGTTAACAACCCGAGGAAAAACTTTTCATTTATTATTATCTTATCTAGATGCATTATTATGTCCTATGTGAAAAAGGCAATAACAGAAGAAACAAGCGAGGCAAACAACCAAACAGCCCAATAAAACAACCCATTTTAAACTTAAACTGCAGGCCGTATCGGAACGACAAGAGGGTGTTTCGATACGCCTTGACTAGGTCAACTGGCCAAAGTCAACCCGAGGAGACCGTATCGAAACGCTGGTCAACCGTATCGATACACCCTCATCGGTCAACTTCTCGTGGTCAACGCTACGAAGACCATTCTGAAACGCCTAGGACCATTTCGATACTCTGAATTTCTCGTCAAAATCTCAGATTTCCAGAAGCAAAAACGTATCGAAACACCCCATTTGTGTATTGAAACGCATGGCCTGAAACAAGAGGTCGTATCGAAACGGGACCAACCGTTTCGATACACCTGCTACAAAAAGACAGGTTTTAGCTGGTTTATGGCACAAGGCTGCCTCAAACACCAACTAAAACCTCCCACAACCAAACATGCATCACTCTAAGGCAAAACCACACACAACAAGCATGCTTAACACACTTCATACATACAAAATCCATACATTGATAGGAAACATCAATTAAAAAAAAATCATACATAGCATTCAAGATAACATGCTTAGACAAGAGCATACACTTAAGCATTCGAGGAGAGCAACACAAACATGGTTTACAAAACAAGACATGGCATCCATAAGCCAACCCAACATCAACACATAAAGGAGTCTAACATGCTCCTAACACAAAACATCAACATACATCAAAAGCTCAAATCCCATTGCTTGACTATTACATTCTCATAACTTAAAATATATACTTGATAAAACCAAAAGCTCAACTAGCGCACTTGGAGGCCCTCTTCTTGCACAAACAACCCACGAACTAAGGATCTGCATTGTCGAACAAAAGAGAGCGTAAGCATAAAGCTTAGTGAGGGTAAGCTCGTAAAACAAACCTCGACAATGCAGGGTCCAAGCACGAGCACACGACCAAGGTAGAATACATGATCTTACCTTCGAGCCACATGAGTCAAAATATTAATGATGCATGAACATAATTATCAACATCATGCCATGCTCAACAACTCTTAAGCTTAACACATGGAAATACATATATCAATGCATTTATCAAACACATTCCACAATTTCGTATTGGCAACACATATATCAATCCATATTGGAACCTAGCTATGACTCGAATACGCGAATAATCGTTGGAACTCACATCCAACAACTCACATTTACCTTACGGTGGGATTACACTCATCACCGTTTCACGCGGAGGGGATTCCACTCATCCTCATGCCCCGTCGACGGGATTCCACTCATCATCGACTAACATATATATAAGAAGATTTTCGGGCAAACCCGTACTCCATCTTGATGACTACCATCACCAAGACCACGCGCGCATTTAGACTCTCGTGTGCACACTAAACATCCTAACGATCGATCAATGTACCCAAGCATACTAGTGTCAATACTAATACATTCCATAACCTTTCACAACATCATTTCTAATCAACTTCCGTGCTTAGCACGTACTCACCATGACTTACCGTCATGCACAAACCACATGCATATAACAATACATCAATACCATGCCTCAACATACATGTATAATACAATATACATAACCACCATAATCACAATTAAACACGAGGCATACACAACATTTAGAGTTCAACCAAAGTCTCTAACTAAAGCTTGGGATTAGACTACCAATCTAATCCCAACTCTAGGTGGGTCTACCAAGCCCAACCTAGTCCACATGCTTGAACCAACACTTGAAAACCATTTAAAAACATTAACCACTCACCGACTATTCCAAGCTCAACAACACAAGCCGATCAAACTCCCAACGATTCCGGATTCGTTCCTGAGGCTTCACCAACACAAATCCTTGCTTCTAAGCATCCCAACACAATCAAAACAACTACAAATCAGTCCACAAATCAATGTAGCAACCCAGAACACAAACCAAACACAAAACACATGTTTTCAAGCTAAAGACAACCCCAAAACCTTCATTCCCGAGCAGCCCTAAAGTACAGTCCAAAACCAATGATTCCAACACTTATATTACTCCCAAAAGCTTCCAAAACAACCATTATACATAGCCTAACCATCAGCCAACAAATTTCCACATCAAACACCCCCAAAACTCAACCTAAAACCCTTCAAAAACCTCTCTAAACCCAATTTCGGGAAACACCATAAAACCATGTAAAAATCGAATATGTTGGACCCTTTTAGATAGCAAATAACTTCTATAACCTCAACAAAACAAAAACTTAAGTTAAAGATAATAAAGATGACATTTTTAATCAAAAACCTTAAAACTCTAAATTACAAAACTATGAGCTTTAATGAGAAACAAAGGTATGAGCTTGTAGAGAATGATAAGGATAAGTCAAAAGTGGTCTTACATTTGAAAAAATATTCAACAACAAGCAAGAAAGATGATGGAATAGTATACTTGGGGAAGAGGAATTCTTTTGTCGTGAAAATGAAATGGAAGAGGAGAGAAGATGATGATGAATAGTTTGGGTGTTTTGAAATAAGAGTGTTTTTATTTTACAAGTCCAAATATTTACCACTTTGCCATTAATGAGATAACTATCTCAAAAATCCTAAAATCCGTAGAATTGGGTTTTAAATCAAAACAAGTTCAACATAAAATCATTTGTTTTGAAAACATGAGGCCCAAAATAATATTTTATTATTTTAATTCACCAGACCCCCAAACCCGAGTGTTACACGATTAATCCTTAAAAATTATTTTCATTAATTGGTAAATTCAGATTATTCAATTCTCGATCTTATATTGTAGTATTTAAATCGAATAATTGATTAACCAATTAACCGAAATATTTAATTCTGGAAATTATTTTTTTACTTTGTTTATTAAAACATCAAATATGATAATATGGTAAATTTAATAATGATTCGGTTGTGATAAAAGTGTAAAAACAACTAGAAAGTCAAAAATTGAAAGTTTACTCATACCTATTAATCCTACCCAGAGGCAAAACATTTTTTTTAAAACTTAGAAGGTATCATATTCAGTAGACTATAAGATATTGTAATGCATAAAATTTAGAAATGTTGTATACAATAGATCAGATCGGTTAATCAATTTTGCTTAAAATTGTGAACCGTAACCGAATCGAAATAATTTATTTAAAAAATGTACAGAAATCAGGTTCGATTAATTCTTAAAAAATTATTTTGGTTAATGGCTAAATTCGAATTATTCAATTCTTGATATATTGTACCAATTAAATTAGATAATCGATTGACATGTTAATTAGAATATTTGATTCGAGGAATAATTTTTTTTACTTTACTTATTAAAATATCAAATATGGTAATATAGTAAATTTAATAAGCAAAGTAAAAAAAAGGGTAAACTACACTGGTAGTCACTGAACTTTTAGGGCGCTTTCAATAAGGTCACCAAACTTTTAAAACTTTCATTACAGACACTCAACTTTTAATTCGCTTTCAATAAGGTCACTACCGTCAACCACCGTTAAAAAAGCTTAAATTTAAGGGTAAAATACACTATTAGTCACTGAACTTTTAAGAGGCTTTCAATATGGTCACCAAACTTTTAAAACTTTCATCACTATCACTCAACTTTTAATTCGCTTTCATTGCTATTAAAAAAGCTAATGTCACACGTTAAGTTTAAAAATAAACGTTTTCCTACCATATTTTCTCTCCCCTCTTATTTTCTTCCATCCAAACATGTCTCTTTCTTCCATATGAATCAAATTGTAATTTTTTGGTAAAGGTCGTTACTTCTCTAGTAACACATCAAGGAAAATATTAATGTATCTAGACATGCATGTGACATGTGTGAGAACAAGAAAAATATTGGGAGACATCCGATGAGGAATCATAAAGAAATAACTAAAATTTTGCTCATAAAAATCCTCTTTATGCTTTAGGCCCGACATTTACTGAGTCATGCACTGGATAATGAGGAGTTCAAAGGAAAATATTAATGTATCTAAAAGATAAACATGTTTGGATGGAAGAAAATAAGACATGGAGATAAAATAGAGTGGGAAAAAGTTTATTTTTAAACTTAACGTGTCACATCAACTTTTTTAACGGTGATGAAAGCGAATTAAAAGTTGAGTGTTGGTAATGAAAGTTTTAAAAGTTCGGTGACCATATTGAAAGCCTCTTAAAAGTTCAGTGACTAACAGTATATTTTACCCTTAAATTTAACATGCCACGCCAGCTTTTTTAACGGTGGTTGACGGTAGTGACCTTATTGAAAGCGAATTAAAAGTTGGGTGACTGTAATGAAAGTTTTAAAAGTTCGGTGACCTTATTGAAAGCGCCCTAAAAGTTCAGTGACTACCAGTGTAGTTTACCCTAAAAAAATCATTACCCGATTTTTTAAGGATTAATCGATTTTTTCTATTTGTATAATCATGTCATTTAAGAGTGACCAAAAGATGAATAATTCGAAAGTTAAGTTATTAAATTGAAATTGTTAAACTCCAGTGACTAAAATAGGTGTGAGAAGAAAGTTGAGTGATGATTGGTGTAGTTTACCTATTTTTATATTAAGAAAAAACGAAAACTAACGTCAACTTCTAACAGAAGATACAAAGAGGGACCGTATCGAAATCGAACTAAAATTTGAGTGACCTTATCGAATATTTTAAAAGTACAGTGACAAAAATGAACCCACCTTAAACGTTCAGTGAACATTTAAATAGTTTACCCAAAATTAAAAGGCGATATGACAATCATCTGTATTAATACGAATTGTATTTTGCTAACATGATAGTCATGTGTCATCAACATTAATTTTTTTTCTTTTTATTTTATAGCTTTATTTTTGTTTCACGCTGATGTTAGAATCATTATTTTCAGTGTTTTTTTATTACTTAAGATATCGACGAAATTCAACCCATTATGGTTTTCAATCCCGTTACCAGTTTAAATTTTCTTAAAATCACTTTAGAAGTGGCGAAATTCAACCTAAAATCTAAAAATTGTATGTATGCACCAATTTTGAGCCCTTGCTACATATCGATCCCAAGCCTATATAAATAAATAATAATAAGATTGACAATAAAAATACAAAAACAAAAAAAAACTAAATCTACTTTGAAAACCATATTGCATTGTCGTCATCTCTATGACTTCGAGAATGTTCCCAGCAATCTTATGCGTCACTCACCCAGCTGCCCAATTTTTACGCAGCACGCCACGATATCCCGAGTTCGTCGACCTTCCAACAGCTTGGGGAACAATTCATAGTCTCCTATAAATACTAAGCACACCAACAAAAAAAGGGAGGACCGGAGGACGATTGAAATTTACTAGCAAGGTAAAAAGGACAATGAGTTTAACTAAAATAAAAAGGAAGTCGAACCGTCTACCTTTAATTTCTGGTGAACGGAGACACTTTTGAAAAATTTGAGCAGTAAGGAGATTCGTGGTCACTAGTAGACTATCATACCCGAAGCGCAACTCGATCTGACGGCGGATCTCTAAGATCGAGAGAGGTGAGATTCAAACTCAAAATCTTAGATTTATGTCGATCGACTTATATTTAGGTGAAATTAACCTAAGTTTTGAGTTCAGGGAGGAGAAACAAAGACGAAAGGTAATTTCTTTTGAGTTTTCAACGTCGCTAGAGCTAGATCGACATCGACAGACATTGATAATCACAAAGTGTTGGGAGAGAAGAGAGTATTCAAAAATTTTGTTTTAGAGCAAATGAATGAAAGTAAAAAGAGATAAAATGAAAAAATGGCGAGTTAAAATAATTAAAACCATTAAAATCCCTTTATTAAAGCATTACATCGGTAATAATGAATAGGGATTTAAAATCACTTAAAAATGCATTGAAAATTGATGCAGTCTTGGGGAGTCATTCATGCAGACGTTTCATGCCAACTTACACGCACTCTTCATTAGATTAAGGGGAATTCACATTTTTTATCTTGATTTTTTAGGTGTGTTGCATTTTGGGTCCTAATTCATGTTAGTTTAATTAAATTTTAGCCTTTAAACTTTAAATTCTTTTAATTAGATCTTAGATTCATTTTTTTAATTTGACCTTTCGTAGGATTAGTTTCTTTCAATTAGGTCATTAAGCTTGTTTGTTTCTTTAGCATGCTTAATTTTGTTTATTTATTTATTTGATTTTTTTTTGCATTTATTCGTCTTTTTTAAGAGTTTTATTAACCTTATCTTTGAAGTTTTTTAGACAACACAACCCCCTTTAGGTACCAATTTTGGGCGTTGTTGGGTGCTATAACCTTCCCCACGCGTAATCGACTCACGAGCCCGACCATGACTCCGGTTCAAACGTATACCAGTTCTACAGGTTTTCAGTCGTACCCAATCCAAAACGACCGATAGCGACTCCAGTCAATGACGAGCCTTTGAAGGCCCAACCAATTTCAACCCGGACAAAAACAACGTCGACAGCTTGGCGACTCCGCTGGGGATAATTCAAGAGAGTCAGGCCACACAAAAGTGGTATATGTTGTGTTGCATCATTTTATGAGTTTTCTAGACGAGCTCTGTCTCGTTTATGTGGGGGCAAAATGTTGCTCCTTTGTGAGGTTAACCTCCGTATAGGATAATAGTTGCCTTCAAGATGTATATGCTTTATGACTTTGTGAGGTTAACCTCCGTATGGTCATAAAGAAATGCATCCCCTTGAATTGAACTTACTAGCCTTAGCAGGTCTCAGTGAGGACAATTCGAGTCCCTATCTAGAACCAAAAATTGCATACAGTAAAGTGTAAGAGCCTACCCCTGTTAGAGCCATGTTGAACTCAAACCTTAGTGAAATCCCCTTTTATGTATATAAGCTTGCATATTTTATGCTATGTACATTTATAATATTTTTTTTGTGTGACACTAACCATTTTTTGGGTGCTTCTTGGTTTTCTTTAACATGCACATATGCATCATAATCATGCACGGTGTTGGCTCGTGTTTGTTCGTAAAAATAAAAGATTCTTACAATGGAAAAAGGATCCAACAAAAAAGGAGAAGACAACACAAGCATTTGGAATTGGTTCAAGGAAAAAGAAAAGCAAATGACATCTCTTATTCATGATATACAAGTAATGCGAGAACGACATGAGGTTACCTTTAATGACCTTATGACATGCTGTGTCCAATATTAGGAGTTGAGGGATCGTCTGACGGCCTTAGAAGGATTCCTCCAAACTTACCACCAGCAAGACTCAATTATTGAGTTAGAAGCTTCGCGACTAGAGAATGAGACACTAAAACAACAGGTAAAGACGTTAGAGACATCTCTACAAGACCATGAGAATCTTGTCGAGGACCTTCAAGAGGCTATAAAGATTGTTGAACTTCAGCTTCAGACTGCAAGAAGAGAGATTAAAATAAGGGACAACTTGATGACTAAAGCCATTGTCCAAATTCGAAAGGTGGCTAAGAAGATCACGAACCTAGCCAATGAAGCTGAAGCAATGATATTTTTGGACGGTCATGTGCTATATTACAAGAACAAGATGGCTCATTTTTTGAAAGAGATTAAAAATATGGGAGATATAGCTCATCATTATCTTTGAGTGTAATTATTTATTCTTGTAATAAAACACCGTTTAGTTATGTTTTTTTCTTCAACATTTGTTTTAGGATCTGAATAATAAAGATCTCTTGTTTTATGCGACCAATTTTCGAGCCAACACCAATTTACATTCATATTGGCATTCATCATCGCATTCTGCATTTACTCATGAACATTGTGCATCAATAATTAAAACGTTAATTTATGGGGGTTTAATATTAGTGATCCTAGAAATGAAGGATGATCAAATTGAACATCCACATTTCATATGTTTCAAGGCTAGAAGAATGGAAGAGAGACTTCAGAAACTAGAGAAGTTTCATGAGCAAGTTACTCGGGATTTGAAGAGCTTAAGAGAGGACATAGAAAAAAGTCAAGAGAATCTTTTTAGAAAATTAGAGGACAAGTTGTCACAGTTGTTATCCGAGACGACAAATACTAAGAAAAGAAAAGCTCATGAAGTTCACGAGAAAGACTTTTCATTTTTTAGACCAAAAGAAACGCATCCTCATTTTGTGTTCTCTACTGGTAGACTACAATCTAATTTCCATAACTCGACCAATCTACATGGTGCTTATGGTTCAAACATGTGGGCAAGCCCAATCAAACCAGAAGTCCCAAATTTTTTCGACCCCAGTGAGTTGGAAAAACTGAAGAAAGGACCGCCCAAATTTTCAAACACAACTGATGAAAAGTTCAAATACTTAGAAGAAAGAATTAAAGTCATGGAATGTACTAATGCCTTCAGCGGAACTGATGTAATGGAGCTAAGCTTGGTCCCTGATTTGATTTTACCCCCAAAATTTAAAGTGCATGAATTTGAGAAATTTGATGGCACAAGCTGCCCTAACGCCCACCTTACCATGTTTTATCGCAAAATGGCAGGGTATGGGAATGACGATAAACTATTGATACGTTGCTTTCAGGATAGTCTAATTGGATCCACCACGCGATGGTATAACCAACTGAGCAGAGCTCGAGTGAGCATATGAAGAGATTTACCACGTGCCTTCAAAGAACAATACAAACATGTCTTGGACATGGTGCTTGATCGACTGACACTCCAGGATATAGAGAAAAGACACAATGAAGAATTTCGACAATATTCTCAACGGTGGAGGGATGTGGCCACACAAGTTCAACCACCGCTGCTTGAAAGGGAAACTACAAATCTTTTCATCAATTCTTTAAAATCCCCCTATTACGACAAGTTGGTGGGAAGTACCACCAAAGATTTCGTTGATCTGGTGACAACAGGTGAAATGATAGAGAGCGCCATTAAAAGTGGGAAGCTTAACAATCCCAAAACTTCTAAAAAGGCACCTACTAAGGAGAGGGAATCTGAAATCCACATGGTGAGCGTTAAAGGCCCATATTATCATCAATTTGAGCCTTCATCTTTCAAATCAAGTTCTCATTCCAAGTCTACAACTAAGCAAACTTCTCGTGAGAAGGCTTCTATTGATCCAATACCAATGACATACACTGAACTGCTCCTGAAACTTGTTGAGGTCAACCTTGTAACACCAATTCACTCTGAGCCAAGAAAACCTCCTTATCCTGAGGGTTATGATATTAATGCTACATGTGATTACCACTTAGGGAGTTTAGGTCACACCACAGAGGAGTGTGGGACATTAAAACACAAGGTGTAGAGTTTGATTGAGTATGTGGTATTAACATTTGATGGGAAATGAGATTATGTTGAGAATAGTGTTTACGCACCGAATTTAACTTGATTGGCTGGAAAACATTGAGAAGAGATTATGTTAGTTGTATGACATTTTCATTCAATATATGCTACCTTTTTGGGCTATGAGTAATAAGACAAATTTACAAATTTTGAAGTTCTTTGAAAATCGAATAAAGGAAATATGCTTTTAAAAATCGAGGTTATAAACCTTTGACATATGGCAAGATCTAAACCTTCTTCCACTCGGAATCAAAACACGGATCTCTTGATCTTTTCACTTAAAATGCATTCATGAAAGACTTGTAATGTCAACTTTGACACAGCTAGCTTTTAACAGGTACGACTTCTAAGTCACACCTTCGCCTCCTTAGGCACAAAACTAATATTTTATTCAACATACACCTCAAAGGCATGTAATCCATAGATGTTCGTTGGTGTGCGAATCTTCCCACAATAAGACAAGGTGGGGCATCTCGTGTTGATTCTACGAGTAAGCCAAATAGTTGGGGCATGCAAGAAGAAGAAGAAGAAGAAGAAGAAGAAGAAGAAGAAGAAGAAGAAGAAGAAGAAGAAGAAGAAAGAAATAACAAAAAAGAAAAAAAAAGAAAAAGAAAAGAAAGATTAGATTAGATTATCATGCATTATTTGTGTTTAGATGATTTGTGAATAAATGAGTTAACTTCGAATATCAATACTTTTAAAGATAACTCTTTTACGAAGATATCTATGTATTAAATGATGAATGTCATTCCTTTATTTTCTCTTTCACAAAAAAAGAAAATTATCCATTGTTGTCTCCCTCTGAGCCTAATGTAATTTTCTTTGGAAATAAACCCTAATCAAGGATCACCCTCAACATTGGGGGAAAAAGAAAAGAAAATTTGCTCACACGAGTTAGTTATGATTGCACCACGAGGACGAAGACAATGCCTTATGTACTAGGTGCAAAGAACAAGAAGACGTGTTTCAGCTACAAGAGGTGACTTGTGCTCAAATCAAAGAAGTTTTGAATTCATTCATGAAAAAAGAAAAGGAAAAAAAGTAAAAAAGAAAATTAAAAATGGAAAAGGAAAAGGAAAAAACATGAAATGAATAGAACGAAAAGCACATATTTGGAGTCCCCTCGTAAAAAAAACTCTATTGAGTCTATCTGAGATATGTAATACAATATTGTTCGAAGCTCCAGATCCAACGCAGAAAGGTCATGAATCCTCGAAGACGATAATATGATAAAGGAAATGAACTCTAGGGTGAAAACCCAAAAATGGGCAGTCTAAAACGATCCAAGGAAAAAAACAAAAAAACATGTGGAAGCAGATTCAAGTCGAGCAAAGTGGGAATGAGATTCCATCTGGAATGATTGATCCTTGGTTATTCACCCTTAGACACTCGTTTGAGCCTATATATCTTTTCTTTCATAACCCTAAACCATAGCCTACATTATGTGCCTATAAAGTCCATCTTTGATCATACATAGATATTTGAGTTAAAGAGTTTATCTTTAGAATGTGTGCCACCTCATAATGTTAATTCTTTTATTTACAGGAGATTTCTAAATCTTTCATGCATGATAGGATAATAAAGGGAAAAAAAGAAAATGAGGGTTCAAGATGAAAACCCACAAAGGGCGTCTTTGGACCAATGGTCAATTCGAGTTGAAAATATGAAAAGGCGGCTCGAATATAAAAATAAAATTTACACGGATGACACATGAAAAACGATCCCCCAAATGTTTGATGAAAGTTCTACTCACCCTAGAAGCATTCACAAGAATTCGAGGTCAGTGGACAATTCCAAAAGTCGCACACGAAGTTGTCGAGATCACTGGATCATTTATGAAGAAACCAATGCACATTTGAAGAATCATGTCTCATTCAAAAAGACTCAATCTTCAAAACACTCCTTCCCCAAGTCATCTCACACCTTAAAACTAAAAATAGTCTCGACACATGTCAAAGAATTATAACTTTGAATGATTAAAAGTTGTTGATTTACTCGATATTCAATGAACTCGTATTTTATGACGTGTTTTCAATTGTGAGCATAGCGTGAAGGGCACACTTCATTTTGAAAAAAATGTTTTCATGAGCTTGTCATGTTTTGCGAATTGAGAAATAAAAATAATTTTCAAATATCATCTCTCTTGAGAGTGAAAATCATTTTTTTGGAAATTGATGAGGGTTGCTTTGAATCAAAAACTTGCAATCAAGAAATAAAGTAAATGGTGAAGAAGAAGAAAAAGAAAGCTGGTGGGGTAAAGTTTATTGGGGGCCAAAAAAGTGAATTGTCATAATCTGTGATGAAGATACTTCCCAATTGGAGAAAGGATGATCAAATCATGAAAAGAAAGGCTTCACATGCATTATTGAGAACATGCATTCATCGTTGACATGCATTGCATCAGGTAGTCACAAAACATGCATCACATCTGCATTATTGATAAATTTGCAGGAGAATGTTCACTTGAACTTTGCAGTTTCGATCCTGTACAAGGTCCTTCAATTTTAAGGTATGGTGTTTATAAGACCCATTTGAGATTTTTTATAATATTTCCTCTCAAATATTGATCCTTCTCTCTCGATAAAAATTTTCAAAAATTGTTTTTATGAAACGTTTTTAAACTTCCGCAGTCCTTTCTCGATGATGTTTTTCTTAAAAAATGACTTTCATCTCTTGAGAATATTTTTCTAAATCTCTCTAGAGATACATTCATCTTCATTGCCTCTCTTGAAGACATCTAAAAATTTCTCCAAACTTTCACAATGCTCTCTCGAGAATGTTTCCTTAAAGAAATGACTTTCCTCTCTTGAGGATACTTTTTCACATCCCCCTAGAGAATGATTCTTCAGTAAATGATTTTTCTCTCTTGAGGAAATTTTCTCAAATCTCTCTTGAAATATTAATTTTCAAAACCTTAACATGTTTTTAAGATCGTTTCTCTTGAAACAAAATTTTATCTCCCTTGAGATTGTTTGCCTCGAAAAACAATTTTGTCTCCCTTGAGACCATTTTCATTGAAACATGATTTTGTCTCCCTTGAGATATTTGAAAAACAACTTTGTCTTCCTTGAAATCGTTGCCCTCGAAACATGTCTCGTCTCCCTTGAGACATAAAACCATTCACCTTCAAGATGAAGTGTTACCATTTGCCTCCAATAGGGAGTGCCACCATTTGCCTTCAAGATGAAGTGCCACCATTTGCCTCCAAGAGGGAGTGCAACCATTTGCATTCAAGATGAAGTGCTACCATTTGCATCTAAGAGGGAGTGCCACAATTCGCCTCAAAGAGGGAGTGCCACCATTTGTCTTTAAGATAAAGTACCACCGTTTGCCTCCAAGATGGAGTGCCATCATCAAGCCTCCAAGAAGGAGTGCCACCATTTGCCTTCAAGATAAAGTGCCACGATTCGCCTCCAAGACGGAGTGACACGCTTCACCTCCAAGACGAAGTGTCACCATTTGCCTCCAAGAGAGAGTGCCGCAATTCGCCTCCAAGACGGAGTGCCATCATTCGCCTCCAAGACGAAGTGCCATCATTCTCCTTCAAGATGAGTGTCATCGAACCTCCAAGATGAAGTGTCATTATCACTAGTTCAACATTCACCGATAAAATTGTTGCTTCTAGTCTTCGCTCTATTTCTCTCATTCGAGCAATGGGCAAAGAGGGGCAGTTGTATGCACAAATTTTGAGCCCTAACTACATATTGATCCCGGGCCTATGTAAATAAATAATAATAAGATTGACAATAAAAATACAAAAAAGCCACAAAAAATAAAAATAAAAACTAAATCTACTTTGAAAGCCCTACTGCACTGTCCCCATCTCTACGTCTTCGAGAATGTTCCTAGCAACCTTGTGCGTCAATCACCCAACTGCCCGGTTTTTACGTTGCACGCCACGATATCCCGAGTTCGTCGGCCTTCCAACGGCATGGGGAACACTTCATAGTCTCCTATAAATACTGAGCACACCAACAAAAAAAGGGAGAACTGAAGGATGATTAAAATTTACGAGCAAGGCAAAAAGGACAGTGAGTTTAACTAAAATAATAAAAAAAGAGAAGTCGAACCGTCTACCTTTAATTTCCAGCGAACAGAGACACATTGAAAAATTCGAGCGGTTAGGAGATACGTGGTCACTAGTAGACTATCATAACCGAAGAGCAACTCGTTCTGACGACGAATCTTTGAGATCGAGAGAGGTGAGATTCGAACTTAAAATCTTAGATTTACGTCGACCAACTTATATTTAGGTGAAACTAACCTAAGTTTTGAGTTCAGAGATGAGAAACGAAGAAAAAATGTAATTTCTTTTGAGTTTTCGCCGTCGCCAGAGCTATACTGACAACGACGGACATTGATAATCACAAAAAGTTGAGAGAGAAGAGAGTATTCAAAAATTTTGTTTTAGGGCAAATAAATAAAAGTTAGAAGAGATTGAATGAAAAAAATGGTGAGTTAAAATAATTAAAATGATTTTTTACCATTAAAATCCCTTTATTAAAGCATTGCATCGGTAATAATGAATAGGGATTTAAAATCACTTAAAAATACATTAAAAATTGATGCAACCTTGGGGAGTCATTCACGCATACGTTTCATGCCAACTCACCCGCACTCTTCATTAGATTAGGGAGGAATTCACATTTTTGATCCTGATTTTTAGGTGTATTGTATTTTGGGTCTTAATTCATGTTAGTTTAATTAAAAGTTTAGCCTTTAAACTTTAAATTTTTTTAATTAGATCTTAGATTCATTTTTTTTACTTTGACCTTTCGTAGGATTAGTTTCTTTTAATTAGGTCATTAAACTTGCTTGTTTCTTTAGCATGCTTAATTTTGTTTATTGATTTATTTGATTTTTTTTACATATATTCGTTTTTTTATAATAGTTCTATTAACCTTACCTTTGAAGCTTTTTAGACAACACAATCTCCTTTAGGTACTATTTTTGGGCGTTGTGGGGTGCTATAACCTTCCCCACACGTAACCGACTCCCGAGCCCGACCATGACTCTTGTTCAGACGCAGACCAGTTCTACAGATTTTCGGTCGTACCCAATCCAAAATGACCGATGGCGACTCCATTCAATGACGAACCTTTGAAGGCCCAACCAATTTCAGCCTGGACAAAAACGACGTCGACAATTTCAAATTACTTCCGTTGAATTTAGAAAAAAAATTCATCGTCGAGTAAACAAAGGTAATTTGATATTCGATATTTTAAAAAAATATATATAAAAAAAAGTGCTACAAAGAAACATTCCCAAAGGGTATTTTCGAGAAAAAACGTCTCAATCCATTCAGGCCAGGCCCATTTGAGCCTTAAAAAAATCCTGCCTGATTGAGTTTCTCTTTAATTTCTTTACTTTTTTTTTCATTCGATATATCTATATGGTTTGGGTTTAGATTAAAATGGTTAACGCCTTGATGCTTCTCAATTTGGGCTTCGATTTGCTGGTGAAGTGTGGACAATCCTTGTATACTCTGGATGTTATTTTGTCTCGACAAATAATATTATAATTAGGCTTGAATTATCTTGTTGTTTGGGTATTTTTATGTGTTGATAAAGGAACTTGGTTTTAAGGTTTAATATAGTATTGAATATTTTTGGTACAATAAGTACTCGAATTTGATTTTTCGGCTCAAATAGTTTATGAATTTGATTTAATGGTTCAAATTAGTTTTAAAAAATTACAAGTATCATTTTGGACCAAAAGAGCTAGATTCTAGAACCAATTCAAAACAAGACGCTAAATTTATGTACCTAATTGAAAAAAATGAAGTATCATATTAAACATTAAAGCTAATTCAGGTACTAAAATGTATATTTATTCAATAATAATAATAATAATAATAATAATAATAATAATAATAATAATAATAATAATAATAATAATAATAATAATAATAGTGGTAAGTAGTGAACAAATTGGGTCATTAATTTTAGTAATTATGGTTAATATTGAACAAAGCTTAAAGATTTGGGCTTTGCGCTTCGTAGCCCAAGCGTCCCAACTGCCTGTTCTGGTTTTCGTTCCGTACTCGGGCGAGAGCCGAGCCGACTCATATATTTATACTAGCTAAGTTTCATCAGATCAATAATCCTGCGTCGCCAATACTAATTTTTGCCTCTACGCCTCGTAAATTCAAGGTAACCATTTCCCCCTCAGTTCCCCTTTGCTTTATTTATTTTGATTTTTACGATTTTTTGGTGTTCAAACTTGAATGAAGAAGGAAGAGTTGTAATGGAACAATTTTTTTTTTCAAATTTGAAACTTAGATTCTATTTGTAACGAATAGGAGAAAAATTGGTTTGAGTATAGGAAAAAAAAGTGAAAAGGAAAGGTAAAAAAAAATTAAATTTATTAAATGAGAATACTGGTTTTGTTTGGTTTGTGATTCGTTGTGAAATGTTAATCGTATTTGGTTAAAATATTTTTTATTTTTCTTGTTTGGAAGGATGGAAAACTGGGTTTTTGAAGGGAAAGGGAACGATGGTCTGTTTCATTCCCTTTTCCTTCTCCGTAGGAACTTATTCACAGTTAAATCTTGGTTTCTTTAGTTAATTAGGTTTAAGATTCTTTTTGAATTTGATTCTTGCAAGTTGCTAAGTTGATCAAGCGAATATAACCAATCAATAATTTTAAAAAGAAACCCACACAATCCATTATGTGAAGAACTTTACTGAAATGTAAACCTTTGATGCCTAGCTGTATCTTTGTTCATAATTGATTAAAAGCCTTTTCTTTTTTATCTTTGTTTGGAAAAAAAGAAGGAAAGAATGGGTTTTTGAGGGAAATGAAGCTATATGAGCTTGTTCACTGTTTTTTTATTAATTTTATGATTCTGTTCGAATTCATTTCGTGCAACTTTCTTAGCTAATTGAACAAGTTGTTAGATGCAGCATCGGTAATAAAATAAAAAACCTCCTCCTAGTCCATTAGGTATTTACTGATTTGCAAACCTTTGATGCCTAGTTATTCATTATTAATTAAAAGCTATTTATTTATCTTATTTGGAAAAAGAAAGAAAGAAAAGGAGTAATAGTCAGTTTCATTTCAACCTTCCCATAGCTATAGGCTATGTGAGCTTGTTCACCGTTTAAACATAGCTTCTTTAGTAAATTAATTTTAAAAATCTGTTTGAATTCGATTCTTGCAACTTGTCAAGTTAATCGATCGAATAGTTTGATGAATATATATAAAATCATCCTCGTAATATGTTCGGTCAAGAATTTTACTGAATTATAAACCTTTGATGCTTAGGTATATCTGTATACATGATTTTGATTGAAAGAGTTTTCTCTCTCTTCTTGAAAGATGACAAATTGGGTTTTCTTTAGTGATGGTCAGTTCCATTCCATTTCCTTCCCCTATGTGCTTATTCACCGTTTAAACTGGTCTTCTTTAGTAAATGAGTTTTAAGATTCTGTTTAAATTCGCTTAGCGCTACTTGTTAACTCAAGACAAAAAGCCTCCTTGTAACCATTAGGTCAAGACCTGTTTTGAGTTGTAAACCTTTGATGCCTGGCAATATCTTTGTTCATAAAAGACATATCTATTTTTGGGTATAGACTTTTTCTGTTCACAAAAAAGAATGATGTATTATACACTTCAACAAGAACAATGAATCTTTTCTTGGGGTGAACATTTATTGTAGAAAGGATTGAGCTAGGGGCATTGTAGATGAAGAGATAAATATTAAGAAAATCTAGCATCTACGGCTATAAATTAGGTTTATCTAGTTTATTTTATTTTAATCATACATTGCTAGATCTAATGAAGAGTATTTTAGCCAACCGTATATTGCTTGTCACCAGGATTATATTATGGAATAATCTGCTCGTTGCGTCATTTTATTGTATATATATGTTGTGACTAGGGATGGCAAAAATACTTGAATCCGACATGTTCCCGCCTGATCTAATAGGATAAAGTTTTTTTAGATTTTGGTGCAAGACGGGTCCGACCTAGAGGTGATCCACCCCGGGATATTTAATAAAAGTACTATTATATATATATATATATTATGTAACATATTTCCAAAAATACCACTATATATTATTTAGGGTTATTTTTCCATCTCCTTCCCTTCCTCTACCGCCTCTAACCTAATCCCCTCGTTTCCTCTCCTTTTCTCTTCTTCTCCTAGTTTTCAGCTTCACGAATCACACGTTTCTTCTTCTCCTCACTTGCAAATTGCGTTCCATTTTTCGGGTTTTCTTTGTTCTTTCCTCCCATCTCCAAAGCCTTAAAACAGTATGCTCTCTTTCACTGTAGTTGCTTCCATCATCTTCCTTAATTTGTCATAATTTTTTGGGTGAACATTTGTATTTTCTTTCATGTTTTTAATTCTTAGAAAGATGTATTTTTCCTCTGTGGATGTTTTCATATTAGAAGTCCGATAATTAAGATTTGATTGATTACTATTGAGTTTTGGGTTTGCTATTTTTTTCTCTGTTTGCTGCTATTTTTTTTATTTTCCATTTTTGATTTCCCTCAGTTTTGCTTATTTGTGTTCAATTATCTCTCTATTTGGTCTATTATTGATTCAGTTGCCATCTCTAATGGTGACCATTTTAACATGATCTGTAATGATTGCAACTTGTGCAGATTGTTCGGCAATTTGTCAAACTAGTTACTGACTAGACAAACACTATTCCCGGATATTGGTTGTCTTTTCTTCATCCTGTTTGGTTTTGTGTATCCACCATAAACATTATGGCGGTCCACACAAGCGTTCAGCTTATATCATATTCTCGGGAGCTTGTGGACGGACAGCCACTCTGCGTCTCTTCAAATTGCCTTCCTGTTAAGGCTTTAAAATATGAACCTGCTGGTCTTGCTTTTCATAATGCTGCTCTTAAACTCCTTGGTTGCGAGGAGGATGATACTGCAGAAGTTGATGATCAGAAAGTCAGTAATGATAAGGAGAATGTATATATGCCATCATCTGACTCATATAGCAGCAAAGGGAAAAAGAAATCAGGTGCTGATGGAAAGCAGCAAGATCACTATGCGTTGCTCGGCTTGAGCCATTTGAGATATCTTGCTACTGAGGATCAAATAAGGAAAAGTTACCGTGAAGCTGCCTTGAGACATCATCCCGACAAACTTGCGAATCTTCTTCTTGCGGAGGAGACTGAGGCTGCAAAACAGGCAAAGAAAGATGAAATAGAGAATCACTTTAAGTCCATCCAAGAAGCATATGAGATTTTGATCGATCCTGTAAAGAGAAGAATCTATGACTCCACTGATGAGTTTGATGATGAAATTCCTACCGAATGTGCCCCACAAGACTTCTTCAAGGTGTTTGGTCCAGCTTTCATGAGGAATGGCCGATGGTCGGTGACCCAGCCTATCCCACCGTTAGGAGATGACAGTACCCTGCTAAAAGACGTCGACAATTTCTATAATTTTTGGTATAGTTTTAAAAGCTGGAGGGAATTCCCACATGCAGATGAGTATGACCTTGAGCAAGCTGAGTCTCGTGATCATAAAAGGTGGATGGAGAGGCAGAATGCAAAACTATCTGAGAAGGCTAGGAGGGAGGAATATGCTCGGATTCGTACACTTGTTGACAATGCCTATAAAAGAGACCCGAGAATACTTAGGAGAAAGGAAGAAGCGAAAGCTGAGAAACAGAGGAAAAAAGAAGCTAAGGTTCGTGCAAAACAGTTACAGGAGGAAGAAGCTGCTAGGGCTGCTGAAGAGGAGAGACGCCGGAAAGAAGAGGATGAGAAACGAGCTGCTGAAGCTGCTTTACAGCATAAGAAAACAAAGGAGAAAGAGAAGAAGCTCCTCCGGAAAGAGCGAACTCGCCTTCGATCACTTTCTGCACCTGCTTTATCACAACATTTGCTGGATCTTTCTGAGGATGATGTGGAAAGCCTATGTATGACCCTTGGCATTGAGCAGCTGAGAAGTTTATGTGATAAAATGGATAACAAAGAAGCATTTGAGCAGGCTAAAATAATTAGAAATGCTCATGGATACAATAGCGATGCAAACGAGAAAAAAATAGATGAGACAAACAAGTCACAGCGGAATGGTTCTGTGGAGTCGAATGGAAGTATCCTATCAAGCAGCTTTGAGAAGAAGGAGAAACCTTGGACCAAAGAAGAGATTGAGCTTTTGAGAAAAGGAACCCAGAAATATCCAAAAGGGACATCTCGTAGGTGGGAGGTTATTTCAGAGTTCATTGGTACAGGTCGATCTGTGGAAGAAATTCTAAAAGCTACCAAAACAGTCCTCCTCCAGAAGCCTGATGCTACCAAAGCATTTGATTCTTTTCTCGAGAAGAGGAAACCAGCAGTGTCTATTGCATCTCCGCTTTCCACTAGGGAGGAAGTAGTAGGGGTTTCAACACCTTCAAAGACTGGAAACACAGCTGTCAAGACAAGCAGCCCTGAGGACTCGGGTAAAACTGCAAGTACTCCTGTTGATGTAGCTTCCAGCAATGGTGTTTCATCGAGTTCAGAACAAGATGTATGGTCAGCTGTACAAGAAAGGACACTAGTTCAGGCTCTGAAGACATTCCCGAAGGAAACCCCTCAGCGTTGGGAACGAGTGGCCACTGCTGTTCCAGGGAAGACCGTAAATCAATGCAAGAAAAAATTTGCATTACTCAAGGAAAACTTCAGAAGCAAGAAAAGCACGGCTTAGTCACTTGATTAACACCAATGGTGCCGAGAAGCAATAAAATCTTCACAAGGTAATCCTCTTAGCGACCTGGAACCTGCTTGAGCTAACGAAACCTACCTTTTCCCTCATTCCTATATTATGGCTTCTGTTATGCTTTAGAGGTTTCCGTAGCTCATGTTTTCTGCAGAAAATAGCATATTTATTGATAGAAATATCCTACATTGCAATGATTTTGTATGGAGCAGTATTTGCATAGATACCAATAACAATGTCTACTTTGTTTTAATGCATTATGGTTTCAATCATTGTTTTGATTCCAAGTACTTAGGCAAATTATTACTGTAGTTAATGCTATTTGATTAATATCCCTACATAGATTACTATATATGTTGTCTTCTAAGTTCATGAGCATCATCATATATGTGTGTATGCATATATATTCACAGGGGAACCAGAGAGATTCGTCTCTATCCGATAGTCGGATTCGATTGGGCTACCTATCCTGCTCGATGATGGGTTGGGCTTGGACAAGTATATTCTAACATGGGTTAATTCAGTTTATTTACCGATAAAAACTACTATTTACTAATCCTATTTATGTCGTTATCATATTGTATACAATATTGCTAGTATATGCTCGGATGAATTATTTGTATTACAAAGATTTTAACACATATGATATGCTCTTATATTTGTAATTTTAGTGTATTATATTATATTTTGTATCATATATCCGGATTTAAAGTGTGTCGATTATCATGCATGTATTTAATTTTCTTTATCATAATACTCTATACATGTGCTTAAGGTCAGGCACAAGAATTTGGCTTTGAATGCTTTAAGGGAAAAAAATTAAAATGTTTGCATAACATAATGAATGCATAACTATGTATCTTACCTTTATTAAGAGTTAAAGAACATGGATGACAACTAGTAAGAGTAAAGAGAGTCTGCAAGTTTGCACGCTTTTAGTCTGCAGTATTGCACGCTTTCTTAAAACAGTTTCAGGTTTTCTCAATTTCTTTCTCTGGGCGATGGACGAAAATTTGGCTAACTTATCGATTGGGTATGGGAAGGAGGCGCTAGAGATTCCTATTGAACTTGAGTATCGTTTATGTCTGGTGGGAAGGTTTCTAACGACAAGTGAGATACACTTTTTGGCAAAGAGAAACACGTTGGCGGATATTTGGCATCCCTTTAGAGGCATCTTTATAACTGATATAGGGGAGAAAAGATTTTGCTTTTGATTTTATCATGAGGTAGATTTGAAGCGAATGCTTGATGGGTCACCGTGGTTCTTCAACAATCACCTGCGGCTTTTGCATAAGCTAACCAGTGGTGAGGACTGAGGAGCCTTTAACAGTACCGTTAGTACGACGGTGTTTTGGGTTCAGGTCCACCATCTGTCACCGGACTTAATGTCGGAGCCAATGGCTAGACAATTTGAGAATGTTATAAGGTCGTATACTGAATATGACGCGAGTCTGATTGTTTCGGGAAGGAAAAAAATGTGTATAAGGGTTGCTCTTAATGTTAATCTGCCTCTGAAGAGAAGGAAGAAAATTGCTCTTACTAAAGAACGCTATGTTTTTTTGCTCGTTTTTAGTATGAGAAGCATTTTCTTTTTTGCTTTATTTGTGGAAAGCTTGGCCATGGGGAAAGCTTTTGTCTCTTAAAGTTGACTACAGATCTGAAGGAGGTGACGTTTGGCTGGGATTTGTCTCTTCGTGCTCCGCCGACATCGAGTAGGTGGTTGAGGGAGGAGGTGACTGGAGCAGCTCTCGCGGATGTAAGCGAAGCCTTGAACGTGCATGGGCAGTTAAGGTTACATGGTCAGTTAATAGACGTTACAAAAGCCACTGCTTCTTCAAGTGATGGAAGGCAACAAGTGGGGTCCACTCTGTTTTATTTATTGAATATTAATGCCACTAATCTAATGGGCCCGCTAATCCTATTGTAGGGCCGCATGGAAATGGGTATATAGATTTGGGTTCTGACGCAGAGGAAATCCAGAGACCGCGTACATTGATTGAGGTGCAACAAGTTTTTGCTTTGAAGGATTCGAGTGTACTTGGTGATGACAATGGTACATCAGCTGGCTCTGCAGGGTAGGGCAATGTTGCGTGCAAAAGTGATGCGCAATTAACGTGCAAGTGTACACAGTGCCAAGTTATAGTATTTAAGATATCGTCTCCATCGGGATTGTGACAACTTTTCGGAGTTCACTTTTCTGCACAAGTAAAGTAAAAACATAGATATTAGGAGTTAGTTTGATTGAAGCTAAAATTAAAAGAAGTGAAATAAATTGAGATATTAGAGTAAGAGAATGGGCCGATATTGGATGTTTCGTAGTGTGGAGAATTGATGACTGTCTCGCCACAATTTTGCAGATCAACTTAACAACTTTCAACAACTGCCCACGACTATGCCTCGGCAGGCACCCGCCTCGGCAGAGAGCAAGTGACTGTCTGGGCAAGTAGGCGATGATTCAAGGTTCCTTCTATGACTCTCTCTTCTCCCAAAGCTTGAAGTACTATTGGCGAACACGTCTTGGATAATACCTCCCGGCGTGAATCTAAAGGCGAACACCAACCGATTATGAATCCTCTTTTAGCCGCTGAACTTCTTAACTTATCCCTAAGCCGAAGTAGCTTTACCCTATGATTGGATAAAACCGTGTTTACTCGTTTCGTGAGTTCAACTCTCCCGATATTTAACAAATTGATTGAAACCCTCTTCTCTCCCGATAAAGATTGCGACAATGAAGAATCAAGAGCAAACAAACCTTGAATTTTATTGCAAAACTGAAACCCTAAACGAATACAACAAGACTTTCACAACTACTACACAACCAGTCCTTAGCCCTAGGGAAGGTTTAGAACATGGTGGGTTTGGATGACACTAGGGTTTCGACAAGAAAGAGTTTCTCTCATATCTCAATTGTATTCTCTCCTTCAAGTCGATTACATATATATATGGGAGGAGCCTAGGTCTAAGTCGGTTTAGGGTAGGAATACTAGTTAGAGTATGATTACAACTCATTAAAAGATCATTAAATACTCTTAGATTCATGTTTGACTTTTCTTCAACTTGACTTTGACTTAGCTTTTCTTTGTCCGCTGGGCTCCAATGCACGTGCAAGTGGTCTCTAAAATTCGGGCTTGATGAGCTCTTTCTATCGCATTCCACTTTGCATTTTTCCATTCTTCCTTGAAGTGCTGCCTCGACGACAAGTAGTTGGCTGCCTCGACGAGGATATGGACTGGTGTGCAGGGGTTGGCACAACTCTGCATTCTTGTTCTTTCCTCCCCGATCAACTCTCCTGATGCTCCAACAACTTCATCCTTTAACTCCCAGCTTTCTCTTCATCTGCCCTCTTTGCTGCCTCGGCGACATCTGCCTGGGCAGGTACCTACGCACAGGGAGAAAACGCACTTGAGCAGTATCATAAGTATAATATCAACTAAATTCATCAAATAAGGCATATTGTCTAATCTATTCTATTTTGTGTATGTTACCTACTAAATGCAACCTAAACTATACTTAAGAACAACAATAATTGAGCTAAATTAGGGTATAAATATAGGACTTTTGTGTACTTAACACACCCCCAAACTTGAACTATTGCTTGTCCTCAAGCAATACAATCTAATAATAACATGCCAAAACTTAAAATCATATGCAAACTAAGTCGAGAAAGAATCTTGAGCAACCTTTACATACCGTGTAGATTTATGCCTAATAGCAACCCTTTAAATGACAAAAGATTTACCCGGAACTGAACTATGTATCTTGTGAGTGCTTGTTCCTTGTGATAAGCATAATTATTTGGCTTCTAAGTAAACCTTCGATAAACACCTTAATTCCCTTGGATTTCCCTCCAATTTCTTTTCCAATTTAACCACTAGTCGCCGGTAATAGACTTTTCTAATGACTGCAATACAAATTATATTTTTTTCCCCTCTATAGCCAGTTTCAGAAACCTCTAGCTTATCTTAGAGCCAGTTTCGGGCACCTCTAGGACGTTTGATTTTTTTTCTTTCAAACTTCAAGTTCTACCCAAGTTTACTAGGTGAAATACCTAAGTTTCCTAGAATTCCTAAAATCAAACTAGTCACAAAGAGTGTTTTCTTTTAAGTCTAGACCATAGTAGGATTCTAAGTTAACCTAAAGTCATGCTAAGGTTGCTGCCTAGGCGGGCCATCTGCCGCGGCGAGTAAAGGATACTCAAGAATTTTTCTCAAACTAAGAGTTCATTAGGCTTTAAATAAAGGTATGTTACAATTAGAACCTAATTAAAATAGAAAAACATAAAAAACTAGAAAATACAAGAAAAAAACAAAGGAAAGAAAAAGAAAAGACAAAATTAGAGGACTAATCCCCCCCAAAACTCGAGAGGAGCATTGTTCTCAATGCATGCCTACATACACAAAATTAATGCATGGATTAGATAAGAATAACAAAAGAGAAGATTGGGAGAGAAGCTTAAATTGGTTAGGATTCAGAAGAGTTGTCGTTGTTTTCAATGATCACCCTCTTTCGTGCTGTCATCTTGAAGCGCTTGGCCGCCCTTGGCGGTTATTGGCGGGAAGGCGGACTGGGTTGAGCCTTTTGAGTCACTTCTCGTTCGCCGCCTTCTTCACTGTCTGGGCAGACTTCTATGGTGGTCTGTGTTCGATTTTCTCCTGGGGAGAAGGACGATTCGAGCTTCCTGGTAATGAATCAAACCGTGTCCTTCCATACAGAGTCGTCAGAGAGGAAGTCCTTGAGGTAGCCGGAGTCAGATGGTCCTGGTGCATCGGTTGCTGCCCTGGACGTATGGTCTTGATCTTTGACTGGGGCTACCGCCGTGTCTCTTTGGTTGTCGGAGTTGCAGAGGCTGTCGGATGTGTTGTTGAGACAGAAGGTGCGACATTTGTGTCCAGTGCTGTCGAGGCAAATATCTCGGTAGGGAACTATGAAAAGTTGGTTGCCGGAAACTTTTCCTTGATGGTGGTGGCAGTGGCGTTGTTGAAGTCCTGGATGTAGGCCATAAACTTCAACTAGCGGCGTTCTATTCGATCGAGCTGTGCTTCTAAGCCACCGATGGTAGTTGCCGGGGCGAGTTGCTGAAAATGCTGTTGACTGCCCATCTCTGACGCTGGGGCAAAGTTTTCCGAGGTGGCTGTTGTGATCTCCATCTTCCGAAGAATTATCTCCCTCGCCCGCCTGGTTCATTCTGGTGTCGGTTGGGGCGGCTGCAACATGTGCCTTCTCGCACAACACCGTGATGAGGCTGGGGAACTAGAGTTGCCCCTTTGTTTTCTGCCCACACTCGTAAATTTCGTTAGCAATAATTGAACCCACATTAACGTACCTTTTGTTGATGATGGAGTGGATGAGTACCAATCTGGGTTTGTCGAAGGTGGATTTGTGGGCAGCAAACGGCTCTTCACAAATGTGTTCCAAAGCTTTGCCTCGGGCCGAAAATTCCACCGGTTAATGGTGCCTCGGTTTCTGCCCTCATTCCAAACTGTCCCCGATTCACATAATTCTTCCTTTATTGCCTCGTAATCGTTCTGTGTGAGGGAGGCAAGGAACTCCGAGTGCTGGTCTTCACGGATATGGATGCCGTAGTAGAGATTGATCTTGTATTCGTCGATTAAAACCGGCCGCCCGCGAACATTGACTGTCGGCACGTCCTCCGTCGACCCATGGGTGTAGTATTCGCGCACCATGGTTTGATTTATGGCCTGAGTTGCTGGGCAAAGATTTGCCACCATTGATGCTCGATCTTGGAGTAGATGAATTTCTCAAGCCCTAAATATTTCTTTCTTAGCTCGTAGAAGAATCCATGCTCTTCTCATACCACTCTTTCTTTAAATCGTTCGTTGTGGCGGGCTTTGCTTTCTAGTGTGGCAAAGCTGTTGAGTGGATCGAAAGATCGATATTTACCAAGAGGGGGGTGAATTGGAAATTTAAAGGATTGTAGTGGAAATTGGCAAATTAAAAATGATGAACAAGGGATTTAGAGTGGTTCAAGTTCCAAATGAACTCTACATCCACTACCTTAGTCTCACTAAGGATTTGCAACAATTTCACTAAATTGATCTTCCCCTTTTCTAGGACAAGGAGGCAACCCTTTACAATTTCGGTTGATTTTTCTACCCAAAAATCAACCCAACCCTCACACAAGTGAACACAGAAATTTGTATGCTAATAAGGTATATCTCAATATAAATGATAGCCCCAATACAAGCACTCAACCCAATTTTACAAAATATGAATGAAGAACACAAATTGGGATTTTTACACAAAGTGGGATTTTTGCTCAATTGCTTGAATTTGATGTATGGATGTTTGCTTTAGGATCAATAGTTGTTGCTGATGCTTTTGGATGTCTCTTTTATACCTTCTCATTGATTTCTAGCCGTTTGGGTGGTTGGGAACATAAATGGAGCCGTTGGAACCCTCTCTTGCCACCATAAATGCAGTCTGCACCAACCCGTTTCGGAACACGGGGAACCTGTTTCGGAACGGACTAAAATAGAAAGAGCCGTTGGGGTGCATTTAAGAGCCCGTTTCGAAACGCCTTAGGGCCGTTTCGGAACGATTTTGCCACTGTCAAGGGTCGTTTCGGAACGGTCTTAGCCCGTTTCGAAACGCCTTAACTACTTTCTGAAAATCAGTTAAAATACATAACGGTCATATTTTCAAAATAATATAGAAACCTGTTTCGAAACGTTGTGGATCCGTTTCGAAACGAAAATGCTACTGTCAAGGGTCGTTTCGGAACGGGCTTGATCCGTTTCGAAACACCCTCTTAATATTTAAAAATTCAGCATATATTTGACCGTTGTAGTCCTTTTTAAATCAAGTATGAAGAACAGTTTCGAAACGAGTGAATCCGTTTCGAAACGAGTGAAAGTATTTCGATACACGTTTCGGAACGATGGTCGACAGTGATGAAAACGTTTCGAAACGCCTGAGGGCCGTTTCGGAACGAATGCTTAAAATTCACTGTTTTGGCTTGAAACACTTAGAAAAATATTTGAAGGACTTGTTTTTAACTTTGGGCATAATATTAAAATTATATGGGGATCTTTTGAGGACTTAAAATTCGTTTTGACTTTTTCAATTTAGTCCTTAGGTTTTTAGTTATATCAAAATTAAAATACTTGTTTCACAATCTCCCCCTTTTTGATATAACAAAACCAAAGTTAGAATTTTTTGAGAATTTTGAAAGTTTTGAAAATATTCTAACTCCCTCTTAATTTAAGATAGGTTTTTAAAGTTTAGACAAAAATTTGATTTGAAATCCAAGTAAACCTTTAAAACCTTTTAAGATTTGAAAAACGAATTTTAGTTTAAAGTGTGGCTCTTAAATTTCTTCTCCCCCTTTTTGTTATATCAAAAAGAACAATAAAAGCTCATAGAGAAGATAAAGGATTAGTACCAATAAGCAATAATAAGCAATCATATTATAAATTCATAATCAAAATATCCAAAACATAATTCAAACATTAAGTTCAAACATAAAATCCCAAATAAAAAGCCAAATAGCATAGGTTCCTAAAACATGAGAAAACATAAAGATGCAACCTTAATCCTAAAATGCATAGATAATATGATATGATATGATATAAATATCCTAAGCCTCGTCATCATCATCCGAAGTATCATCATCGCTCTTGGCTTGAGAACGGTGAAACTTCGTCCATTGCCCATAAAGCGTGGAGAAGGATAGGTCCAAGTTGGAATGAGAAGTCTCTAGAGAAAGTAGGCGATCCTCGACATTCTTCAAACGATTTCCCATAGATTCAAAGCCCGAAGTAAGGCGAGTGTCCAAAGCATCGAACCGAGAGTCCAAAGCATTGAATCGCTCGGTAAGGAAAGCCGTGAGAGCATCATTGTTTGCGGCTTGAACTTGCGGTGGAGGAGCAACGAGAGGAGGATCCGCTTCTCTATCAACTCTTTCCCAAACACCATTCACATATGTGAACCCGGACTTGCGAAGGGATGACTCACCAATCTTGGTCTTGCGAGGTTCCGGAGAGTCATAAGAACAGTCGATTTCAAGATCATGAAATAAGGCGCTCAAGACTATGCCATAAGTGAAAGACTTCAACTTATTTGTGTCAATAAGCTTAATATTATTGACTATCTCGGCAAAAATAATCTTAGGCACATTTGGGCGCTCACCCTTACGGAAACACTCTAGCCAAAAATGATCGGTTTGACGGATGTGGGAGTATTTACCTTCGGAAGGTCGAATGAACCACGATACCATCAAGTGAAGAACTCGATCATGGACATCCAAGAAAAGAGCTTTGCCGGTAAAATTGCCAAAGTGGCGTTCATCCTCAAGACCCTCATCCTTAAGTTTAAGAGCAGACTCCAAAAGAGCAACATTAACAACAAACTTTTTGCCCAATAAGGATGACTCAATTCCTATAATCTCGGTTTTGGTCTCATCATAAAGAAAACAAGCATTAGAGTAAAAGATGAGTACCATGTTTTTGTAGCGAACATCCGGAAGGCTCAAGAGATGCATGAGATTCCACTCATCCAATCGAGCGAGATAACGGAAAAGGAATCGCTCGGAATTGAGGAACTCAAGATCAATGACACGTTCCTTGCGAATTGCAAAATCCTTGACATACGAGAAACGAGCACGTGCCTCCGGAGTTTTAAGAGATTTCTGAAAAAGCATCATAATATTGGGACGAATGCTCGAATCACCAGATTGAACGGCTTTGCGCTTTTTGTTCGATTGATCCGCCATCTAAAAACATTAAGCAAGTGTTTTAAAATTAAGTGTATGCATAGATAATTAAAAATCAATCCAATAATAAATCCCACTTAGGTTTTTGAAAACAAAATTAAAATAAAATAAAAAACAGTTTAAAAAAATACGATTGAAAAATTTTATATTCGAATCAAAAATTTTGAGATTTGAAATTTTTTTTACAAGATTTTGAAAACCCACAACAAAAACATATAATTTATACAAAAATAAAATTTTCTAACCTAAGATTCGAACATGAATTGAAAGAAAAAGAAAAATAGAAAAATTACCTTAGTTTGGGATTTTGGATGATTTGAGAAAAATCCTTGCACAAGATTGATGAAACTTGCTTAGACTTGAGTTGTAGAGTAAAACCCCTCACAATTTTGTGAAAATCAAGGAGTTTTAGAGGGTATTTATAGAGAGGGAGGCGGTTTAGGGTTTTAAGAGTTTGATATAAAGTGAATTTGTATCATTAAAAGCCCTAATTTAAAGCAGTCCGCGATGCCGTTTCGGAACGGTCAAGACCGTTTCGGAACGGGCGGCTAGGGTTTTGACCATTTTAAAACCAATAAACAGATCGTTTCGATACGGTGTTGACTGTATCGAAACCCCTTTGACCCGTATCGGAACGCGTTCCGATACACCCCTTGGCAGTAGCAAAAACGTTTCGGAACGCCTTGGAGGCGTTCCGAAACGCCCTTCTCTCAGAGCTGGATTTAAGGTATCCGTATCGAAACAGGGTCACCCGTTTCGATACACATGGGCCTGGAAGTGCAGATGAGGCTCTAAAAATGCAGAAAAATGAAATTTTAAGAGGCCTAACATGCATAAATGTCATGAATGAGCAGGTAAAACATATTTAAGCGTAAACATACTCCCCCTAACTATAAGCATGGATGAAATTAGGAGTTTAAACACATCAACATGGCATTTCACAAAATCGAGCTTATTTAAGCACAAAAGAGGTCCTAAAAGGTCAAGATAGGCTAGCTAGGCCTAACTCTCTCCTAAGGGACCAAAAACGCTCTTTGTCTAAGGGTTTTGTAAAAATGTCCGCTAATTGATTCAAGGTGTCTACATACTCTATAACCACATCTTCCTTAAGGACATGATCTCTAATGAAATGATGCCTTATTTCTATGTGTTTGGTTCTAGAGTGTTGGATGGGATTTTTAGTTAAGCATATTGCACTAGTGTTGTCACATTTTAGGGGTATGGTTCCAACTTTAATACCATAATCTAAGAGTTGTTGCTTCATCCAAAGAACTTGAGCACAACAACTCCCTAAGGATATGTACTCGGCTTCGGTGGTAGATAAGGCTACACTATTTTGTTTCTTAGAGAACCAAGATATGAGCATACTACCTAAGAATTGGCAAGTTCCCGAAGTACTTTTCCTATCAATTTTGCAACCCCCATAATCCGCATCCGAGTAAGCATGAAGGTTGAAGGTAGAGTCTCTAGGATACCAAAGGCCTAAACAAGGAGTGTCTCTAAGGTATCTAAAGATTCTCTTAACGGCTATAAGGTGAGACTCTCTAGGACTAGCTTGAAACCTAGCACACAAGCAAACACTAAACAAGATATCCGGTCTACTTGCGGTAAGGTAAAGCAAAGATCCAATCATAGAACGATAAAGCTTAGAGTCAACACACTTACCTCCTTCATCTTTGTCAAGCTTTGTAGATGAGCTCATAGGAGTGGCTTGAGGCTTTGCATTCTCCAAGCCAAACTTCTTGAGCATATCCTTTATGTATTTTGCTTGGTTGATGAAGGTGCCATCCTTCTTTTTCTTGATTTGGAGTCCCAAAAAGAATGAGAGCTCCCCCATCATGCTCATCTCAAATTCACCTTGCATTAACTTAGCAAACTCTTGACAATGACATTCATTAGTAGAACCAAAAATAATATCATCAACATAAATTTGAACTACTAAGATGTCATTTTTATACATTTTTATAAAGAGTGTAGTGTCCACCTTACCTTTTTCAAATCCTTTTTCAATCAAAAAATTTGAAAGCCTTTCATACCAAGCTCTAGGAGCTTGTTTTAAACCATAAAGAGCTTTGGTAAGTTTGAAAACATGATTTGGAAATTTTGAATCTTCAAAACCCGGTGGTTGTTCCACATACACTTCTTCATTTATAAAACCATTTAAAAATGCGCTTTTAACATCCATTTGAAAAAGCTTGAAATTATGATAACATGCATATGCAAGCAACATCCTAATGGCTTCCATTCTAGCTACGGGTGCATAGGTTTCATCAAAATCTATTCCCTCTTCTTGAGTGTAACCTTGTGCTACAAGTCTAGCTTTATTTCTCACAATGTTACCACTCTCATCTAGTTTGTTCCTAAAGACCCATTTAGTTCCTATTGTAGATTGATTACTAGGCCTATCAACTAATGTCCATACATTACTTCTCTCAAATTGATTTAACTCTTCTTGCATAGCCATAATCCAAAAGTCATATTTCAATGCTTCTTTTATATTTTTAGGCTCTATGCATGAGATAAATGCAACATGGTTCATTAATCTAAGAGAAGAACGAGTGGTTACCCCCTTGGATGGATCACCCAAGATTTCACCATCTTTGACATAGTTCAACTCCCTTGGGTAGCTCACTTCCTTTTCCTCAATAGCCAAGTCCTTCAAGGCTTCAAGAGGTGGTTCTTGTGTGTCTTCTTCTTTTGTTGGAATCTCATCCTCCTTTGAAGTTTGACCTCCATCAAAGGCATTTATGATTCCTACATCATCATCATCACAAGAATCCTTCCTAGGAAGGAGGTTATCATCGAATACAACATGAATAGATTCTTCTACTACTAAAGTTCTTTTGTTAAATACTCGATAGGCTTTAGAGGTTAAAGAGTAACCTATAAAAATGGCTTCATCACTTTTTGCATCAAATTTACCTAAGTTGTCTTTTCCATTATTTAAAACAAAACACTTACACCCAAAAGGATGAAAATAGCTAATGTTAGGCTTTTTAGATTTTAAAATCTCATAAGGTGTTTTCTTTAAAATTGGCCTAATCATTACTCGATTCACAATATAACAAGCGGTGTTTGTGGCTTCCGCCCAAAAATATTTAGGTAAATTATTTTCACAAAGCATAGTTCTAGCCATTTCTTGTAAAGTTCTATTTTTCCTCTCAACTACCCCATTTTGTTGAGGAGTTCAAGGAGCCGAAAAATTATGGCTAATACCATTTTTATTTAAAAATTATTCAAACCCTAAATTTTGAAACTCGGTTCCATGATCACTCCTAATATGAGAAATTTTAAGCTCAAGATCATTTTGGGTTAATTTTGAAAATGTGATGAATTTTTCCAAAGCCTCATCTTTAGTACTTAAAAAGAGAACCCAAGTAAATCTAGAAAAATCATCAACTAGCACAAAAGTATAAGATTTACCACCCAAGCTCATAGTCCTAATTGGCCCAAACAAATCCATGTGAATTAATTGTAAGCATCTACTAGTAGAAACATCATTAATTGATTTAAAGGAAGACCTATGTTGTTTACCCTTTGAGCATGCATCACAAATTTTATCATTTGAAAATTTTATTTTGGGCAAACCTCTAACTAAATTTAGAGAGACTAGTTTTTCCAAAACACTAATGCTAGCATGTCCTAGCTTCCTATGCCACAACCATGCATCATTTTCATTTTGAGCAACTAAGCATGCATGAGATGTATGTATGTCATCTAAATGCACCATGTATATATTTCCTATGCGATGACCTATGAGCATAATATTATTAGATTTAATGTCTACAATTTTGCATCCATTTTTATCAAATAAAACATTAAATCCTTTATCACACAATTGACTTATGCTCAATAAATTGTGTTTAAGACCATCGACATATAAGACATTTTCAATAAGAATAGTAGAGTGATTACCTATGGAGCCAATACCTTTAATGTGGCCTTTGGAGTTGTCACCAAATGTTACTACTCCTCCACTTTTTGGCTTTAAATCTATGAATCGACTCTTGTCTCCGGTCATGTGTCTCGAGCATCCACTATCAAGGTACCATGAGTTTTGACTTTATGCTTTGGCCTTGAAGCAATGCTCCCCCTACAAACAAAGATATTAAACCTTGGTTTTTGGTACCTAAATCATTTTGGGTCCATGAGTGTTAGCTCCCAAAACCTTGGTTCCCTTAGGAATCCAAGATGACATAGCAATAATATTATTAGATTTTACAAGTTCCTTAGGAACCCATACACTTCTAATTCTTTTAGCTCTACTATGTCTAGGGTAGCTACCTTGTTTGTAGTAATTAATCATTTTCTTAGGTTGGTGTGTTCTAGAGGATTCTCCTACTTCATGCTTGACACTACCAACATTTTTAAGGACTTTTTGAGCTCATTTAGCTCACCCAACACCTTTTGGTGTTCACTATTGCATTGAGACAAAAGATTATTAAGATCAACATTTTCATCTTGAAAAAATTTAAGTTCATCTTTTAATCCTAAAATCTTTTTCTCAAATTTAGAATTAGCTTGAGTGAGTGAGTCATTTTTCTCATTTAGCTCTAAAATGATTTTCTTGTTTTTAATGACCGACTCTTTAAACTTCTCAACTAATTCATCATATACCTCTTGTAACTCATCATATGCATCATTTAACTCTTCATATGAAAAATCTAAAGTAGATGAGTTAGAGGTTACCAAGGAGGAATCTTCCTCAAGTGTCATGAGACAAAGATTAGCCACTTCTTGTTCGTCATCCTCCGATGACTCCTCATCACTCCAAGTAGCAAGCTTGGCTTTGAGTTTCTTCTTCTTCTCAAAGCCCTTCTTCTTGAGTTGAGGGCACTCCGAACGGATGTGGCCGGGTTGTTTGCACTCATAGAAAATGATGGGATCCTTTCCTTCTTCTTTGTTCTTCCCTTTGAAGTCCATCTTTCTTTGGATTTTTCTACCCCGGTTGGACCTCATGAAGCGTGAGAACCGTTTGGCTATCATAGCCAATTCTTCAAGTTCATCCTCATCACTAGATGAGCTCTCATCAAGTTGTGAAGCTTTAGCCTTGAGAGCTATACCCATCTTCTTCTTCTCAACCTCAAGCTTCTCTACTCTTTTCTCTTCTTTCTTTTTCTCATCTTCCCTTCCTTGCTTCATGATCTCATGAGTAAGGAGAGAACCCACAAGCTCATCAAGCTTTAGTGTCTTCAAGTTCTTTGCTTCGATGATAGCGGTTTTCTTCCCATCCCAAGACTCGGGAAGTGAATAGAGTAGCTTCCGGACAAGCTTGTCTTCCGGTATGATCTCTCCATAGCCCTTTAGACCGTTGACAATTGTGGAGAATCGATCAAACATCTTTGACACCGTCTCATCGGGCTCCATCTTGAAGTTTTCATAACTAAGATTGAGAAGTCCAATCTTAGTTTCTTTGACACCATTGGTGCCTTCATAAGTGGTCTCAAGAGTGTCCCACGCTTCTTTGGCACTTTCAATGGATGAGACCTTTGAGTAGATGTCCGGACCGAAAGCACAAAAAAGCATGTGGAGAGCTTTATCGTTGACTTGAATCTTCTTCCTCTCCTCTTCACTCATTTCGGCTTTCTTCTTCAACACCATCTTGCCTTCACCATCTTGCTTCAATGGAATGTATGGTCCATCCTCAATGACATCCCACACAAGATAGTCACTAGACTTGATGAATAGCCTCATTTTATTCTTCCAAAAAGAATAGTTGTCACCATTGAAGAAAAGAGGCTTGGTGGTTGATTGTGACTCGTACATGCCGGAACCGGAGGTTGAAGCCATCTCTTGATATTTTGATGATCACACTCTTCCAAGGATCTCCTCTTGTGGTTGTTAATCCTCAAAGAGTTAAGCTCTTATACCAATTGTTGAGTGGATCGAAAGATCGATATTTACCAAGAGGGGGGGTGAATTGGAAATTTAAAGGATTGTAGTGGAAATTGGCAAATTAAAAATGATGAACAAGGGATTTAGAGTGGTTCAAGTTCCAAATGAACTCTACATCCACTACCTTAGTCTCACTAAGGATTTGCAACAATTTCACTAAATTGATCTTCCCCTTTTCTAGGACAAGGAGGCAACCCTTTACAATTTCGGTTGATTTTTCTACCCAAAAATCAACCCAACCCTCACACAAGTGAACAAAGAAATTTGTAGGCTAATAAGGTATCTCTCAATACAAATGATAGCCCCAATACAAGCACTCAACCCAATTTTACAAAATATGAATGAAGAACACAAATTGGGATTTTTACACAAAGTGGGATTTTTGCTCAATTGCTTGAATTTGATGTATGGATGTTTGCTTTAGGATCAATAGTTGTTGCTGATGCTTTTGGATGTCTCTTTTATACCTTCTCATTGATTTCTAGCTGTTTGGGTGGTTGGGAACATAAATGGAGCCGTTGGAACCCTCTCTTGCCACCATAAATGCAGTCTGCACCAACCCGTTTCGGAACACGGGGAACCTGTTTCGGAACAGACTAAAATAGAAAGAGCCGTTGGGGTGCATTTAAGAGCCCGTTTCGAAATGCCTTAGGGCCGTTTCGGAACGATTTTGCCACTGTCAAGGGTCATTTCGGAACGGTCTTAGCCCGTTTCGAAACGCCTTAACTACTTTCTGAAAATCAGTTAAAATACATAACGGTCATATTTTCAAAATAATATAGAAACCTGTTTCGAAACGTTGTGGATCTGTTTCGAAACGAGAATGCTACTGTCAAGGGTCGTTTCGGAACGGGCTTGATCCGTTTCGAAACACCCTCTTAATATTTAAAAATTCAGCATATATTTGACCGTTGTAGTCCTTTTTAAATCAAGTATGAAGAACAGTTTCGAAACGAGTGAATCCGTTTCGAAACGAGTGAAAGTGTTTCGATACACGTTTCGGAACGATGGTCGATAGTGATGAAAACGTTTCGAAACGCCTGAGGGCCGTTTCGGAACGGGTGCTTAAAATTCATTGCTTTGGCTTGAAACACTTAGAAAAATATTTGAAGGACTTGTTTTTAACTTTGGCCATAATATTAAAATTATATGGGGATCTTTTGAGGACTTAAAATTCGTTTTGACTTTTTCAATTTAGTCCTTAGGTTTTTAGTTATATCAAAATTAAAATACTTGTTTCACAAAAGCGGTGGAGGGATTCATTCGATTATGCCTGGGTAGCACGGCGGCGGGGGGTTCTTGCCATTCTTTGGTTGGGTTATTTTGGTGTGCGAGAGAGTTGTAAGAGCTTGATCAAAAGAGCTGATGAAAAAGAAAAATATTGAAAGTAAAGAAAATCTTGTGAGACAATAAGCAAGAGAGAGCAAAGAAGAGTGAATAGTAAAAAAAGTGAGGGGTTTAAATAAAGGAAGAGTGATGTCGTTTCGCCTGCCGAGGCAGCCGTTCCCCGGGCAGATAGCCGTTAGAACAGAACGGGCTTCTGCGAACGGCTAGTTCTGGCAGGAAGCAACGTCTCTCTACCGCGGTAGTCTTGGTGGGCGGGCTTGAAATGGTTTATGAATTTGGGCTTTCTTCTCCCTTCTCTTGGGTTATTGTCTCTCCTAAAAATTGAAATAAAAATCTATTAGAGAATAAGCAAATACAATAATTAAAACTAAGTCCTAAGAATAGAAAATGTAAGAAATTAAAATCTAAATCCTAAAATGTAAAATAAAATAAATTAAGGAAAATTTAAGTTATGTTGGGAATGCATTTGGATGCATTTTCCAACACAACCACTTTCTGGGCTGCTGCAACATCTATTTTACCCTATGTCAGGGCGGTTGTGGCTGGAGTGCTCTATCTTAATGCTGGGTTCGATGTCTGCTGAATCTTGGATGTCATGACTTTCTTCTCTGTCTTCAACTTTGTTCAAGTGTTGTAGGACATTCAATTTAATTTCCCGGTCATCTACCTTCATAGTAAGCTCCTCATTCTCCACATCTATTAGGGTTTTCCTTGTGGCTAGGAATGGTCTTCCCAGTATGACGGGTGCTTTGTCGTCTACTTCACAGTTCATAATTAAAAAATCTGCTCGGAAGATAAGATTGTCTACTCTGACTAGGATGTCTTCGATCTTTCCTTCTGGTTGCACGTAAGAGTGACCAGCTAGCTGGAGTATGACGATGGTGGGTCTAGCTCTTCCAATTCCCATTTTTTCAAACACCGCTTTGGGCACCACATTGATGCTTGCTCCAAGGTCGCATAAGACCTTCCCTTCATATTGGTTCCCAATAGGGCAAAGTATGAGGAAACTACATGGATCTCTTAGTTTGGGCGGTGTTTTGTTGTGCAGCATGGCCATGCATTCTTCCGTCATGGCTATCGTTTCAAACTCCTTGATTCTTTTTCGTTTGAAAACCATATCTTTCAGAAACTTTGCATAGCTAAGAATTTGTTGTATGGCTTCCACTAGAGGTATGTTGATGTGCACTTGCTTGAGAATGTCCAATTATTTTTTTTAAACTGGTGATCCTGCTTCTATTGTTTCAACTTATGTGGGATAGGTGCACATACTTCTTGTTTCTTGAGAACGCCTTTAGGGGCTGCAGTGGAGGATGGTTCTGCGTCTGCCACGACGGGGTTGCTTGCTTCCGTCTGGGAAACTGATTTGATGGCCTTGCACTGCTCATAAGTGGGTTTCCTCGTGACTTCAGTATCGCTGGGCAGTCTTCAGATAGGTCTAGTGTTCAAGACTTGAGCAAATTGTCCCACTTGAGTTTCTAGTGACTTTAAAGTTGCTTCATGATTCTGCATTCTCATCTCGGTTCTGTCCACGAAGGCTTCCGTTTTATGTACCTATCTGAGTCATGAAGGCACTTAAAGTCTGCTCCAAGGCACTAGGTGCTGCCTAAATTGGGGTTAATTTCAGGTTAAAAATTATTTTTTGAAAGAAATTGAACAAAAATATGATTATTAGTGATAGAGGATAAAAATGTAATTATATTTAAAACATTGGACTAAATTATAAAAATTAGAAAGAAATTGGGGTTAATTTCAAATTAATATGGGTCAATTTTTTGTTAAATAAAGATTTTAGGACTAAATTGAACAAAAAATATAATTATATTTAAAATATTGGACTAAATTATAAAAATTATAAAATAGTAGGGATCAATTGTGAGTTAAATAAAGATTTTGATGAATAAATTGAACAAAAATATCAGCATATTAAAAATATTGGAGTAATTTTAAAAAATATAAAGTAGTAGGGGTTAATTGTGGGTTAAATAATTTTTTACGACTAAATTGAACTGTAACACCCGAGTTTGGGGGTCGGGTGAAAATAATGTTAAAATAATGTTTCAGGTTTCAGTTTCATAATTAAAATAATAAAATATTATTTGGGCTTCGTATTTTCAAAACAAACATTTTATGTTGGACTCAAATTGATTTGAAACTCAATTTCCATGGATTTTAGAGTTTATGAGATTGTCATCTCATTAATGGCAAAAGGGTAATTAAGTGGTCTTTCAATTAAAATCCTTTTTTGTTTAAAATAACCCTTGTCATCTTCTTCCCCTCCCCTCCATTTGCATTTTCATGAAAAAAGATTTTTAAGTGAGGGAACATACTTGAACCACTTGGACCCTTCCCTTGCTAACCCTATCTTTGTATGTTGTAGTTGTTATCTGTGAGCACGTATGTCGAGGCCTAGAGGTAGACCGAGGATGGTTCGTCAGGAACCACGTGTTGCGGCTCTTGTTAATGAGCCGGTGGCTGGAGTAGAGGCTCATGTGGGAGAGCCTGCTGTTGGAGTTGGAGCTCCTCCACCACCACCACCTCCTCAGCCTGAAGTGGGAGGCGAGGCTGGAGCTGAGGGAGCGTGACCTCAGGTTGGTCAAGGTGGCCAAGGTCCTGCAGGAATAGATATGGCTCCGCTTGTACAAGCTATAGCAGGAGCGTTTCAGGTCATGGTTGCCGGAGCTCAAGCTGCAGCTCAGCCGAGAGGTGATGATGCTAGCTTATCGTTAGAGAGGTTTCGAAGCCTAGGGGCAGAAGAGTTCAGAGGATCTACACCAGAGAGATTTGAGTTGTGGTTAGAGAAGACAGTCCGCGTCTTAGCTCAGATGGGATGTGTGGGAGCTCGCAAGTTGGGCTGTGTGATTTCGTTGCTACAGGGTGATGCCTACACCTGGTGGGTCACCATTACTACCGGAGTGCCGGAGGCTAAGATTGGTTGGGATTTCTTTGAGTCCGCTTTCAGGAAGAGGTATTTGTGGCCGAGATATCTTGATGAGAAGAAACAAGAATTCATGGCTCTTGTTTAGGGAGATGCTTCAGTGACTGACTATGATATCCGTTTTGTCCGTTTGAGTCAGTATGCTCCAGAGTTGGTTCCTACTGAGAGGGACCATTGTAACCGATTCAGATATGGGCTTCATGAGGAAGTTAAGAGGTACACCTTAGCTTCAGATTATTCTGATTTTGATGTCTTGGTTGCTAGGGCCAAGGACATTGAGCATAGCTTGGGGCTGACCAAGCGTTCAGGATGATCTAGTTCTGGAAAGAGACATAACAACTTTGACCGTGGTGATGCCAAGAGGCATCGGGGTGGTGGACAACAGTTTGACCATAGGTGTGGCGGTGGCCACCATGGTAGAGACCACCAGGGCCATAGAGCTGGAGGGCGTTTGCCCGAGTGCACTCCTTGTGGGAGACATCATTCTGGAGAGTGTTGGGGTAACTTCCATGCTTGTTGGAACTGTGGTTCGAGGGACCACTTCAGGAGAGAGTGTCCGCACCAGGCGGCACAAGCACCGAATCTTGCTCAGGCTCCTGCGAGAGAGATTGATTATCAGAGAGGTCGTGGGTGCGGTCGTGGTTACTTCCAGCCTAGGGCTGATGCACCTAGGATAGAGGCACAAAGGAACCTTGCTCATGTCGTAGCAGTACAACCAGAGGCGGGTGGACCAGCTAGAGTCTACGCGCAGAGAGAGGCAGAGAATGACACGAGTGTGATAACATGTAATTTTGAGTTACAATCTATGTCCTTGCTTTCCTTAGTTGATTCGGGTTCTACGCATTCTTACATTTTGAGTGAGCATGCAAAGAAGTTAGACATACCTGTCGAGATCTTAGATGTAGGGATGCATGTGACTAGTTCCTTTGGTGAGACAGTTGTAGTTAGACTGATGTATAGGAGGTGTCCGCTGAAGATTCAGGGTCATGTGTTTTCCGTTGATATGATGGAGCTTCCATTTTATGGTTTTGATATTATCTTGGGTATGGACGTGTTGGTTGAGCACAGAGCTAGTGTAGATTTTGAGACGAAGAGAATTTCTTTGAAGCTTTCCGATGACTACGAGGTAGTAGTAGTAGGCGAGAACATTAAGTTCTTGTCGAATGTTGTGTCGGCTTTAGGGGCTCATAGGTTGATGGATTCCGGTTGTGGGGCTTACTTAGCATATGTGATGAATCCGAATATGAGTGAGGTCAGACCGAAAGACATTAGAACAGTTTGTGACTTTCCGAATGTGTTTACAGAAGAGTTACCGGGTTTGCCTCCTGACAGAGATGTAGAGTTTGTGATTGAGACTATTTTAGGGTCTACTCCAGTTTCTATTGCTCTGTACCGTATGGCTCCGAAAGAGTTGAAGGAGTTGAAAAGTCAGCTTCAGGAGTTGTTAGACCGTGGTTTCATTAGACCTAGTAGTTCACCTTGGGGTGCTCATGTGTTGTTTGTAAAGAAGAAAGATGGCAGCATGCGAATGTGTATTGACTACAGGCAGTTGAATCAGTTGACCGTGAAGAACAAGTATATGTTGCCTCGTATAGACGACTTGTTTGATCGGTTGAGGGGTGCTTCAGTGTTCTCAAAGATATATTTGAGATCAGGATACTATCAGTTGAAGGTAAAAGAGTGTGATATTCCAAAGACAGCTTTTAGGACTAGATATGGTCACTACGAGTTCATTGTGATGTCGTTTGGGCTCACGAATGCACTAACAACATTCATGGATATGATGAACAGAGTTTTCAGAGACTATCTAGACCGATTTGTAGTTGTTTTCATAGACGACATCCTTGTGTACTCGAGATCAGAAGAAGAGCATGATGAGCACTTGAGACTTGTTCTGCAGAGATTGTTGAGCAATCAGTTGTATGCTAAGCTTAGTAAGTGTGAGTTCTGGATTCAAGAAATTGTGTTTCTTGGCCATGTTGTTTCAGCTGAAGGTGTCTGTGTTGATCCGACGAAGATTGAAGCTATTGTTGAGTGGAAACAACCTAAGTCAGTGACAGAGATTAGGAGTTTCCTGGACTAGCCGGTTACTATAGGAGGTTTGTTGATGGTTTCTCTAGAGTAGCTGCTCCGTTGACTAGATTGTTGCAAAAAGAAGTTAAGTTCGAGTGGTCAGATGCGAGACAGAAGGCTTTTGAGAAATTGAAAGAAGCTTTGACGAATGCTCCAGTGTTAGTACAACCAGTTTCAGGTAAAGAATTTATGATCAATAGTGATGCTTCCTACATAGGTTTAGGTTGTGTTTTGATGCAAGAAAGAAGAGTTGTTGCTTATGCTTCGAGACATTTGAAGGTGCATGAGAAGAACTATCCTACTCACGACATTGAGTTAGCCGTAATTGTGTTTGCATTGAAGATTTGGCGTCACTACTTGTATGGTGAGAAGTGCATAGTTTACACTGATCATAAGAGCTTGAAGTATCTGATGACTCAAAGAGAGTTGAACTTGAGACAGAGAAGATGGCTTGAGCTGTTGAAAGATTATGATTTGACCATATAGTACCATCCGGGTAAGGCAAATGTAGTAGCCGATGCATTGAGCAGAAAAGTTGCAATTGAGTTGCGAGCTATGTTTGCTAGATTGAGTGTATTAGGGGATGGTGGTTTGATCACATAGTTGCAAGTGAAGCCTTCTTTGGTTCAGATGATCAGAGAGAAACAGTTGCAAGATGTGTCTTTAGTTCCTCATGTTCAGGACATAGTCGAATGTAAACCGACCGAGTATAGCTTCAGTGGTGAGAATATGTTATGCTTTAGAGACAAAGTTGTTGTACCTGAAGATGTTGAGTTGAGACGTACGATTTTGAGCGAAGCACATTTGAGTCCTTTTTCTATGCATCTGGGTAGTACTAAGATGTACGGTGATTTGAAGAATGACTATTTCTGGGTTGGTTTGAAGAAGGATGTAGCCGAGTATGTGAGCCGTTGTATGGTTTGTCAGAGAGTGAAGGCAGAACATCAGGTTCCTTCAGGTTTGTTACAGCCTTTGAAGATTCCGGAATGGAAATGGGAGAGAATCACTGTGGACTTTGTGTCAGGGTTACCGTTGTCTCCTTCGAAGAAGAATTCTGTTTGGGTGATAGTTGATAGATTCACTAAGTGTGCCCACATCTTAGCAGTGAACACTACGGATTCTTTAGATAAGTTGGCGAATTTGTACATTCGCGAGATTGTGAGGCTTCATGGAGTTCCGGAGTCTATTGTATCAGATAGAGATTCGAGATTCACTTCGAGGTTCTGGAGTTGTTTGCATAGTGATCTAGGTAGCCGTTTGCATTTCAGTACTTCTTATCATTCGTTGTCAGATGGACAGTCAGAGCGAGTGATACAGATTTTAGAGGATATGCTTCATTGTTGTGTGATTGACTTCCAAGGTTCTTGGGAGAAGCACTTACCCTTAGTTGAGTTTGCTTACAACAACAGTTACTAGGCTAGTATACAGATGGCTCCTTATGAGGCTTTGTATGGTAGACGATGTAGGACTCCGATCTGTTGGGCTGAAATAGGTCAGAGATTGTTACCTATGTCGGATTTGCTTAAGGGGACTACTGAAAAAGTAAAGTTGATTTGTGACCGTTTGAGAGCAGCTTCCGATCGTTAGAAATCTTACGCAGATTTGAAGAGAAAAGAGATTGAATTCTCAGTGGGCGAGAAAGTGTTTCTGAAAGTATCTTCGTGGAAGAAAGTGATGAGATTTGGCCGGAAAGGCAAGTTGAGTCCGAGGTTTATTGGTTCGTATGAGATAGTTGAGCAGATTGGGCCAGTAGCTTACCGTTTGAGATTGCCTTCTGAGTTAGAGAAGATTCGTGATGTTTTTCATGTGTCGATGCTTAGGAGATATAGATAAAATCCATCTAATGTTATGCTCGTTGAGGAGATAGAACTGGATCCGGATTTGTCTTATAATGAAGAACCAGTTGAGATACTTGCTTCTGATAGCAAGGTGTTGAGTAGCAAGACCATAGAGTTGGTCAAGGTGTTGTGGAGACATAGAGGTGAGGAAGAGGCCACGTGGGAGAGGAAAGTTGATATGCTTGAGCAGTTTCCGTACTTGTTTCCGTCAGGTAATTTCGGGGACGAAATTCCTTAAGTGGGGGAGAGTTGTAACACTTGGGTTTGGGGTCGGGTGAAAATAATGTTAAAATAATGTTTCGAGTTTCGGTTTCATAATTAAAATAATAAAATAATATTTGGGCTTCGTATTTTCAAAACAAACATTTTATGTTGGACTCAAATTGATTTGAAACTCAATTTTCATGGATTTTAGAGTTTATGAGATCGCCATCTCATTAATTGCAAAAGGGTAATTAAGTGGTCTTTCAATTAAAATCCCTTTTTGTTTAAAATAACCCTTGTCATCTTCTTCCCCTCCCCTCCATTTGCATTTTCACGACAAAGAGAGCCCCTCTTCTCCAAATTACTATTCCATCACCATTCTTCTTCATCTTGGGTGATTTTCGAAAGGTAAAACCATATTTGACTTGTCCTTGCCTTCCTCTTCATATTGGTACCATTAGTTTTCAATAAAACCAAGTATTTTGTATTTTGGGTTTTTCAAAGATTTTGTTAAAGGTTGTAGCTTTATGGATTTTTAACTAAGCTTTTGATTTATAATTGTTAGATAAGTTGTTTGTAAACTATAAGGTCCAACATATATGAATTTTAAAGCGTTTTATGATGATTCTCGGATTTGGGTTTAAGTGGGGTTTTAGAAGAGTTTATAGGTTGGTTTTGGGGCTGCTATGTGTTGGAAATTGAGGGTCGATGTTAGTATGATGGTTAGGGGTTGTTTTGGGAGCATTTAAGTGTGTTAAAAAGGTTGAAATCAAGAGTTTTGGATTGTGCTAAAGGGCTGCTCGGGGTTGAGGTTTTGGGAGTTGTTCTTAGCTTGAAATCCTGTGTTTTGTGCTTGAATAGTGTTCCGGGTTTGCTACTTTGATTTGTGAACTGATTTGAGGTTGTTTTGATTGTGTTGAGATTATTAGAAGCAAGAGTTTGTGTTGGTGAAGCCTCGGGAACAAATCCGGAATCGTTGGAAGCTTGATCGGCTAGTGTGTTGAGCTTGGAATAGTCGGTGAGTAGTTAAATGTTTTTTAAATGGTTTTCAAGTGTTGGTTCAAGCATGTGGACTAGGTTGGGCTTGGTAGACCCACCTAGAGTTGGGATTAGAGTGGTAGCCTAATCCCAAGCTTTAGTTAGAGACTATGGTTGATCTTTATATGTTGTGGATGCCTCATGTTTAATTGTGATTATGGTGTTTATGTATATTGTGATTATACATGTTTGATGAGGCATGGTTTGGATGCATTGTGATAGATATGTGGATTGTGCATGATGGTAATCATGGTGAGTACATGCTAAGCACGGAAGTTGAAATGAAATGGTGTTGTGAAAGTTTGTGAATTGTGGTTAGTATTGGCACTAGTATGCTTGGGTACAATGATCGATCATTAGGATGTCTAGTGTGCACACGTGATTCAAATGCGCGAGTGGTCTTGGTGATGGTAGTCATCAAGATGGAGTACGGGTTCGCCCGGAAATTCTTCTTATATATGTTAGTCGATGATGAGTGTAATCCCATCGACGGGGCGTGAGGATGAGTGGAATCCCCTCCGCGTGAACGGTGATGAGTTTAATCCCATCGACGGGGCGTGAGGATGAGTGGAATCCCCTCCGCGTGAACGGTGATGAGTGTAATCCCACCGTAAGGTAATGGTTGTTGTTGGATGTGAGTTCCAACGGTTATCCGCGTATTCGAGTCATAGCTAGGTGCCAATATGGATTGATATATGTGTTTGTTAATACATTGATATATGTATTCTCATGCGTTGAGCTTATGACTTGTTGAGCATGGCATAATATTGAGTTTATGTTCATGCATCATATTATATTTTGGCCCATGTGGTTCGAAGGTAAGATCATGCATTCTACTTTGGTTGTATGCTCGTGCTTGGACCCTGCATTGTCGAGGTTTATTTTTATGAGCTTACCCTCACTAAAATTTATGCTTACGCTCTCTTTTGTTCGACAATGCAGATCTGTAGTTCGTGGGTTGCTTGTGCAAGGAAAGGGCCTCCAAGTGTGCTTGTGGTGCTATCTTAGCTTTCAAGTATGGACTTTTAAGTTATAAGGTATAATAGTCAAGCAATGGGATATGTGATGTTGATTTGAGCTTTTGATACATGTTGATGTTGGTTTTAGGAGCATGTTTAGACTCCTTAATATGTTATTGTTGGTGTGGCTTGTTGATGCCATGTTTAGATTGTAACCATGTTTAAGTTGCTTACCTTGAATGCTACGAATGATTCTTATGTTGTTTTGATGTCCCTTATCTATGTATGGTTTTTATATGTTTGAAGTGAGTTAAGTATGCTTGGTTATGTGTGGTTTGTCTTTGAGTGAAGCATGTTGGTTGTTGGAGGTTCTAGCTTGTGTTTTGGGACAGCCTGGTGCCAAACACCAGCTAAAACCAATCTGCAGACAAAGGGCGTATCGAAACGGTTGGTCCCGTTTCGGTACGGTCCTTGTGTTTCAGGCTAGGCGTTTCGGTACGATTTTGCCACTGGAAATCTGAGATTTTGACGATAAATTAAAGTATCGAAACGGGCCTTGGTGTTTCGGAACGACCTTCGTATCGTTGACCACGAGAAGTTGACCGTTGAAGGTGTTTCGATACGGTCCACCCCTGTTTCGAAACGGTCTCTTCGGGTTGACTTTGGCCAGTTGACCTAGTCAAGGCGTATCGAAACACCCTATGGGCGTTCCGATACGACCTGCAGTTTAATATTAAAATGAGTTGTTTTTATTGGTTGTTTGGGTTTTTGCCTCGCTTGTTTCTTCCGTTGTTGCCTTTCTCACATAGGATTTAATAATTCATCTAGACAAGATAATAATAATGAAAAAGTTTTTTTGGGTCGTTAACCGAAGTGGAGCCTTAACGAGTTTCGCCTCGATTAACCCCGGTGTGGACCGCTCGGGCCGGTCAAGCGTTCGGACCGGGACGAGGGGGTTACATGAACAAAAACATCTGTATATTAAAAATAATGAACTAATCTATAAAAATTAGAAAGCAATTTGGGTTAAATAAAGATTGTTAGGATTAAATTGAAAAAAAAAATAAAAATTTTATAGACATAGCTTGCAATTTACCCCTTTAAAATAAGTTAGCTGGTTTTTTTTGTTTATTAGTATAGAGGTGGCAATCGGGTCGTTCGATTCGGGTCGTTACGGTTCGGGTCGTTTCTGGTCTATCTAGAATAAGTTTAGATTCGGTTCAGGTCTAATTCGGGTCTGTGATGAGTCAGATCCAGTTCGAGTATTGGATCGTGTCAAAATCGGATTGTTTGTTTTCGGGTCGGGTCAATATTAGATCGATCGCTTTCGGTTCGGGTCAAAATCGGGTCGTTCGAGTCGCTTTCGGTTTGGGTCAAAATCGGATCATTTGGGTCGAATTCGGGTCGGGTCAACAATTGAATATTTGGGTCAATTCAGTTTGAGTTGGGTTTAGGGTTTGAGGTTTAGTATTTATAGTTTAGTTTAGAGTTATTGGTGTATGAGATTAATTCTGATTCAACTTGTTAATCTATGCATTTGAATTTGATTAAATATTTAAATCAAAGCTTCATGTATCCATATCAAAATTTTGTATATAATTATATTAAATCAAAGTTTATTATATGTAATAATAATAATAATGATGATGATGATGATGATGATGATGATGATGATGATGATGATGATGATGATGATGATGATGATGATGATGATGATGATGATGATGATGATGATGATGATGATGATGATGATGATGATGATGATGATGATGATGATGATGATGATGATGATGATGATGATGATGATGATGATGAAGAATTGATTTATTAAACTTAGGATCTAATTGAGCTAACTAAAATCTAGAAGCATATATCATGGACATAATTAAAATAATTCTAAAACTAAATGTGAAATTTTAATTAAATTAATCTAAATTGAAACTCAATTAAATTAAGAAAAAGAGAAAGAGAAAAATAATTGGTAAAAATAGAGAGGAAAAAAACAAAATTATGGAGGGAAATAAGCCACCAATTTTTTAAGCTAGATTGAAAAAAAAGACAATTGATAAAAATAGAGAGGGAAAAGACAAAATTTTGGAGGGAAATAAGCCACCAATTTTTTAAGCTAGAGATTAATTACTTTTTAGGTCATGTTGCATTTAAAATGTTACATTTTACTACTAATATTCAACTTTAAGTTTTAGTTTAATTTAATTTAGTCACAAATATCCCCACGGTTTAACTTCGGATATAGAAATCATCTTCCCGTAGTGATATTTAGTCTCTAAATATCACACGGACATTTTTTCTTTGTAAATGTAGCAACCAAAAAATCACACTAACAAGGATAAAGTTAAGATTAATATTGGGAGAGAAAATAGTATATTAAAAATTAGTAGGGACAAAAGTTGTATTTAATTAATATTTAAACGTAAAATGACATAAAATGTTATTATACCACAACTTTGACAAGAGCAACAGTCCTTTTCATGGTATAGTACAAAAAGATAATAAAACATACTTCATTTTATTTTTTATTATATTGTTAAAAATAGATAATATTAAAAATAAATTATTCATTTATTTTACATTAATTTTCGGGTTAAAATTGGGTCGATATTCGATTCAGCTTTCGGTTCGGGTCAAATCGGTTCGGGTCTATTTTGGTTCAATAAAAAAATTTGGGTCGGTTTCGGTTGGGTTTATTTCGAGTTTCGGGTCAACTTCGGATCATCATGTTCGGGTCAAAATCGGGTCTCAGTTCGGGTAATTCGATTTGGTTTTTGGGTCTTAGGTCAAGTTGGTCAGGTCTGATTAGTGACACGTGGCACATTTTGATTGGTCCGTGAGAATTTATTTAATGGAAGAGGCATATGAGGCCACAATTTTTAATTCAGGAGCCAACAGAGGTCACAGTGTATACTTCAATGGATAAAACGTCCAAAAAAATATTTTATGGGGCAATTTGATATTTTGTGTATACTTTAAGGGTCAAACAGGTCATTAAACCTTAATAAAATAATATTACCATACCTTTATAAAATTTTGATATTAGTCTTATCACTTAAATCTAACTCGAATCATAACCCGATTCCTTACTAACTTACATGAAACTCTTAACCTAAATTTTAAGATGTTACAAATTTTCTTTGTAAGTAAGTTATCCTTAGATACCTAGATTTTGGGATGTTACAAGTTTCCTTTATAAAGTTTTTGCTTCAGAGTTCTCAAATCCATATTTGAAGGAAAATAATTTTACGAACTATTACTACTCGATGATTTCAAAGGTTCAACCTTTTCCAACTCGCCGTTTGATATTACTAATAAGATGAGTTTGCTACGCTCGACAAGCATCGATGAATATCAATAACGACGAGCACCGATGAACATTATTAATTTAATTTATAAAAATTAAAAATTTAAAAAACTTATCGTGTAATTATAAATTATTTAAAAATTAAAAGGTAAATTAATTAAAATATATTACTTTATTTTTAATTTTTTTTAAACATAGATCAAAATACCTATCTATCCTTAAATTACAAAACTTTAATTTTTTTTCATTTAAAATTTAAGTCGCGGTCGTTGTCGTCATCGCTGCCGCTTGTGGCTACCTTGTTGCTGTTTTAGTAAATGAATTTCAGTGATAACAAATTCATGTTCGGCCAATAAAATATAATAAAAGAGGTAACCGAGTTTAATTATACAAGACTAATAGAATTAAACCCCAGCCACCGGTCTACAATCTTGTTGTACCTTTCATATTCTGAGGAAGAAGCTCATATATTTGCTGCTCTGCGTAGTTCTTTTTTTTCTTTGCAACCCTAACTTACACATTTTAATTTGGTAAACTACACAGATGACCACTAAACAATAAGTTTAAAGTCAAAATATTATTATATTATTTTTTTCGGCAAATACACCACATAACTATTTAAATGGTTCCATTTTAGCCACACGCCGTTAAAAATGAAAAAGTTGGCGAAACTGTTAAAAAATTAGTATAATTACACATTTGGTCCTCTATATTTATACAATATATCAATTTAGTCCTAATTTTAATCTAATAAAATAAATTAAATTATTCAATAAGATGGTGACACGTGTCATCACCTAATTGGAGGTGGAAAAATGTTAACATGGAAATTACTTCCAAGGGAATCAAACCTGAGATCTTGGAATGAAAGGGGCAGGTATTTGCAACTAGGCCAAACATTTTTTTGTGTTATAAGATATAATATTTGATATATATTTAAATAGTATTAGTGCCCAAAAAAAATAAAGAAGAGAAAATGATATTGGGTGGATTTGAACCTAAAACATCAGAGTGGAAACCACACATGATTACCACTAGGCCAACCCTATCTTTATGATATAAAACCCAACATTTAATATATGTCATATATGGATTTTAATGCTCGGAAAAAGAAAGAAAACATGGTTTTAGGAAATTCGAACATGACATATGTGTATAAACATCTAACCTAATTAAATAAATCTAATAATTAAATTAAATTAAATTTAACAATATTTTATATATTTTTTAAATTATAGTTCGTGCACTATTTAAAATAAAAGATTTAAAACTATATGAAATTCATTTTAAATTATGTTCGTGGGTTTCGATTCCCTAAATAAATTTACTATAATTTTAATTTTTAATATAATTATATATAATAATTTAATTAGTTTTTTAAATTAAAATAATTAAATTGATTTTTTAACTTAATTAATATTTTAAATTGATTTTTTAACTTAATTAAAATTATTAAAATAATTTTTTAACTTAATTATATATAATAATTTTTAAAATTATTAAATTGATTTTTTAACTTAATTAAATTATTAAATTAATTTTTTAACTTAATTAAAATTATTAAATTGATTTTTTAACTTAATTAGTATTTTTAAAATTATTATATATAATTAAATTAAAAAATCAATTTAATAATTTAATTAAGTTAAAAAATTATTATATATAATTAAAATTTTAAATTGATTTTAAAATATTAATTAAGTGAAAAATCAATTTAATAATTTTAATTTAAAAAACTAATTAAGTTATTATATATAATTATATTAAAAAAATTAAAATTATTGTAAATTTATTTAGGGAATCCAAGCCCATGAACATAATTCAAAATGAATTTCATATAGTTTAAAATCTTTTGTTTTAAATAGTGCACAAATTATAATTTAAAAATATATAAAATATTGTTAACTTTAATTTAATTATTAGGTTTATTTAATTAGGTTAGATGTTTATACACATATGTCATGTTCGAATTTTCTAAAACCAAATTTTCTTTCTTTTTCCGAGCAATAAAACTCATATATGACATATATTAAATGTTGGGTTTTATAACATAAAAATAGTGTTGGCTTAGTGGTAAGCATGTTTGGTTTTCACTTTAATGTCTCAAGTTCAAATCCACCCAAAATCAATTTCTCTTCTTTAATTTTTCTGGGCACTAATACTATTTAAATATATATCAAATATTGTATCTCATAACATAAAGCAGTATTTGGCTTAGCGGCAAGCACATGCCCCTTCTATTCTAAGGTCCCAAGTTCAATTCCTTTTAAAAGCAATCTCCTTAACATTTTTATTTAATTATTAAATAAAAATAATTAAAGACTTCCAATAAGGTGGTGACACGTGTCACCAACTTATTGAATAATTAATTTATTTTATTAGATTAAAATTAGGACTAAATTGATATATTGTATAAATATAGAGGATCAAATGTGTAATTATACCAAGTTTTTTAACAGTTCCGTCAACTTTTTTGTTTTTTTTAACGGCGTGTGGCTAAAATCGAACCATTTAAATAGTTGTGTGGTGCATTTAATGAAAAAATAATATAGTGGTCATTTTGACACCAAACCTATAATTTAGTGGTCATCTGTGTAGTTTACCCTTCTAATTTTTAATCTTTCATAGTCTGGTGGCTAGCGGTCATGCAGGAGGTAACAACGGAGACGACGGGAGATAACGATGACAGCTTAAATTTCAAATGAATAAAAATTAGGGTTTTGTAATTTAGAGGTAGATAAGTATTTTAATTTATGTTTTAAAATAATTAAAAATAAAATAATATATTTTAATTAATTTACCTTTTAATTTTTAAATAATTTATAATTCTACGGTGAGTTCTTTAGATTTTTAATCTTTATAAATTAAATTAATAGTACTCATTGGTGTTCGTCGTTAACAGTACTTGTCGAGCGTGACAAAATTTTCTATTACTAATAACTAAAACACGTCGTCATATTTATTTAGGAGCTACAAAATCCTCATTTACTCTATAATAAAGGATAAATTTATTTTCTTTCACAAGAACAATTCAATGGCTAATGTAACCCCTTCGTCCCGGTCTGGTCGAATGACCGATCCGAGTGGGCCACACGGGGAAAACCGAAGCGAAACCCGTTAAGGCTTCCCCTCGGTTAACGACCCAGAAAATTTCCTTTTTATTTATCTTGTCTATAGGCATAATTAAATCCTATGTAGGACACAGCAGCGGAAAATACAAACAATGCAACATACTCCGACCAACCAAAACATTAAACAGCTCCTTTTAGTCCTTTACAGCATGCCGTTTCGAAACGCCCTTAGGGTGTTCCGAAACGCCTTGACTTAGTCAACAGGCCAGGGTCAACCATAGGGTGACCGTTTCGAAACAGGGGTGACCCGTATCGAAACAACCCTGACGGTCAATTTCTCGTGGTCAACGAGATTTGACCGTTTCGAAACCTCAAAGGCCCGTTTCGGAACGCCTTTATCTCGTCAATTTCTCAGAATTTCAGTAGCAAAATTGTTCCGAAATGACCCCCATCCGTTTCGAAACGGTAGGCCATATGCAAAGGGACCGTATCGGAACAGGGTGACCCGTTCCGAAACGCCCCCTGTCTGCAGACTCGTTTTGGCTGTTTTAAGGCACAAGGGTGCCCCAAAACACCACCAAAACACCCTACAACACCATAACAATTAAACTTAAGGTAACCCAACAATGCTAGCATGCTTTAACAAGATTAAGACAAGTCTAAACACTAAGGCAAGACATCACAAGGCATGCATTCATACAACATCATTTAAGGAGTTAAGCATTCAAAGGTCAACACTTAGACAACTTCAAAATAGTAATATGCAACAAAATATCAAGCAAGGCATAAATCCCAAGTAAAATAGCCAACACATATAAAGGGTCTAACATGCTCCCAAGCAACATCAACCACAACATAGCCATCAAAACAATACATGTCCCATTGCTTAGACTATTACATGTTCACATTTAAAAACTCATACTTGAAGTACTCAAGGCTAACAACCACACTCGGAGACCCTCCACTTGCTCGAGCAACCCGCGAACTAAGGATCTGCAATGTTGAACAAAGAGAGCGTAAGCAATGATGCTTAGTGAGGGTAAGCTCTAAAAACAAACCTCAACATTGCAGGGTCTGAGCACGATCTAGCCAAGGCATTACACAAACATGCCAAGGATCCACAAGAGTCATAAGATAAAGATGCATGAGCAATGTACATTATAAGTGCCATGATCATAAGCTCAACTCCATAATACATGTAATCACATTCAAGCATCCCATCAAAGATCATAAACCTCAACACATTGATATACATATCAAAAAACATTGGCACCTAGCTATGACCCGAATACGCGGATAGACATGTTGGAACTCACATCCAACAACCACATTACCTCACGGTGGGATTACACTCATCACCGGTCTCGCGGAGGGGATTCCACTCATCCTCACGCCCCGTCGATGAGATTCCACTCATCACCGACTATATTTAAATACCATTTTCCGGGCGAACCCGTACTCCTCCTTGGTGACTCAACGCCACCAAGGCCACGCGCGACTTTTGACTCATGTGTACACACTAACATCCTAATGATCGATCATTTGTATTCAAGTATACTAGTGCCAACATTTACTCATTCTACATTACTCATTTCAACCAATTCCGTGCTTAGCACGTACTCACCAATAAACATCATCATGCATGCCTCAAGCATCACAAATCATGCCTCATTTCACATGTATAACACAATATACATAAGCATTCATATCACATTTCATACGAGACACACACAACTACATATATGAGTTCATCCAAAAGCTCTAGATCAAGTTTAGGATTAGGCTACCACCCTAATCCTAACTCTAGGTGGTCTACCAAGCCCGACCTAGTCCACATACTCGAACCAACCATTTTAAAACCATATAAAACAATTAACCACTCACCTAAGCTTCCAAGCTCAAAGACCAAGCAAGCAACCACCTTCAACCTCCCGGATTCACTTCCGATGCTTCACCGATGCCCAAACTCGATTCTAATCAATCTCAAACACAAACAAACATTCACAATCAATATCTCATTATCGGAACTAACCCGGATCAACATTTGCAAGCATTCAACACCCAAAACAAGTCCAAAACAGAATTTTCGAGCTGCCCCTAAAACCCACTGAAATCTTCCATTTCAAGCATCCAAACAACCATCAAACACACCCAAAGTGACCCTCATATATCATACTACCAACAGCCTCCAAAATCCAACATTAAACAACCCCAAAAAACACTTTAAAACCCTCCAAAACCCCTCTTAAAACCCAATTCCGAAAATTTCCCAAAATCACTTGAAATTCGTATATGATATACCATAGGACCTCTATATACCATAACTAAGCATATCAAATCAAAACATTTCATTTATCAACATAAGGATCTCATTTTTAATCAAAATATTCAAAACTTCCATTTTCTAAAATCTTCATGAAAACGAAAATAAAAGGTACTTTCATGGAGAGGGAGGTGAGGGGAAGTCAAAAATACCATTACCTTTCAATTTGGAGTTGAAATGGGGAGGCAAGGTGATGGAATAGTGCACTACAATGGAGGGGAGGGGTTTATCGTGGGTTTTTTTGTTGGGAAAAGCAGAAGATGAGTGAAATTTGACATTTTAGTTGTTTTGTTTTATTCCATTAAAAATCAAAAGACTCATTTACCCTTAATGAATTTGGCTATTCACAAGGAGGGATGATCCATGGCTAAATGGAGTTTTAAATCTTAAAACATGGCCCACCCAAAATTAATTAATTTTGAAAACAACTTGAAATATTATTTAGAGTATAAAACCGACCCCAAATAATATTAAAATATTATTTTCACCTAACCCCTAAACTCGGGTGTTACAGCTAAAATTTCAAAACCAACAAATTTGAAATCAAACTAATGATGAAGAATAAATAATCCAATCTCAATAACCATGACTATAATAAAAGAGGCTAAAGGGGTGTTTTTGCCCTCGAATTCGACGCTAATTAGAGAAGATGAATTGATTTTTAACCGAATTCGATGACATAATTGATTTTTTTGAGTTCAGAGGCATAATTCATTTTAATTGAAAGTTTGATAGCTTATTTAATATTTAAAATAAAAAATAAGAATTTAAGAAATCATTAAAATTTAAAAAATATTAAAATTGGATAAATAATTTGTTTAAATTTCAAGTTAATTTAATATTTTATTTAGTTTTTGAATTAAATTGGATAAATAATTTGGTTTTTCAAGTTGAACTTTTACAAATAGAATATATGAGAAAATGATTAAAAATTGGTGTAAATATCCTTTGGGTCCTTGATAATTTTAAAAATAATCAAAGTGAGAACTCTCACAAAAAAAAATCTAAATATTCTTCAATTCTTTTTAAAAAATCCATAAACATGATAAAAACAAATAAATTATTTAAAAGTTACTGAAAATAAAAATTAATATAAAAATTAAAATTTATTAGAGATTAAAAAATGATAAAATATAAATATAAAAATTAAAAAATATAAAGTATTAGAAAATTGAAACTTTTATCGAAAAATTCTTCGACTTCGTTAGTCTGAGTATTACCATTCATTAAACAAATTTTCAGTGGATTCATCCTTGAATTAAAGAAACAATAAAATTTAAATTTTCTTTCGTTTTTTACATCAACTTGATGATCATTAATATTTGATGTAAAAAAAAATGAAGGAGAATTTTAGTTTTTAATACTTTAATATAAGGATGATTACATTGAAAACATGTTAAGGAATATTAGTAGGCTTAACATAGCCAGAAATAATCGAAGATTTTTTTGATGATTTATAAATATTTTCAAAATTTGAATTTTTATATTTATAAATTTTCATATTTTTAATTTGATGTTTTTTTACTTAATTTTTTAGATACATTATAGTGTTTTAATATTTTAATTTTTTATGAATATTTCAATATTATTTAATTTTTATAAAAAAATAATTTTTATTTTATTTTAAATATTAAGTAAGTTGTTGAACTTTCAATTAAGATCAATTAGTCTCCTGAATACGACAAAAAATCAATTATGCCATCGAATTCGGTTAAAAAATCAATTCAGCCAATTTGCCACGTGACCGTCACACATGTACTGCCACGTTAGCATCGTGGACCGGCATGTCAGCACAATGGACTGCCACATCAGCATAGTGCACTGCCACGCCAGCACCGTTAACTATCACGTCAGCACTGTAACAATCAATGTTGGTCAAGGGGCTAATTTGTTGCAATTCACAAACTGGAAGACTTAATTGACTGCGTTTTCGCGCGAGGGGCTAATTGCCAATTTAGATCGAACTTGAGAACAAAAATACCCCTTTAGTCAAAAAATAAGAAAAATACCCAGTTTGGCAAAAAAGCAACTTAAAAAAACCAAGAAAAAGATAAGAATTTTTAAATTAATAAAGAAAAAAGAGAAAGAAAGCAAGAGAGAGTTTTAAATAATTTACCAAACGATTTGTTGAGTTGATCAATGGATTGATCAAAGCCAAGAGGGGAGGTGAATTGGGCTTAAAAAATTGTTGAAGAAAAATGGTAGCTAAAAATGAAGAACAAAGGATTTTAGAGTGGTTCAAGTTCCAAATGAACTCTACATCCACTACCTTAGCTACCACTAAGGATTTGCAACAATTCACTAATTTGTTCTTCCCCTTTTTTTCCTACTTCCTCACACTGTAAAAGAATTAAAATAAAAATACAGATAAATTGGGTTGTTGAGTAAACTAAAAATACTAAAACTAAAGTAATCCAGAAGTAAAAGTAAAGAGAATATCAGGTTCATAGAATGGGCCGGATTAGAATGTGTTGTAGTGTGGAATCCTATTAACTTGATTATGTTCTTAAATGCTGCAACACTAAACTGCCATGGTAATAACCTAAGTTCCTGCCGCGGCCGCAAAGGTTGATCCTTTGTCGCGGCAATCTCTTTCTCGTGGGCAGATGCTGTTAAGGTTCGGCAAAACATCCTTGAATGGCTCCCCCGTATCTCTAAGCTCGGAACACTATTGACGATTGAAATCTGACCATACCTCTCGGCATAAACCAAACACAATACACCAACCAATCACACGCTTCTCTTAGCCGTTGAAATTCTTAACATATCTCTAGGCCGAATTAGTTAACACCCTTGGATAAAAACTGTGCTTACTCGTTTCGTGACTTCAACTCTCTTGACATCGAATAAATGGATAATCTCACAAACTTTCTCTCAACAAGATTGCAAGAATGATTAACACCAAGAATAAGTAAACCTCAACGTAATTGCATTAAGAATAAAAACAAAGTACAATAGTCTTCACACAACTACTAAACAAACTAATCCTAACCCTAAGGAATTTAGAACATAATGGATGAAAAAGAAAACACAAACTAAATCATAAGCTCTTCTCTCTCTCAAACTCTCCTCCTTTCCCTTAATGGTGGCAAGCCCCTTATACAGAGGAAGGTGTAGGCACAAATCATTCTTGGAGAGGAAGTTAAGTTGGACTTGGACTAGACTCTATTAAAGAGGTAAATCTCTTTAATTTATTACAATATACACTTTTGGCCAAAAGTCCAACTCTATCATTCCTTCCATGTTTTTGTCCTCTTCTCGAATTCCAACTGCCACGCAAAGTGTGTAGAAAAATACAACGTTAAAATCTCTTCAAGTCGACTACCACTTTTCTTGATTTGCCCTCAGACAGGTACAGTAGTGCACGGCCACAACATTGCGTTTTGCTGCCACGACATGGGTCTGTGAATGGTTCTGCTCTGCAAGGCTTCATCATCAATAAACTTCCCTCAGTAGAAGCTATCTGTTGAGGCTTGGCTCGATCAGGGTCTGCTACTAGCTGGTTCTGCCTCATACTTCCCTTGTCTTCCAGTGTCGTCACGACCTCATCCTGCCCTCGCATTATGTAGTTCTGCAAATTCACCAAACATGCATTAAATCACTAGAACAAAAAAGTTCTTTAGCGGCATTTTTTCGCGCCGCTAAAAACTTTCCCGGCGCTTAAAAAAGCACCGCAAGAAATGCTGCTTAAAGCAGCGCCGCAATAGTTCACGGCGTTTTTAGGTACAAAACACCGCAAAAAGTCAAGATCTATAGCGGCGTTTGTAAATGCCGCAAATAAGTATTCTTTAGTGGCGTTTATTTTTGCAAATGGCGTAAAAAGTCAAGTTCTATGGACAAACGCCGTGAATAACTATTTTTAGTGGCGTTTTATATTTCAAACGCCGGGAAAGCCTTACCTGTAGTGGCGTTTTATTTTACAAATGATGCAATATCCTAACATTTAATGGCGTTTTGTTTTTCAAATGCCGCTAAGCTTGATTGTAGGAGAAATAAAATAATAATAATTAATTTTTCCCTTTTTCTATTTCGTCAAAAATGTAAATTACAGATTTAAAATATTTGTTAAATAAAATATTTATTTCATCCCAAAAATATATTGTCACAATTAACTTAAATTATTGGTTAAACAAAATATTTATTTCATTACAAAAAGTACATTTTGTCATAATTTAATCCCTCTACATATTTCGTTCCTATGCCTCTCTTTCCCGATCCACTACCTCTTGGTCAACACTACTACCGACAACCATCTCGAATCCCTACACAAACTAAATTTCTAAAGATGTTGACAAGCATGTTGTAAAACCTATGTTTGATTTTGATATAATTAGATCTTTAAGGATCAATTTGAAAAACTTAAAATTGTTTTTTATAAGTCCCTTAATAAGTTTTAAATCACCAACTCTTTAAAACTGATTTGAAAAACTCAAACTCAAAATATTTTCTAAGTGTTCCAAGGCCAAACTATTGAAAAACGTTCAGGTGTATCGATACACTCCCAATCGTATCGATACCTTTTTCACAAAGAAAGTTACTATCGGAACACGTATCGATACGGAAAACCCTCGTATCGATACGCCCCTGTGTTAAAATCTAAAGAGTTTGAATGGCATACCGATACGGCAAACCCTCGTATCGATACGACCTTAATAAATTTTTAAATATAAGTAGGTTTAAATAATTTGACTGTTGGTGTCAGTTGGTTGGTAACCAAATTTTAAATGGTCGTTGACCCGTATCGATACGCTAAACCCTCGTACCGATACAGATATCGATAGTGAGTTTAGTTGAGAAAAAGGTATCGATACGGCCTTTACCGTTTCGATACCTAGTACCGATACGCTTACGCGCGTATCGATACCCCTTATTTATTGCACACAACGGCTCTTTCTTTTCTGAGACAGGTATCGATACACCTCCCCGCGTACTGATACGCATAGCTGCAGAAGTGCATTTATGGTGGTAAGAGAGGGTTCCAACGGCTCCATTTATGTTCCCAACCACCCAAACGGCTAGAAATCAATGAAGAGGTATAAAAGAGACATCCAAAAGCATCAGCAACAACTATTGATCTTCAAGAAAACATCTATTCATCAAATCCAAGCAATTGTGCAAAAAAGTCCATATTGTTTAGAAACCTCAATTGTAATTTTCATTCTTATCTTGTTCAATTGGGTTGAGTGCTTGTAATTGGGCTATCATTTGTATTGAGAGATATTCTATTAGCCAACAAATTTCTTTGTTATCTTTTTGTGAGGATTGGGTTAAATTTTGGGTATAAAATTTAACTGATATTGTAAGGGTTGCCTCCTTAGCCTAGAAAAGGGGAAGAGCAATTAGTGGAATTGTTGCAAATCCTTAGTGAAGCTAAGGTAGTGGATGTAGAGTTCATTTGGAACTTGAACCACTCTAAAATCTCTTGTCTATCCTTTTAATTTGCAATTTCCACCACACAAACTTTAAATTTCCAATTCACCCCTCCTCTTGGTTTATATCGATCTTTCGATCCACTCAACAATTGCTATCAGAGCCTACCTCTTTGAGGATTAACAACCACAAGAGGAGTTCCTTGGAAGAGTGTGATCATCAAATATCAAGAGATGGCTTCAACCTCCGGTTCGGGCATGTACAAGTCTCAATCCACTACAAAGCCTCCTTTCTTTAATGGTGATAACTATTCTTTTTGGAAGAATAGAATGCGTCTCTTCATCAAGTCAAATGACTACCTAGTGTGGGATGTCATTGAAGATGGCCTTTATATTCCATTGAAGCAAGATGGTGAAGGCAAGATGGTTTTGAAGAAGAAGGTGGAGATGAGTGAAGAAGAAAGGAAAAAGATTCAAGTCAATGATAAAGCTCTCCACATGCTATTTTGCTCATTTGGTCCGGACATCTATTCTAAGGTCTCATCTATAGAGAGTGCCAAAGAAGTGTGGGACACTCTTGAGACTACCTACGAGGGCACCAACGATGTTAAAGAAACTAAGATTGGAATTCTCAATCTTAGTTATGAGAATTTCAAAATGGAGCCCGATGAGACGGTGTCCAAGATGTTTGATAGGTTCTCCACTATTGTCAATGGGCTCAAGGGTTTTGGAGAAATCATACCGGAAGACAAGCTTGTCCGGAAGCTACTCTATTCACTTCCCAAGTCTTGGGATGGGAAGAGAACCGCTATCATTAAAGCCAAGAATTTAAAGACTTTAAAGCTTGATGAGCTTGTGGGTTCTCTCCTTACTCATGAGATCATGAAGCAAGGAAGGGAAGAAGAGAAGAAGAAAGAAGAGAAAAGAGTAGAGAAGCTTGAGGTTGAGAAGAAGAAGAAGATGGGAATAGCTCTCAAGGCTTCACAACATGAAGAGAGCTCTTCTTGTGAGGAGGATGAACTAGAAGAATTGGCTATGATAGCCAAACGATTCTCACGTTTTATGAGGTCCAACCGGGGAAGAAAAATCCAAAGAAATATGGACTTCAAAAGCAAGAACAAAGAAGAAGCAAGGGATCCAATCATTTGCTTTGAGTGCAAACAACCCGGCCACATACGTTCGGAGTGCCCTCAACTCAAGAAGAAGGGCTTTGAGAAGAAGAAGAGGCTCAAAGCCAAGCTTGCTACTTGGAGTGATGAGGAGTTATCGGAGGATGACGAACAAGAAGTGGCTAACCTTTGCCTCATGGCACTTGAGGAAGATTCCTCCTTGGTAACCTCTAACTCATCTACTTTAGATATTTCATATGATGAATTGAATGATGCATATGATGAGTTACAAGAGGTCTATGATGAACTAGTTGAGAAGTTTAAAGAGTCGGTCATTAAAAACAAGAAAATTATTTTGGAACTAAATGAGAAAAATGACTCACTCACTCAAGCTAATTCAAAATTTGAGAAAAAGATATTAGGATTAAAAGATGAACTAAAATTCTTTCAAGATGAGAATGTTGATCTTAATAATCTTTTGTCTCAATGTAATAGTGAACACCAAAAGGTGTTAAATGAGCTTAAAAAGTCCTTTAAAAATGTTGGTAGTGTCAAACATGAGATAGGTGAATCCTCTAGAACAAACCAACCTAAGAAAAGGACTAACTACTACAAACAAGGTAGCTATCCTAGACATAGTAGAGCAAAAAGAATTAGAAGTGTATGGGTTCCTAAGGAACTTGTAAAATCTAATAATATTATTGCTATGTCATCTTGGATTCCTAAGGGAACCAAGGTTTTGGGAGCTAACACTCATGGACCCAAAATGATTTGGGTACCAAAAACCAAAGTTTAATATCTTTGTTTGTAGGGGGGCATTACTACAAGGCCAAAGCACAAAGTCAAAACTCATGGTACCTTGATAGTGGATGCTCAAGGCATATGACCGGAGACAAGAGTAGATTCATGGATCTAAAGCCAAAAAGTGGAGGAGTAGTGACATTTGGTGACAACTCCAAAGGCCACATTAAAGGTATTGGCTCCATAGGTAATCACTCTACTATTCTCATTGAAAATGTTTTATATGTCGATGGTCTTAAACACAATTTATTGAGCATAAGTCAATTGTGTGATAAAGGATTTAATGTTTTATTTGATAAAATGGATGCAAAATTGTAGACATTAAATCTAATAATATTATGCTATAGGTCATCGCATAGGGAACATATACATGGTGCATCTAGATGACATTCATACATCTCATGCATGCTTAGTTGCACAAAATGAAAATGATGCATGGTTGTGGCATAGGAAACTAGAACATGCTAGCATAAGTGTTTTGGAAAAACTAGTATACCTTATTCTAGTTAGAGGTTTACCCAAGAAAAAATTTTCAAATGATAAAATTTGTGATGCATGCTCAAAGGGTAAACAACATAGATCTTCCTTTAAATCCATTAATGATGTTTCTACTAGTAGATGCTTACAACTTATCCATATGGATTTATTTGGGCCAATTAGGACTATGAGCTTGGGTGGTAAGTCTTATGCTTTTGTAGTTGTTAATGGTTTTCTAGATTTACTTGGGTTCTATTATTAAGTACTAAAGATGAGGCTTTGGAAAAATTCATCACATTTTCAAAACTAACCCAAAATGATCTTGAACTTAAAATTTCACATATTAGAAGTGATCATAGAACCGAGTTTCAAAATTTAGGGTTTGAAGATTTTTTAAATGAAAATGGTATTAGCCATAATTTTTCGGCTCCTCGAACTCCTCAACAAAATGGGGTAGTTGAGAGGAAAATAGAACTTTGCAAGAAATGGCTAGAACTATGCTTTGTGAAAACAATTTACCTAAATATTTTTGGGCGGAAGCCACAAACACCGCTTGCTATATTGTAAATCGAGTAATGATTAAGCCAATTTTAAAGAAAACACCTTATGAGATTTTAAAATCTAAAAAGCCTAACATTAGCTATTTTCACCCTTTTGGTTGCAAGTGTTTTGTTTTAAATAATGGAAAAGACAACTTAGGTAAATTTGATGCAAAAAGTGATGAAGCTATTTTTATAGGTTACTCTTTAACCTCTAAAGCCTATCGAGTATTTAACAAAAGAACTTTAGTAGTAGAAGAATCTATTCATGTTGTATTCGATGATAACCTCCTTCCTAGGAAGGATTCTTGTGATGATGATGATGTAGGAATCACAAATGCCTTTGATGGAGGACAAACTTCAAAGAAGGATGAGATTCCAACAAAAGAAGAGGACACACAAGATCCACCTCTTGAAGCCTTGAAGGACTTGGCTCTTGAGGAAAAGGAAGTGAGCTACCCAAGGGAGTTAAACTATGTCAAAGATGGTGAAATCTTGGGTGATCCATCCAAGGGGGTAACCACTCGATCTTCTCTTAGATTAATGAATCATGTTGCATTTATCTCATTCATAGAGCCTAAGAATATTAAAGAAGCATTGAAAGATGACTTTTGGATTATGGCTATGCAAGAAGAGTTAAATCAATTTGAGAGAAGTAACGTTTGGACATTAGTTGATAGGCCTAGTAATCAATCTACAATAGGAACTAAATGGGTCTTTAGGAACAAGCTAGATGAGAGTGGTAACATTGTAAGAAATAAAGCTAGACTAGTAGCACAAGGTTACACTCAAGAAGAGGGAATAGATTTTGATGAAACCTATGCACCCGTAGCTAGAATGGAAGCCATTAGGATGTTGCTTGCATATGCATGTTACCATAATTTCAAGCTTTTTCAAATGGATGTTAAAAGCGCATTTTTAAATGGTTTTATAAATGAAGAAGTGTATGTGGAACAACCACCGGGTTTTGAAGACTCAAAATTTCCAAATTATGTTTTCAAACTTACCAAAGCTCTTTATGGTTTAAAACAAGCTCCTAGAGCTTGGTATGAAAGACTTTCAAACTTTTTGATTGAAAAAGGATTTGAAAAAGGTAAGGTGGACGCTACACTTTTTATAAAAATGTATAAAAATGACATCTTAGTAGTTCAAATCTATGTTGATGATATTATTTTTGGTTCTACTAATGAATGTCATTGTCAAGAGTTTGCTAAGTTAATGCAAGGTGAATTTGAGATGAGCATGATGGGGGAGCTCTCATTCTTTTTGAGACTCCAAATCAAGCAAAAGAAGGATGGCACCTTCATCAACCAAGCAAAATACATAAAGGATATTCTCAAGAAGTTTGGCTTGGAGAATGCAAAGCCTCAAGCCACTCCTATGAGCTCATCTACAAAGCTTGACAAAGATGAAGGAGGTAAGTGTGTTGACTCTAAGCTTTATCGTTCTATGATTGGATCATTGCTTTACCTTACCGCAAGTAAACCGGATATCTTGTTTAGTGTTTGCTTGTGTGCTAGGTTTCAAGCAAGTCCTAGAGAGTCTCACCTTATAGCCGTTAAGAGAATCTTTAGGTACCTTAGAGATACTCCTTGTTTAGGTCTTTGGTACCCTAGAGACTCTACCTTCAACCTTCATGCTTACTCGGATGCGGATTATGAGGGTTGCAAAATCGATAGGAAAAGTACTTCGGGAACTTGTCAATTCCTAGGTAGTATGCTCATATCTTGGTTCTCTAAGAAACAAAATAGTGTAGCCTTATCTACCACCGAAGCCGAGTACATATCCTTAGGGAGTTGTTGTGCTCAAGTCCTTTGGATGAAGCAACAACTCTTAGATTATGGAATTAAAGTTGAAACCATACCCCTAAAATGTGACAACACTAGTGCAATATGCCTAACAAAAAATCCCATCCAACACTCTAGAACCAAACACATAGAAATAAGGCATCATTTCATTAGAGATCATGTCCTTAAGGAAGATGTGGTTATAGAGTATGTAGACACCTTAAATCGATTAGCGGACATATTTACAAAACCTTTAGACAAAGAGCGTTTTTGGTCCCTTAGGAGAGAGTTAGGTCTAGCTAGCCTATCTTGACCTTTTAGGACCTCTTGTGTGCTTAAATTTGCTTGATTTTGTGAAATGCCATGTTTATGTGTTTAGACTCCTAATTTCATCCATGCCTATAGTTAGGGGGAGTATGCTTCTATTAAAATATGCTTAGAACTATTCATTCATCATTTGCATACTTTTAGGAGATGTTAAATTCGAGCCTATGGTTGTTCTTTGAACCAAATATGCATTTCTGGGAATACGGTATCGATACGGATCTACGCGTATCAATACGTGCTCTTCATTCAGTTTCCCAGAATTTACTTCGCTTACACGGGTATCAATACGATTAAACTCGTATCGATACGGGTCGTTTCGATACGGACCTCATCTGTTTCGATACGACTCTCCAACGGGCATTTTTGCGGAAATGACGATTCTACCCCCGTATCGATACACCCTCAGGCGTATCGATACTCGATTGCGCAGACAGCATTAAATTTGGCTTTTAATGTGTTCAACTTTTACCAAAATTAAAACTCTTCAAAACCTAAAAACCCTAGCCGTTTTTGCCTATAAAAAGGCCCTTCCTCCTTCATATTTTTCACATCTCAACTCAAATCTAAAAGAGTTTTTGAATCAAGCAAAGCTTTGTGCTCTCTCTCATCACAATTGTGCTAGAATTTTCTTCAATCTCTCAAGTTTCTATCAAGGTAATCTTTTCTTTCTTTTTCTTTTTCAATTTTTTTTTTGTTTTGTTGTTTTGTTTCATCTTTGTTTCAAAACTTTTGATTTTCAAAACTTTTCTTCAATTTTTTTTACCTTGGTTTTTACCCAAAATTGAAGAAATCCTCTTGCTTATTTCTCTTTTAGATCATGGCACCAAAGGAACCATCGAGGAAGCGTACAAGGGTTTCTCAAACCGGTGAATCATCCACCCTTGGAGCGATTGCTCGTCCGAACTATACTACCATTTATGAGCAATCCTTTGAAAGTCCCACGGGTCTAACTTATTTTCGTCAATTCGAGAATTATAAGATTCGTGCCGAAAGGGTAATATCCGTTCCTTTTCTCGACCCCGAGCATTTCAAGTTTGAATATCTTCCTTTGTTTCATCGTTGGAACTTCATGGATTTCATATCTATTCCCGGTTTTTATTATCATCTTTTGGTTTTGATTCTCTACACTAATGCCAAATGTATTACTCGTAATGGGGAAGTTGTTTCCATTAGCTCTTATCTCATGGGGAAGAAAATCATCATTGATGTCAAATCCATTTGTGAGGTTTTCAAATTAGAGGATGAAGGCAATGATGATGAGCATGCTTTGGGCATGTTCTTAGTGAATCTGTCACCGCCCTAAACGTTCAAGACTGGATCTTACATTTAATGGTGTCTTGGTGGTTTCGTCCCTCCGGAGGAAAATATTCCACCATCCGTCAAGTGGATGATTTTTGGATCTGTTGCTTCCGTGAGCGAAAGCGCCCAAATCTTGCTCGAGTCATGTTCGCTGAGATCGTCTACCTTGTGCAAAATCGTCACACAACTCTCGTCACCTCCTTTACATATGGTACGGCTTTGAGTTATTTCTTTACTAAAAAGGATATTGATTGCTCTTTTGACTACCCAACTCCCCTCACCGATCCCATTAATGAGCGATCTCTTGCTCGGGCAAAGTTTCAATATTTTAATGGTGAATGGGTACGTCTTGCCGAGTTACCACCCGAGGCCGCCGCCGTATTTGAAGAGCCTCAAGCTCCTCAAGCTCCTCAAGTCCCACAACCCTCCATGGATGCTCTCATGACTTACCTCAATGAGCAATTTACCGGGTTACGCATGGACATGAACACTCGTCTTACTTCCCTTGAAACAACTTTTGATACAAGGATGACGGGTATGGAGAATCGCCTCACATCCCTTGAAAGCGGTCACAATTCTTTGAATATTTCCATCGCCGCTTTCCATGATGAGTGGCGCAATAGCATGCGGGACAATGAGCCAATGGGAGTTGATGATGAAGATGACGAAGACGATGCCTAGACGTTTCTTCTTGAATTTCATGCATATCATTTAGGATTTTCTATTTTATGCACCTATGCTTTATGTTCTTAGGATTAAGTTTGTTTTAGGATTAAACCTATGCTTTGATTTTCTGCTTTTGTTTGGATTTTAAGTATGATGCTATGATTATTAATATAAGTGTTGCTTATTTATACCTTTGCCTTCTTTATGCACTTAATTGTCTCAAGATTTTTTTTTGATCTAACAAAAAGGGGGGGAGAAACTAGCTCACACTTCAAATATTTTGATTTTAACTCAAAGGTTACCAAGCTTATATTAAGGGGGAGTTAACTTTGTAAAGTTTTTCAAAATGTCAAAAATTTTAAGTTTTAGTTTTGTTATATCAAAAAGGGGGAGATTGTACTATGTTTGATTTTGATATAATTAGATCTTTAAGGATCAATTTGAAAAACTTAAAATTGTTTTTTATAAGTCCCTTAATAAGTTTTAAATCACCAACTCTTTAAAACTGATTTGAAAAACTCAAACTCAAAATATTTTCTAAGTGTTTCAAGGACAAACTATTGAAAAACGTTCAGGTGTATCGATACACTCCCAAGTGTATCGATACCTTTTTCACAAAGAAAGTTACTGTCGGAACACATATCGATACGGCAAACCCTCGTATCGATACGCCCCTGTGTTAAAATCTAAAGAGTTTGAATGGTGTATCGATACGACAAACCCTCGTATCGATACGACCTTAATAAATTTTTAAATATAAGTCGGTTTAAATAATTTGACCGTTGGTGTCAGTTGGTTGGTAACCAAATTTTAAATGGTCGTTGACCCGTATCGATACGCTAAACCCTCGTACCGATACGGATATCGACAGTGAGTTTAGTTGAGAAAAAGGTATCGATACGGCCTTTACCATTTCGATACCTAATACCGATACGCTTACGCGCGTATCGATACCCCTTATTTATTGCACACAACGGCTCTTTCTTTTCCGAGACATGTATCGATACACCTCCATGCGTACCGATACGCATAGCTGCAGAAGTGCATTTATGGTGGTAAGAGAGGGTTCCAACGGCTCCATTTATGTTCTCAACCACCCAAACGGCTAGAAATCAATGAAGAGGTATAAAAGAGACATCCAAAAGCATCAGCAACAACTATTGATCTTCAAGAAAACATCTATTCATCAAATCCAAGCAATTGTGCAAAAAAATTCATATTGTTTAGAAACCCCAATTGTAATTTTCATTCTTATCTTGTTCAATTGGGTTGAGTGCTTGTAATTGGGCTATCATTTGTATTGAGAGATATTCTATTAGTCAACAAATTCCTTTGTTATCTTGTTGTGAGGATTGGGTTAAATTTTGGGTAGAAAATTTAACCGATATTGTAAGGGTTGCCTCCTTAGCCTAGAAAAGGGGAAGAGCAATTAGTGGAATTGTTGCAAATCCTTAGTGAAGCTATGGTAGTGGATGTAGAGTTCATTTGGAACTTGAACCACTCTAAAATCCCTTGTCTATCCTTTTAATTTGCAATTTCCACCACACAAACTTTAAATTTCCAATTCACCCCCCTCTTGGTTTATATCGATCTTTCGATCCACTCAACACATGTACTCGAATATTGAGAAAGGGTAGCATTCAAGATCAAATAACTCCTAGACGAAATTAAGTTATGCATTAAAGCATCAAGCACCTTTTCTATGCCTTCAACAAATGAACTTTTCTGCTTCAAGGTGGTAGAAACAGTTAATTATGTAGCACCGCCATCGGGAACAAGCTTCAGATTCTTGATTATGTTTCTTGAAACGAACATGGCATCCTGTAATTGAAACAAGTTTCAGAACTTTATACCATAATATATAAAAGAAGAATATAAATTACTAACATGGCATCATATCCCTCTCTTGTACAAGTAGAGTGTCTTTTCACAAATATGGCACCACCTGATAAAATCAAAGCAAATACTTAGAGTGGCTTTGACCATCTAAGGATACACAATCTACAGTAGTTCCACGCAAACACATTGTTCCAAAAATATTTGACAAAAAATCAACAAATTAAGGTCTTAAATGCTCATTCTTAAAGCCAAATTTTATCATGTAAATGATGATTATGACACATTATATTTGAATTTTGAATCACTACAATAATATGGTTTCAATTTCATATCCTAATTCAAAAAAAATTGAGATACTTAGAATTTGGTTGGCAATTGAATTAGCAAAAAATATAAAATCCAAATCACACCTGAAACTTCATAAGCATTGGCACCTTCAATTTCCGATGGAGCAACAATAATTGTTTCTCAGACAGTCACCGAATGACCCGAAACAGATTTGTCCCTAAATCAATCCATTCAGAAACTAATAAACCACATCAAATTACTAAATTCCATAGCCAAAAAAGATTGTCTCCAAAATAGTAAATTGCTTAATAAATCTCGTCTTCGAGGTCTCCTTTTTACCATTATCCATTGTCGAGTTAAATCCTTCCATGGCCGGTGCTTTTTCTTGGTTAACCATGGTATTCATTCTATAAGCACTGATAGGGCATCAGGTAGTGGCATGTATCTTTGTTTGTTGTCTGTTATTGTCATGTAATGGAACTCGTGCATTTCAAACATGTTCTAAACTGGGTTCATAAAGGAAAAATGGTAATAAAATTTATACATATGCATCCTTGTCTTTTTTTCAGCTTGAATGCAACCCTGAATCTGTTAAGGATGAAAGCAAGCCATTCCTTCAAGTGCTCGTAAATCGCATAGGTGTAGAATCCTAATGAATCACTAAGCATTACAAACCTGAAACACAAAACATACTCAAAAAAAATTTGATTTCTGTTACAATCTCCCCTATCATCATATAACATAGTTTAGAAATAGTATGTTGATATGTTCCGAGTCTGATGTGTACCGCTTGTCTATGTTCAAGGGAACAACTTTCCCTTCAAGGGATTGGTCTCATGTTCTAGTAAATGAAAGATCCACTTGATCCTCATTCTCCACTACAACCTCAAAACTTGTTGACTCAATCCTGCATAAGCACATAAGAAAACCTATGTTACTCGGATCGTTCGTGTTCATGTACGAAGCATATCCGAACTAGTACGAGAAATAATATAACCTTCCAACTCCAAATACCTGTCAAATTTACCCCTTGTTCCTTTGGTTCCTGCTAGACTCCAATCTAGGTCACAATACCCTCTATCAACTTCAACATTTTCAACATCAAGAAAATTGTCAATGCCATTATATTGGACAAGTGACAATGCCACCATGGCTTGATATTGTCACCTGCAGTGTACCATTATCCATCACCACTTGCAAAATCACAAGCCAAAATCTGATCAAACATGAAGATTGAACATAAAACAAACACCTTGTGGTAAGAAAATTCTGAAACATATGATGAAAACAAGAGTATATATATATATATATATATATATATATATATATATATATATATATATATATATATCTTGGACATATAACTTCACACCTGAAGATGACATTTTCAAGCTCAAAGGGAAGGGTGTTTAAATTATGGCTGGAATCGTAAAGAAAGCGTTTTTGAAACCCTAGCCGTGAATATATATATATATGATGGAAGTATGAATCATAAAATCAGGCTAAAACTAAAGCATACCTAGATCCATTAGCAACAACAACCACGAAATCAGCAGTCCTCTTGGTCCCGACCGTGACATTAGCTCTGCTTAAAGAAAACGAAGACGATGAGGAAGACGATGATGGAGAAGAAGGAGATGAAGAAGAGAAATCTTGAGCAGTCAAAATCCTAGCATATTGACCAGTCATTGAAACCTGATGCATCTTAGAACCGTCACGGCCAAGTCTTAAACCAAGACCCAATTCCAATTCAGACTCATCTGGGCAGGAAAAATCTTTAGAGGAGGCCATCGTGTTATCGTCTCTTGACATGGTAGACATGGAGCAACTTTCAGAACCACCGTCAACAACGCCTGATCCCATTCCCACCTGATTGACAACCCCCCTAACATCATATTCCCTAACCGCTTCAGCTTTCGTCAAAAAAATCCACCAAAGTCATCTCTTCCAACTGGAAACAACATACAACGACGATGAAGACAACTGGCGAGGGAGAGCATCGAAGAGAGATTTATGGATTTCACGATATGTTGATTTGGGGATCGAGGTGAGGGAGGGGCTTAGTCAAAATGATTTCAGGACACCCATTGTACCATTTACACTAAATAAGACGCCTATTGCGGTGTTTCTATAAAAAAACGCCACTAAAGTATGAGCTATTGTGGCGTTTGATCTACAAACGCCACCAATGTAATAGCTACAGCGGCGTTTTTACTAAAACGCCGCAAAATGTGTCATTTTGTGGTGTTTTTTTCCTAAACGTCGCTATATGTTTAAATTTAGCGGTGTTTAATTCAAAAACGCCACGAAAAACGTCGCTATATACTAAACTTGGTGTAGTTAATAGTACCTTTTTCATAGGATAAACAAAATATAAATCTCAATGGCGTAAATGATGAAATCTATGCATGAAAGGCCATAATGCAACTCAAATGGGTGTAGGTTGAGTGATAATTGCCATGAAAAATGGATCAAAATATATGACTTTTGGGCACTTATCACCTTGATGCAATATCTTGATGGGAAGTTCGTCGTTCTTGAGACGAGCATGGATGCTAGGATGACCTCTATGGAGACGAGCTTTCAATAGCAAATCACCGCTGTGAGGACCACACTTGAGACACGAGTTGCTTTAGTTAAGACATCTCTTGCCACTTTTCATCATGGATGGCGTGCAAATGTTCATGGAGATGTTGATGATGAAATTGAAAAAGATGATGATCCGACTTCAGTCGTTTAGTTTTTCCATACATATCATATAGACTTATTTAGATTTATGCACCTATATTGCTTTCATATTTCCTATGACTTTGCTTTATACTTTGGATATTTTGTTGGATTCTCATGCGTGAATTTATGATATTATGAATTTTATAGTTTGATATTATGCTTGAAGTTTGGAGCTATTTTAAATATTATATTGTATGTTTTGATTTTTTCCCTATTGATTTTGGTCTAACAAAAAGGAGAGAAGTGGGTTTATAAAAATTTTCAAAAACCAATAGCCTCTTAGTTAAAAAGAAAGGGGAGAGATTTAAAATTTTATTTGGTTTTGTTATATAAAAAAGGGAGAGATTGTTAAACCTATGTTTTGATATAACAAGGACTATTTTGAAAATAAATTAAAATTTAAGGTATTTGAAATTACTCACTATTAACAAGTATTCGAACAAAATTAACTAAGTTTGAAAAAAAAATATTTTGTATAAATTAATACTTTCAAAGGGACTATTTTTTTCTTCTAAGTATTTTGGTACTCTAAAATACCATTTTGGTGAGTGAGTACCGGTACGGTACTTAGCATACCGATATGAACTTTTTTACTAGAAATCGAAGTGGTAAATGAGTATCGGTATGGCTCTTAGCTTATCGGTACAGGCTTTTAATTTTCTCCTTTCAAATAGCTTGTCAGTACGGTGCGGTGAACCCCGTACCGATACCCACTGGAGCTTAAAAGATTTTTGAACGAATCGAGTACCGGTACGGAAAACCTCGTACCGATACAACATTCTTGAGACTCAGAGAATTTTGCTTTAAGTACCAGTACGGCCTTGAGCGTACCGATACCATAAAGTTCCAACAAATTTCAGTGAGCAATTTCAGTACCGGTACGACCCTTAGCGTACCGATACCCCTCACTCCGTACCGATACTCAAGCCCGTGTACCGATACGCCATGTGTTTCTAACGACTATTTCTTCTTTAGGCAGGTGTCGATACGGGATCTCGCATATCGATACCCAAGTTACTAAACAACATTTAATGCGAGAAAATTGCAGCTCAACGAGTATATTCAATTCCCCAACAACCTAAATGGTTAGAAATCAATGAGAGTGTATAAAAATAAGTCTCCAAAGCTTCTTCAACAACAAGACAACTATCCAAAAATATTTAAGCAAAAATCCAAAGTTTTTATAACTCTTTATTGAAAATCTTGTACACACTTGAGTGAGCTTCTTGTAATTTATTTTCATTAAATGTTAGGGTTTTAGTGAGCTAAAAAATGTACAAACAATCTCTTTTGGAGGATTATCGAAGTTTACTTCTTTGTATTTATTTTTAGGAAAGAGATCACTAGATTTTAGGGTATAAGTCTAGGTGATTCATGAGGTTATCTCCTTTAGCCTAAAAGGAAAGGCAAATTAGTGAATTTGTGAAATCTTTAGTGTGTAAGCTAAGGTAGCGAATGTAGATCTTATTTATCATCTTGTTAATATATTTTTTTACAATTTGCTCCCACCAAAAATTTAACTGTCAATTCATCCTCTCTTGGTCATTCTTATCGATTTGATCAACTCAACAAATATTTTCAACATAATCCAATTATAATTTCATAAAGCTGTAATACTTTTATCGTCTTAGAATTTATATGAAACTATTTCAATATTCGAAAATAAATATCGTATTCATATGCTTTCTTTCTTTTCTTATTTTGCATAATATTTCAAAGAAAGAAGGGAATTCGATATAGAAAGTTGTGATCCTCTCTTGGTATTAGAAATTTGTAATAACTACTTCAGAACTATTCATTGAAGATTGAGATTAAGCCATCATCTTATTATTTCGATCCTTTAAGATTTGAATGCTTAGAACATAGTTAATTCACCAAAACGTTGAGTTACCACAGTTTAACCGATGATAATGTCCCTATATTAGAATGTCATGGTCATACTAGCTAGTAAGACCACCATACCATCAACACAAAGTTTATCAACATTCTTCTCAATACCGAATATTTTGATCGTTTGATCAAAACTTTAGTTCCATGGGTAGGATGTTTTGTTTGAGTCTATAGATGAATCTCTATTGTTCTTGGCCTTTTGCTATGTAGCCACTGAATTGTATCTAATTCTAGATCTACTTAGACTCTATAAATTTTATCCCTTTTGGTAAGTTTACAATTTCCCAAACTGAATTTAATTTCATATAATCTATTTCAGTATCTATAAATTTCTTCCAAAAATTTGGAATCAACTTCCTGCCTCTCGTTTCTACTTTTAACAATTTTCGTCACTAAACAATTCCAATATATATATATATATATATATATATATATATATATATATATATATATATATATATATATATATATATATATATATATATTTCAGTCCACATTTATTTAATCAAAATTTTAGGACTCTAAATACCAAAGATTTCACCGAAAAAGAAATTTGCGGTCTCCAGAAGTCAAAGAAATTTTAGACCAGATTTGGAGTTGTTACATCTTGAATATGGTGGGTGTGTGTTTAGTAGAGGTGGTGATTGAAAGAACGTCGGGCAGTGCCGGTGGCTGCCAATTTGGAAAATAACTGTAATATGTCACGTCAGTTGTTTTTAATGGCAACAAACGACGTTGACCGTAATGAAAACAAATTAAAGTATAGTGACTATCAGTGCAAATTTGGAAGAAGACTTTAATGACCATGTTGTAAGTTCTAAAACCATATTAGAAACATCCTAAAAATTTAGGGACTCTTAGTGTATTTTACCTTATATTTATGTACTAGTAACTAGGTTGTTCCCGGTTGCCAATAGCGATAAAACTGAGCTGACTCTCAGAAACGAGAGTTTGTTTGTTGATGCTTTGAGGAGTGAAATGTTGGTTTTGGAGGTGAAAGTGGTGAACAGGCTGAGTTGCCTGGCATTGGGCTGCCATCCCACGTACTCGATATCTCCCCATACCAAGAACAATGTTGGGGACGTCCGATTTTTAAGGGGTACGAACGACTAAAATTAATCATGGACAGTTCAATCCAGTTTTTACCACCTTGATTTCAAGTACACGTCAACATGCATTTCAAGATCAAGAAACATGACAGCTACGGTAAGAATCTTTCATTTACAGCTTAAAGAGTTCGGTTTGGATAAGAGGAAGCAAATGCAAATTAATGCGATGTACTTTAGAGAACCATAAATATATGTTCAAGAACTATGCCGGTACTACCTCAGGTTCCAAGGGTGCTGAGCCATTATCTTCTATAGCTTTGCCCTCTGCTGACGTGTCCTTGGATGTTTTGTCTTCTTGGAACCCTTGTTTAAACCTATCATAGTTAGTGGGTTCAGCCGACTTAAATGGGCGTTCCCCCAGTATCTGAACCAAGTCCTCTTGGTGAAGGACCTCTTTCTCTAGAAGCAATTCCGCAATCTGAGCAACATGCTCCTTGTGCTTCTCTATCAGCTGCACTGTTCGGTCATACGCCTTACCCACCCACTCCCTAACTTCACCGTCGATAATTGCACCAGTCTTGTTGCTATAAGGCTTGGTCATCTCAAATGCCTCATCCCTTTGAGGGAAAGATAGAAGACCAACCTTGTCACTGAAACCATATACTGCCACCTGAGCATAGGTCATCTTGGTTACTTTCTCCAAGTCATTTTGAGCTCCGGTTGATATCTTCCCCAACAAAACCTAATCCCCCAAAAAAAGATGCATGACATGGTTAAAAATCTAACATGCAAAACAGAAATATCAATGGTACTGAAAACTGCAAAATGTTACAGCCAAGATACGTTGGCTAATTCTTTCTACCTAAAGAAGAGCAGTTGTGAGGCATACATACCATCTAGGAAGGATTTCATATCAACTTGATATACAAGCATGTCATATGTGGTCCAATCAGGATATCAAAACAGAACCCCAAAAACATGATATACATGCATGAGAGATGTTGTCCAATACACATGCTTGAAATACAAGCATATCAAACCCAGATGACACAAACCCAAATAACCTGAAATTGAAATGACCTGAGCCCAAAATGACCAAGAGAATTTAAATCCAAATGACCTGATACAAAACCAACTCGAGCCACCCTATCGACAAGTTTACCTGATACTAAATGCTTTTGTTTCAACCTAGGAATAGAAAGTGTTCATGGGCCAGGTTGAGTCAAGTTCAGACCAATCCCATATTATTATTTAATGTTTAAAAATTTATATTATTTTTTATTTAATATATTATTAATTTTATATATTTCATTTACTACCATTATATATATTTTTATTAAATTCCTAAACATAAACAACATATTTTTTAATATTACATTATAATATAATACATTTAATTTTCACATAATATAAATTACATAGTATATAAAGGAAAAGAAAATTAGCATATTACAAACTTAAAGACAGGCTGGCCAGTCTCGAGCTTTGATTATCGAAGCCCGAGCCCAGCCCATATTTTAACCAGACCTTTTTTTTACCATAAACATTTTCCGGGCCTAACATTTTTTGTCAAAACCCTCCCAAATATCAGTTGGGCCTTCAGGCTTGGATGGGTAGCCTGGACCTTAAACTGGTCTACCTAAGAAGTAGGAACTAAATGTTCAAGTACTCAATAGGCCTTAATTCATGTTAAATACAACAAGAATATGTTTTCTGAATTCAGATCTCTAAGGCTTTGCTTGGTATGAAAGATGGAAAATTTGTTAATCAAATGGTGGAGATTCATAACCACTTTCTTACTTTGAATCTTAACCATTTGATTAACAAATTTTCCATCCTTCCACATTTCCATCCTTCATACCAATCAAAGCCTTAGTTCTAAAGAAGTCTCTGTTTTCTAGTTCAAAAAGACATTTAAATAGAAGAAGAGCATGACAAGGAGCTCTGAAATTTCACCTGCTCAGCAGCTCGACCACCTAGTGTCATGCAAGTCACATCAAGCAGCTGCTCTTTTGTCATCAGAAGATTTTCATTAGGAACATACTGAGCAAATCCCAATGCTGCAGTACCACGAGGAACAATTGTTACTTTAAGCAATGGTTCTGCATGTTCCAAGAACCAACCAGCAACAGCATGGCCTGATTCATGGTAAGCAACAGTTCGCCTTTCCAACTTGCTTATAACCTGCATAACAGAATAAAATGTTACATAAGATAAAGCTTCATCGCATACTAGAAGCTGGAACTAGTCAGAACTGAAAAACAGATGGACCATAGATCTTTGAGAAGCTACTTAAACAGGAGAATGGAGACCAAACAGAGAACAAGTAATAAAAAAATAATTTTATAACTGAAACCAGATTTTGACATTTAGAAATTCAAATCACTCATCTACATGATTGAATAGAATTTCATTAATATAATACAATATTTAAGTAAAAAATGAGGTAGATGACAAGTAAGAACATACCCTGTTCTTCTTTTCTAAACCACCTATTACTCTGTCTATAGCTGCCTCAAAATGTTCCATGGTTATCACTGCACTTTCATTCCTTGCTGCAATCAATGCTGCTTCGTTGCAGACATTTGCAATGTCAGCTCCAGCAAAACCAGGGGTTAGAGCAGCAAGTCGCTGAGAGTAATATGATGGCTCATTATCAAGTTTTAGTTTCTTCAAGTATATTTGGAAGATTTGGTCACGACCCTTGATGTCAGGTTTGTCAATTGTAATTTGACGATCAAACCGTCCAGGTCTTAATAGGGCTCTGTCTAAAATGTCGGGCCTATTTGTTCCAGCAAGCACAACAACTCCCGAAGTAGTTCCAAATCCATCCATTTCTACAAGCAACTGATTAAGAGTACTTTCACGCTCATCATTGCCACCAGAAAAGCCTCCACGACCCCTTGCTCTACCTATTGCATCAATCTCATCAATAAATACGATACTAGGAGCACATTGCCTAGCCTCTTGAAATAAGCTTCTCACTCTTGATGGCCCAACTCCAACAAACATTTCCATAAAATCTGATCCAGACATAGAGAGGAAAGGCACACCAGATTCACCAGCAGTTGCCTTTGCAAGAAGTGTCTTCCCTGTGCCAGGAGGGCCAACAAGAAGCGCGCCTTTGGGAATTTTAGCTCCTAACTCCTCATATTTCTTTGGGTTCTTTAAGAAGTGCACAAACTCCATAATTTCTTGCTTTGCCTCATCACAACCAGCAACATCTTTAAAAAAGACCTGAGATAACAAGTAAACCATTGCAGGAATATCAAAATGTTGACCATTTAACACATTTTGTATATGAGCATGACAAAAGCATTATATAGTTCCAAAGAGACCTTCTAATGATGATTTACCTTGTCTTTTGCATTCTTGTCCATTTTGGTTATCTGAGCCTTGCCTATATTGAATATTCCACGACCACCTCGGCCCCCAGGACCACCAACTCCGAATCCACTTTGCATTTTTCTCCCCATAAACCACAATGACCCTAAAATTAAGAGTGTGGGTCCAAAGCGCAGCAACTCTTGGAACCAGTTCACTTCACTTACATAGGTTACAGGAACATGATTATGAGGGTCCCTCCCCAATGCTTCTTGGGCTTCCTCTAGCTTCTCCTCGAAAGATTCAACACTACCTATGTTAAAGTAGTACTTGTATTGACTTGTCTTTGTACGGGCAGGGCCACCATTTGTTGGAGCTTCTACAGCATCGTCAGTTGTTTGATTTGCATTACGTGGTGAGCTTCTCACATACACTTTTGCAACTGATTTATTTGAAACAACAATTTTTTCCACCAAGCCAGGTTCCAGTAGTTTGTTTTTGAACTCTTGGAAACTAATCTGAAGAACACACCAAACAACTCAAAGAAAAAGAACTGGAACGAGAGAGAGAGAACCGGAAATTAAAACAGTTGCAAGGGAGAGGAAAAAAACAAAACAAAACCTCTTTTTTTCTCAGGGATGCAGAGCCTAAGGCATATAATTTTTTCCACCTGATAGAGGTTCCATGTTTTCCCCAGTATAGCCCACACACAAAAGGCATCAACTTCAACAGACTGTTCCCAGTTCTGGTTTCACCCACTTTGTTTAATTGAACTCAGTTTTTTTTAATGCGAATTATAATTACATTATTGAACATAAGTGACATATAGATCTAAAGGGATCAGGCTAAGTCAAAAAAGTTGCACCAAGACCAAATGGAACAAGAACCATGAAGATTATCAGTTTGACTAGTGGGAGAGAGACAAGTTCATAGAGCCAATAAACTATATCCTACAATATACAAACACATCTAACTTCATGTTTAGCAACAGCAAGAACATAGAAAGGATAGCTCAAGTTTTAGTATGCCATGAAAACGTTATCAAGGTGGTGCCTTGTAACAAGTAATAGATGGATTAATAACCAGTCTAACCAGTTTTGAAAATTAAGGGATAAAACCAGCTAACCTCCTGCTGCTCACGAGGACCTGATAATGATGAGAACGTAATCCCAACCAACAATAAAGTGGTGACAATGTTCTGCACCAATCTTTGAACGTTCAGGGAATTCCCAGGTTCACCAGCACTTGAATCCTCTGGAAAATCACATAAATATAAGCTTGAATTAGTTATATACATCCGCCAAGAAACCTCAATTTAGACAACATCTCCTAAATGTTATGTCACAAACATTAGAAAAATTATAGCAACATGCATTTTTAACAAAATTATAAATAAGTTGACATCTTCCACTAGTTTCAATATTTTAACTAAATCAGACGATATAATTGGTCACCGCAATTAGTACTATCTATCCGTAATCAAAATTAAAAAAAAAAAGATAAAAGACGTACCTTTGGATCCAGATTTCTGTTCATTAGCCTTAGGAATATCTTTCTTGTTCTTGGGAAAGTAATTTTCATAATCTGTGACAATTCGGTTAAAAAAAGGAAATAAGAAAGTGCGAATTTATATAGTAAGTAGCAAAATGAAAGAGAAAAAAACAGTGACGACCATTAATTCACTCACTTCTTTTCTTAGGTCCTTCACTGGAGAAAAACCGCCTAATCCTAGGGTTTGCCAGAATCGAATCCAAATTCGACAATCGTGTATTGGAAACAAGCTGCTTCCCACCTCCAGCCGGTGCCAAAAAACCCCTTGCAAGCCCTAACCCTTGATTAACGCGTGGAATGCTTGGGACATTCGATTCATTCGATAATAGTTTCCTCGATATACCATTCTATTAATTAAAAAAAATCCGAGCATTCATATCATTATAAAACAATAAAAAAGAAGAACACTAAAAGAATATAGAAGGAAATAAATATTATTACTGCTTGGAAATTAGAGCGATAAGAACGGGAGAGAGAGCGGCCAAATCTAGAGAAAATCATTGGGAAAGTTTCAACGATGTTCACATGAACCGAATCAGAAAAGTTAGTTAACTCTTAAAGGATGAGTTTTTTTCTTGCCCCCTTTCTGGGTTGTGTTTGGCTGATAAGAAAAACTTTTTGTATATAGATTTTGATTGGGATTTTTGTTGAGGTTGAAGGGACGTTGAAGAGAAAACGAAGAAAATGGGGAAATGTGGGATTTTGCTTTAGCAGAGTTCCGGGATCATATGAACTGCCTACTTTTATGACGAATTTACGATTGCAGCCTTATTGATTGAAGAGTTGCTGGCTATTTGTGAAGGCTGTTTTCGTCATTTCGAGTGTGACTTACATTTCTTGTTTTGTGGTAAGAGGCTAATCCACAACTCTTTCTTGGGATCCACTAAAGATTGAATTGTAGGTTAAAAACCTAATGGGCCAAATTTGGGCCTTTTAAATCTACATTAGATTAGCCCATTTTCATGTGATGACCTAATCTCATTTATTGGGTTTTCTATAAATGGAAGTGTTATATAAACTAAAAAATCATTGTTGAAAAATTAAATATTAAAAGTTTAAGTGATGATTTAAATTATAAATTTATTTAATATCTTGCTTAAAATTAAATAATGTAAATTTTAAAGGGTAAAATAGTTAAATACGAAAATATTTTCTATTAAATATGAGTGAGTATTGAATTGAGTCACTAGAGTTTAGTGTAGCCATAACATAATACTTATAAAAGTGTTGGTTAACTCTATCAAATTAAGTTTGTTGTCATTTATTTCTTAAGTGATTTGTTTCTGTTATGCAGACTGGACCGCGTCATAACATAAAAAGCATAGGATCAATTGGTACTCATTGTTCAAAGATATCGACACCTACGACCTATTTGAGATTACCTAAAAGATGAAGGGGGTGATGGCATCAAAAGTTTTAACGTCCATGAGACTATAGAAATGATAAAAGTTGGTAATCACCTTAGAATAACCTAACGACTTTCCAATATAATAATTATAATAATAATTAAAATTTTATCTATGAATTACATCAGCCATTGTTTGGCAATTAGCGGATAGCTGATACTTGATAGCGGATTACATTAGCTTATTTGACTAACTAATTGTATAAAAGCGTTTTGTAAAATTAACTGATATTTGATAGTTGTTGATTATTTAAACAAACAAAATGACATATAAGAACATGATTATTTTCGATATTTAATAGAATAGTTTATTAGTTATCAATATTTTGTATCTATTAATATTAATTAGATTATGAAAAATAATTTTTAATATAACATTATTATGTATATTTGAATGATCTATATATTAATTTATTATTTATATAATTATTTTTAATATAATTTAATTTATTATTAAATATAAATATAAATGTGTGAGAATAAAAATAAAAAAAAAACAAAAAGTATTAGTCTACAAATATCACAATGTAAATACTTGAGGTTAGAAAATTAAAATGAAAGTGGTTAAATTTAAGTTATTTGGAAATTTTTGATAATTGTGAAGGGTAAAAAATAACTTTTATGTCAAAACCTTTAAATTAGTAACTTTTTAAGCTCCTATTAACAACCTTTCTAATTTAAAATTAGAATTTCACTCCAATCCGCTCTTTACCAAACATCCAAATTAACAAATTTGACCAATCAAACCTCTAATTTTAACTCAAACTTCTCTTTACTAAACAGGTCATTACGTTCAAAATATTAGTAATTCTTATAACAGTTTTATTATCCTCATATTATTTTTGTCAAATTTAATATTAAACCATACAATGTTTTATTTGAATCTTTTGAATTCAAACACAGTTAAACATGCACTGAAAAGAATTTTGGGATAGTCTAAACATTTTATTCACCCACAAAGTTGCGTTTTGAATTAGGAATTCCATTTTTGATGTCATTCTGTTTAAATAAATGACTTCTGATATGGTAAATTTTGAAAGAATTGCTCGATTGGGTCAAACTTGTACCTATTACATACATGTAATGTAAATATAATTCTATAATATTTTGGGAGCCAACATAACCAGTTACATTGGCAAGACACCGGATTGAAGCCCTCCAATTTATAATGATTAAACAAAGAAAAAATACAAAAAATCAAACACATAATTAACTTCATTTCTATCAAAGTACCTACTTCCTGCAGCTTTGTCAGGCACACATATGAAGATACAAATCTCCAATAATAATAATAATAATAATAATAATAATAATAATAATAATAATAATAACCTGCTCAACACACTCAAGTTGAAACAATACAGCTAATTAGTTCCAAGTAATATAGCTAATTCTGAGATAAATGCATTAAACAAATAAACCCATTTCCCTCCATAGAGTTAAAAAAAAAAACTTTTAGTTATGCTTTAGAGTTAAAAAAGGATTTTACAGTTTCTTTTACACAATCGATACACTTTGTTGTCTTGATTTGCAGGATCACTTCTACAATGATGCCCTCTTTATGGACAAGGTGTCAAATTACAAAACCTACCTACAAACCATATGCTCAAAAAAGGGTAAGAGTTAGAGGGAACAATAAAAAGTAAAACCCCACCAATCCTATTCTAATTTGACTGTTTTGCCTGGTTAATTGACAACTTACAAGCTACCTTTTCACATACTCGATGATTACCACTTGTAGCAATGGTTTCAAGACTTGTTGTTGGTGATAGAAAGTTATCTTCTTTTCTTACTTCCTTTTCCATGGAGTTTCAAGAGGTGACGGCATGCATGCTAGGATAACTTAAAAGACACTAACCAGATGTGATCACAAGGTAAGCATTTATCGAGAAAATTCATTATTCCCAAGGCAATGTAGAAAAAAAGAAATTGAAACTTCATTTTGACGTTGATGAAGCAGATATTTTATCGTATGCTGTTCGAAAGCGAATACCATTACCTATGTGCCTTGATATGGGGCATATCCAGCAGAAGATACTTGGGCCCAGTACCTAATACAAACAGATAAAATACAAGCTATAACGATGTTCCGACCTATAAATATAAATGAGAATGAAACAAGGCAAAAACTGAATCGAGTTAATGATGTTCAATCTAGTGTAGATCCGCCTCAGCTGACCTAGTAGCTAATCAGATCACCATAATTGGCATATGGAGACTTCTTACAATAAAATAAGATCGAGGATATTTCAAACACCCAGAAGCTACAATCTAAAGCTAACAGTAAAGAAGTGACTATTTCTTACAATTCATTGAGGCAAAAATCCTAATTGCTAAGTCTTCTAAAATCCATCAATGCAACATCTTACGTCCATCAGCATGTAATAAAATGGAGAGGAGAAGATTCATTACTAGTTATTACCGTGGTTAGATTTTCAAAGGCACCAAGATCGTATGGATGCTTATAGACATTCCCTCCTTTCTCTGCAAGCCACATAGCTCTCACCCCTTCATGATACTGCCAATTTTAAAAATAAAATTCAAGGAAATAAGTAAAACAGTTGTTCTAAATGAAAAAATAAAGCAGCAATAAGCATAATACAATGTAAAATAATCCTAAGTACCTCAATTGTGGTCTTATTTTGCAAAATAAGGTAGATATGCCAACCAAGGAGAACGCTTAAAGCTACACTTAAGGGGACTAGCAACAGTCCAGAAATAACCTGAAAATGGTAAGTTATAAGCATAATATGAATAAAAAGGTAGGTAATCACTTTGATAAAAAAAAGGTAGGTAATCATTGGCGTTACATATGCTATTCTGAAAGAGTCTGCACTTTGCTGCTTATCATTATGGGAATCACTGGTTAAGCTCCCCACAAGTAAAACCTGACATTTAAGAGAACAGAAGAAATAAATGAGAAAAGAACCAATACATAAATCAATTCAAAGGAAGAAGAGGTACTTATTGCAAGAGAACAAGTGCGTATAAAAGCATAAGAAAGAGCTTTCATAAATAAGAAAAAGACAATCACAAGATCCAAGGAGAAATAAGTGTTGTTTTGACGACATACCAGAGAATAGATGCAAGCAATCACGGCATATACAACGAAGACGAAGAAAACCTTGTAGTTGGCATGGCCGACACAATTATTTATCCAAATGCAATGGTGATCCTTATAATCAAGAAGAGCACTTTTAGCGCACTATTATTGAGGGAATTTGAAACATGCACGAATATTAAAATAGATTGCACGTACCATTCTCAGAATGCATCTTTTGCAAACACGACAATGATGTGCACGAGGAGGCTTAAAACAAGAACACTTTTGGCAAAATCTCAAATCCCCTCCCTACAAAACATTTTGAACAAAGGTCACAATCTAAAAAGAGATGAACAAAATAAAGCCATGAAATTAAAAAATAGGTCTATTAACCTCCAAAATGCATTAAAATTTCATTGAACATGTTTATTCTTGATATTACAATGGTTGAAGCATAGTTTCTAGAGGAGTCGACCCAACTTAAGAGGATTTAACGCCACTTACATGTAAATTTTGTCCCGTTGAGATAATTTTGACTTAAAAGTTTCACACACAACCTTAATAATCATAAAAATCGCAATCAATCTTTGAGAAGAAAACAAGACACAAGCAAACAGGGAAAACTAACTCTCTTTTTTTCAGTTGTTCTGGTTCCAAGTAAAGTCAACACTAATAGGCAAGATCAAACGTGACGCACAATTACGTCAACATATGCTTTTAAGTTATCCATTTGACAGTTATAACCTGGCGGAAGAACAAATATTCTCTGGATGGCGGCAATAAAAGTACTAGTTAAGAGAGAAATCAATGATAGCTGGAGCCTCACCATGACTCAAATGATGTGGCGCCAAATAACAGTCTCTGGTATGATCAATAATGAAATAACAAATAACAGAATTCAACATGACTAACACCGAATGTATAAACATTCCATAGCAGCATTCTCTAAATGTTGCTGCAATGATAAGGGCTTTCTACCATGCAGAGTATCAATCAAACCCCTGAATACAGGGCAGCTAAAGGGCGTTAGTTTTAAAATGCTTTCTTTCACACACTAATGAACCAATTATTTTGACACTATTTTCTGAATAGGCCATTTACTCATCACAAGATTACAATGTCTTTCGAAAATGTATTTTGCTCATCTCCTTAATCGGCATCTTTGACACGATAAGAATAATAACCTTGCCACATTCGGGTAAATACACATATCACATTTCCCCAAAATTCCAAAACTTTCACCAAATCTAAGCATGATCAGACCCCCCAAAGATCCATTTTTTCCACCACATCCAAAATTTGCTAATCTGCTCCAATTCCAAAATCGGCTAATTTGCATGCAATAATCATGAAAATGCCAAAATCCCCAACATTAATCTCTTCATTTCTAACAGACCCAAATTGGATAAATTAGTATTTTCTTTATAAAAAACGTAGACTTCATCCAAAATAAAAATTAAGCCTCTGTGGTAGTTCAGACAGGAAATGCAAGCAACCTCAGCAGACAAAACCAAGACTTTTGTCTGATTTTTAGCATACCTTGCGTTTGATCTCATGGATAGGAACATCGGGATCTTCAATGTCGGGCATGAAAGAAGACGGAACCCAACCCGGATCCGCGAAGATGGCAAAGGCGTAATTCAACACACACATGAAGGCAACACCGGTAAAAGCGACGGCGTTCATGATACCAGCAGAGGTCATTAGACCAAGCCAGCGATCAATGAAAATGAAGACCGTACAATAGTAAATAAAAACGATGGCCGAGGCCACAACGGCTACAGAAAAGCTGAAGCCTCGCTTCATGGTTTTTAGATGCTTTTACTAGAAATGTAAGACCTATTGGCGGAAACGCCGACGTTACAAACGACGGCGTCTCCTGCGGTGGTGAATTCCGAGGTGGATCTTTGCCCCCTTTATTTTTCCTCCAAATTTTTTTTTTTTTTTTTTTTGTTTTGGTTTGCAGGGGAAAAGGTGGGAGCTTTAATCCGGAGGGTCTAGATGGAACGAATCAACGAAATGCGGTGCCGTTGAAGTTTTTTCTATCCGTTTTACACGAATGCCCCTCAAATTTCATCTGCTTTTTCAGATTGGCTCCTACTAAAATTTTGTTTTATATTTTGGTCATTTGTCTTGGCTAGTTCAATTTGGTAACTTGACATCTAAAGCTTATCGCTTTATAATTTATATGGTTAAGTATCTTAAAATGCAATTCATGTATTAAATATATATATATATATATCTTTATTTTTTTCATGTTTATTTTACAAGACTATGTTCGGAATTTGTCGCAATTTATAATGTTTGAAATTAGATTTTATTCGTAAAATTGTAATGTGTTTAATCATTACATCTAATATTTATTGGTGTCATGAGTTAACATGATACAAAATCAAAAAGACCTAAAAATATATTTTTTAAAATATTTCTATAAATATTATTACAATGATATTTTTTTTTTCATTTCACACTTTTATACATTCTTTAAATAAAAAAATTAAATATATGAACTCAACTAGTGATCTCAGTGGAAAAGCAGATGATATTCATATTAGGATATAAAGTATTTTAGTTTGTAAATATACACTAGGTTTAACCTTTAGAATTATGTCAGATAGAGATAATTACTCTGGAGAGATTAACCACTTATAGGATCTCTGTAACTATAGCAGCTATGTTGTAGAGATGTATATTGTAAGGACACTAGGAAGAGTGTTTTGGTTACACCGGATTTTAGGATATATATATATATATATATATATATATATATATATTCCAATGAGATTGCATGGGATATAATGTATTTGTACTTTTTGTATTATCTACTTTGATAGTGAATTATTTGTTTCTCTCATCCGTGGATGTAACCACTTTTAAGATCTCGTCTCTTGTGCATGTCTTGTTTTATGTGGTTGTCGTTTTAGTTATTTGTCGCATACCAAATTTCTAACCTTTTATAAAATGATTTTATGTTATCCAATCACATGAAAGAATTTAGTATTAATTTATCGATTAATTTTATCTTTTACAAATAAAATTATACATTACTATCATATATATATATTGGAAATTGTTATAATTTCATTTGAGATGTTGAAATACAATCATAAAACATAATCAGTATAATAAAAATGCAATCTGATTGAGGATTCAAATAAACCGGGAAAAGACGATGGAAAGAAGAGTATATAATCAATGGGCTAAATTACAATGTTAGGGTAGTTTTCATAGCGAAATTAGAAATTAAAAGAATACGAGATTGATAATAAAAAATAAAAGATTAAAAAATATCACTTGGTTCTTTTGACACGACGTTTGAACGTGAGTGGCGAAAAGTTGATAACCCATCTATTCAACTTTCTCTCGACTGAACTTAAAAAAAAAAGTTCTGCATGCGGACTATGGTGTCACCAATGTCCATCGTTATCACCGATGTCATTATCAACGTTGTTAGTTATAAAGATCTAGTGTGCTGAAGGTTGTTATTATAAAAAGATAAAAGATTTGGGGTTAGAAAAGCTATCGTGATTGACTTTATTGGTCAAAAATTCTTTTTACACTCACTACACCAATTGGTGATGCCTAAAATAGCAGCCACCGAACAAGAAAAATAGAGGAGTGAACAAACGTAGTTGGTGGTAGTTTCAGGCAGTTCACCCCAGTTGAGTTGGGGCAGAAAGTCGCAGATAGTATGGCAATCCGAGCGTAGATAAGATGAGAGGAGAGAGGAGGAGGTCATTCCTCTAGTTCTTGTCTGGCCTTTTCTCTGTGATCGTTTGGGTATATATAGCCTTGGTACTGTTGGTAATTGGATGGTGTCAGACCCAATAACAACTTATGGATGAGCTGGCAGAGATTGACTCAACTTCCAAATACTAGGCTTTATAGTCCGATCATATAGGTGTGATATTGTAGCATCTGACAGTGTATGTTCCCAAGATCATTTGGGACTTCAGTAACGTTAGTTTTCAATAAAGCTGACTTTTGAAGAGGTCGTTGTTATAGGTTGCTTCTAGATTTACCAAGTACGAAAGCGTTGGAGTCATTTTTGAAATTACATTGGGTCAAAGATACCATATATAACAAAATACATCCTGAAATTGTGGTGGGTTACCAGATTCTCTTGGATGGTTCTCAAGAGGTGTTGATTTAATGAAAGAGCATGTGTAATATTGAGAATACTTATGTATCCTATGAGGTCAACGCTTAGTTTCTTTCTTTCCACCTCGAGGACAAGGCGAAACTCGTTAGGAGGAGTATTGTTAGATTTGTAGTTACTAAGGTGTACACCGTGGAAGCAAGGCTAAGAAAAAAATTTAATACACTATTGTGTATTTGTTTACTATGTATTGGTTTATGCTATTTGTTGTGATCCCTGATAATTACTAGCTAATAATTATTTTGGTGTATGTACTAGAAAGAAGGGAAAATAAGAGCAAGATTTTTTTGGGTAGTTGTTGGGAGCGAAAAACTCCATGTAGGTATCTTGTAGGTTGATATTTCTACTATTATATGTAATATGTCATAGACATAAGTAATACTGAATTATTATCCGGTTTTCTAAGGAATTTTATGTCATGTCTAATATAAGTCTATACAAGAACAAATCAATGTGATTTTTATGTTTCATTTCAGTTGGGATAGGGATGTTTGAAATCCTTTGGCCCAGAAGGAAAGAAAAAATTAGTAAATTTGTGATATTTTTAGTGAGGTAGCTAAGGTAGAGGAAACCTTGTTTAGAAGATTGAACCACTATAAATTAGGATAAACTACAACGAAGGTCACTCAATTATGTGTAAGGTTACATTTGGGTCACCCAATTATTAAAAGTTACATTTGGGTCCCTCAATTATTAAGTAACTTGGGTCACTCAATTATGTGTAAGGTTACATTTGGGTCACTCAATTATTAAAGGTTACATTTGAGTCACTCAATTATAGGTAAGGTTACGTTTGGGTCACCCTTCATATTTAAAAAGTGCATCAATATGGTCATTTTTTCTTCCAAATCACTTGTATACCCTCATTAACATTAGAGTACTTCATTTGAAATCATTAATTAATCTAATACACAAATTGATATACTTTTTTTTAAATGTGAAGGGTGACCCAAATGTAACTTTACCCATAATTGAGTGATCCAAATGTAACCTTTAATAATTGGTGACCCAAATGTAACCTTACCCATAATTGAGTGACCCAAATATAACTTTTAATAATTGAGTGACCCAAATATAACCTTACCTATAATTGAGTGATCTCCGTTGTAGTTTACCATATAAATTATCTTGTAAATTTCTCTTTCTTTATGTAACTTGCTCCACTTTTTTAAATTACCAATCTACCCCCTCTTGGTCATCATCTATCGATTGATTAACTTAACATTACTGTTAAGCACTCTATTCCTTTTGGATGCATCTTGTAAGTTTTTGCGACATGCTTTCGAAAATAATTTGTGTAGAATAATCAGTTTCGTTGTTAATTTTATTGGAATTTTTAGTTTTTTTCGAACCGTACGACATTCTTGAGAAAACAACACAACAAAAAAACTAATCTTTCTTATCGTCATTCTCTTAAAATCTCTAAAAAAAGAATTTAAACCTTGATAGCGTTTCAAAGCAGCATAATTAATCGCAAATTGTCAACTGTAATGTGTATAGGAGTTGAGTACAAAACCTAGGGCAACTCTAGGAGACCAATAAAATACATTGCAATTATAATGTAGGATGTGCGAACAAGAGCCTGCACAAACATTTTTAGTGCGCTTACAAAGAAAAAAAATGAATTAGCATGCGTAATAAAATAAAAGAAAGTATACGTCAATAAAATCTTCATAGAATAAAAGAAAAACTTTAAATAAAGAAACACTTAGAAAACTGACTATACCTTGGTAAAAAAGGTTCTATCTATTTTTAGTTTAGAAGGGTTTAAAAGCACTTAAAGAAAATAAACTCCAAGAAAAATTTCCTTAAAAAATATTAAATAATGAGTTGCATTTTTTCCTTATTCTTCTCTCTATTTTTTTCTTTTTCAATAACAATGCAACATAAAAAAAATTTAACTGAGAAAACAAAATTTACAGCATTAAAAAAATAACGAAGTTTTGAAATATTAGAATCGAAAGGGTAACAATACCATAAATTAAGAACGCTTGGAAACTAATACCAAATGATAGAGAATGCGAAAAATTGGATCAAATAAATTTTTTTCGGTAAATATGATTTTATTAAGAGGTTTTGAAGGACAAACACCGAAAAATCATACATGATACCATAGACCTATTAATATTGATTTTGTGCCTCATCAAAAACTTCCTCTACATCAGAAGTAGGGATGTAAAAAGCTGACCCGACATGAAAACTCGACTGAAACCTGCTCGAGTCAGAACCTGATTTGACCTGAAAATTTAATGACCCGAACCCGATCTGTAACCGACTGTTGTTGACCCGAACCTGAATTCGACTTGTTACTGTAGTGACCGAACCCGACCTGCGTCCGACTAAAAACGACCCGAACCCGAATTGGGCCTGTTACTGTGGACCTGAAACCCGACCTGCACCCGACTGAAACGAACCCGAACCCGAAGTCGACCTGGCAGATAACCGATTTTACCCGACTGAATTGATCCGAGATCCGATATTACCCGACCTGTTTTGAACCCGACCTGTTTTGAACCCGACCTGTTTCGGACCCGACCTGTTAATTGACCCGACCTGCTTTGAACCTGACCTATTTTTAACCTGAACTAATATTGATCTGACTTGATATTTACTTGATATATAGTTGAAGAAGTCTACGATTTGATAAATTTAAAGTGTTGATAGATGTAAAGTATTAATTTATTAAATTAATTTAATACTAACTCGTTCAATATAAATTATTTGTGAAGTTTAATAAGAATTAACATACTTAAATTTATTTTATTAAAAACATTCAAAATTTGAAAGTTGTATTAAATTAATAAGTTGTGGTAGATGAATTTAAAATAAATTATTTAAAATTTAAATCAATTTATTAATTATGATCATTAAATTTAAGAAATATTTTATTAAAAAATTTGATTATAACTATTAAAATAAAATATATATATTTTTAGTTTAGGGGAATTTTTTTTTAAATTAATGGGGGGAAGTTTTTTTGATTGATAAGAAATTACGGGGGGATTTTGACACCATATCAAACAAAATTGGGGGAGGGGGGATTTTGGCACCATATGAAACAAAAATAAAATGGAGAGGGGGGTTTTACCGCCAGTCAAAATAAAATTTACCGACAGTCAAAACAAAATGAGAGGGGGCGTGGAATTTTGCAAATGGGGGGAGGGGGCGTGGAATTTTGCCGCCATATGAAATAAATTGGTGGGATTTTTTTATTTAGGGGTTAATTACCCTTTAGATCCTTCCTTAATTAGATGGTTAGAGTTTAGGTTTTTTAGGTTTTAGTTTATTTTTTTAGTCTTAACTTTTGGTTTAAGTTCTTTAAATTTTATTTAATTAGGTCATGCTTCATAAATTAATTAATTATTAAGCTTTTTGGTTTGCTTTAAATTTGATTTGGTCCTCGTATAAAGATTTGGTAAGTAATTAGGTTTAATAATTTTATTCATTTGTGATTTGGACTCTAATTAATAATTTATTTTTAGATTTGTCCTTTTTATGTTTCAATTTATTTTGTTTGTTAGATTTATGAGTTTATGTTTAGGGTTTAAGGGTAAGTGTGTCAAGTTGATTGTTTGGGGCTATGAGATTAGTTTAGGGATTATGTGATTAGGCTTGCACTCTAATTATTAGTGAATAGTGTCTGTAAGATTTAGATTATTCATGTTTGGGGTTTAGGGGTAAATGTGTCAACTTAATTATTTGGGGTTATGAGATTAGTTTAAGGATTAGGGATTAAGTTTGTACTCTAATTATTAGTGATTATAAGATTTAAGGGTTAAGGTTTAGGGTATACATATATACATACAAATATATATGTTCTAGTATATATATATATATATATATAACAATATATGCATACTAAAACTTACATACATACATACATACATATATAGGTATATATATAATTATAACAACATATATATATACTAAAACTTACATACATACATGTGTATATATACTAAAACTTAAATACATGCATATATATGTGTTTTAGTATGTATGTATACATGTGTGTTTTAGTATTTTCTTCATTCTAGTCCCTTAACTTTATTTTAATTTGTCCACATTTATTATTTCAAATTGACCCACATTTATTTTTGTTTAATTTGTCCAATGTTTTATTATTTTAATTTGATATTTTCTTCATTCTAGTCCCGTAACTTTATTTTAATTCCATATTGACCCCTATATATATATTTTAATTCATCATGTTTTATAATTTTAATTTGAAATTTTGTTCATTCTAGATCCTAAAACTTTATTTTTATTCTAAATTGACATATACTTATTGTTTTTTTAATTACTCTAATTTTTATACTTTTAATTTGATATTTTTGTTCATTACAGTCCCCAAAATTTTATTTTTATTCCAAATTGACCCCTTTTCATTGTTTTCTTTTAAATTTGTCTAATGTTTTATAATTTTAATTTGATATTTTTGTTCATTATAATCCGTGAAACTTTATTTTTAATCCAAATTGACCCCTTTTTCATTATTTTTAATTACTCCAATGTTTTATAATTTTAATTTGATATGACTTTAAATAATTAACTCCAAATCAATGACGATTGACGAAGGTCAATCTAAAGTCTATCGACTACTTATACGATTGTACCGAACTCAAACTCAATACGAATTTCAATTCTAAAAATACCCCGACCTGAAACTACCCGACCTGAAATGCACCCGACCTGAAATGTAACCGACCTGAAATGAACCCGACCTGAAATGGACCCGACCTGAAACGGACCCGACCTGAAATGGACCCGACCTGAAGTGTATTCGAACCCGAATTAACCTGTCAATTATCTGCTTCGGACCAGACCCGTTTTGACCCGACCTGAAATGGACCCGACCTGAAATGGACCCGATCTGAAATGGACCCGACCTGAAATGGACCCGACCTGAAATGGACCCGCACCCGACCCGAGTCGAGTCAAAGTAGAAAAATGACCTGAAATGACCTGTACCCGATTTTACCCGACCTGACAGTACCCGACCTGAAACCCATCCGATTACCTGTTTTTACATCCCTAAATTCAGAAGGAGGAAAAGAGTGCAACACAATCAACTAAGAACACAACCTAAAACGTAACACCAAAATACACCCAAAAATCTAAACTCCGCACACGCAACCTACCCAAAAACACAATGCCTACATAAAAAAAAACATCACTCTAGCTCAACAAAATAGTCTCAGCAGTAGATAACCCTTTAGAATTGAACCATAACTCTGACAATCCTTTGAAAAACATGACTAGTCGACCTCCAACCTAAAATCCATCATCTAGATCAAACAGTCAAAGCGCTGCATCTTAGCATGTGCACACACGATCCTTTCACATCAAAGAAAGCCATCTCCTCAGGATCCAAAAATCTCTTATCATATGTACATTTCCAATCCCAAAGAGCTTATTTGATAACCATTACTAATGCAGATGCAGTCGTCCAAGCTACTAAAGAGCTTGTTAAAGGATCCAACGCCAATCAAACAAAGATTAGATAACTCTTGGATAAATACACTTTCAAATCACCATCCATCGACTAAAACAAGAAAATCAGCTAGCAATATGTGCCACAAAACAATTTATCGCCGACCATTTTCGCAATATCTTTGACTATCTCTTTCTCGTTCCCGATCGTTGTAACCCCAAATTCATGGTTTCCCGTGCTTCACACAAGATCGCTTGCCTTGTATTAAGAAAATATGAGTCGCTTACGTGGTCTCCCGCGACCCTTCTTTTTTGGTCTTCACCTGGTTCTTCTTGTGTCAAATGATTCGCCTGAACTTCCTTTTGTATGATCATCACATATATTTGTAGTATATGTATCCCAAATGAAGCGATCATATTCAACTATTTTGCCTTCAACAATCCCCAACATCCATTATCATATCGAACCTTTGTTGCTTAACCAATCCCACCACCTCATCTCACATCCAAACTTGACATGTGGTGAGTTACCAGATTCTCTTGATTTAATGAAACGACTTGTCTACTCATGAAGTCTATACAGGAACAAATTAATGTGATTTTTATGTTTCACATTTCAGATGGAATAGAGGTGTCCATGGACTAGACTGAGGCTCAATTTCGGAAAAAGGTTCCAGGATTGGCCTGCCCAAATGATCAATATTTTAATTTAAAAATAATAAAGATATAATTTTATATTAATATATATATTATAATTAGATTTGAATAAAATTTGTATCTTAATTTTTAAAAATTATGTTCAGATTGAGTGAGGCCCATCAATGGGAAGATATAGGCCATGTTTGGTAAAGAGCGGTTTGAGCAAAAATTAGAAATTTTAAGCATAATTAGAGGTTTGACCAGTCAAATTTGCTAATGTTGTTGTTTGGTGAACAACGAATTGAAAGAGTGGATTGAGGTGAAACCGCTAATTTTAAAAAAGCTCCTAATACGAGCTTTTTGATATTAGAGTTGTAAAGACTCTTTTATCCTTAGCAGTTACTAAAAATCTCCAAATATCTTAAATTAAATATTTTCTCATCCTATTTATAAGTTAATCTTATTTATTTTTTCTTTTTATTATCATATATTTATTTATTTGTTTAAATTTATTTATTAATTAAATTATATTAAAACAATTATATAAATAATAAATTAATATATAAATCATTCAAATATGTTTAGAAAAGTTATATTAAAAACACTTTTTATAAAACTAATTAATATTAATTAGATACAAAATATTGATAACTAATAAACTATTTAAACAAGTATTGAATATAATCATGTCCTTATATGTCATTTTGCTTGCTTAAATAATCTAATAGCTATCAGTTAATTTTACCAAACACTTTTATACAATCAGCTAATACAATTCGTTAGTCAAATCAACTAATGCAATCAGCTATCAACTAATGTAACCCGCTATTAACTATCAGTTATCCGTTAATTGCCAAATAGGACCATAATTTAAGAGAATTAACTTTATAAGATAATAAAATTCAGAGATAAAATTGTTTGAGATGTAACACTTTCATGGAAATGTTATCTCCCTAACAAATACTAGGATGTTGGCCGTCAAAGCATCCCAAGCGTAAAGTAAATTTAACAAGTGTGGGCAGTCCAATAAAAATAATATGTTTCACATTAAAAAAAATTAGGTTTAAGATTTACGGTTAAGGTAGTTTAGGGAGTTTGGGATATAATATATTTGTATGGTTTAGAGTATAAAGTTTTGAATTTAAAATTTAAAATTAGAGCTCAAAATTTAATTTTTTTAATATAAAGACATAAAATAAAGGACCGAAAAGGGAAGATAATTTTTGATTTTTTGTTTGTGGGCAGTCCGGAGTCAGGATGCAAATACACCACTTCAGAGGCTACACCTCTTGAGCCATTTCCAATATCTCTGCTTCATTCATATCAAGAATTATTTGCATAACAATAGTTTTCAATTCTGATATGAACTATTCCATTTCTAAATTCACATATGAAATGAAGGAAAGGATTAAAAATTAAAACTACCTCAAGCTTCGCTGTCTGATTTCCGGAAGAGCTTAAAGCTCGTAGAAGCTCCATGTTGGCTTGCACGCATCCAGAGCCCTAATCTCTTCAATCAAATATCACCCTTCTTCCTTGGATTCTCATACCTATATAAACAACTCAACCCTACCAAAATCTCGACAATTGCAGCCTCCGTTTTCTCCAAATCCGAGAAATGCAACGTCTGCAGCAGCAAAACCGTGGGCCTTGCATCTAAGTTTCGTTGCTCCAAGTTCCTCTCCTGCTGCCACTGCAACGTATCATGCGCCATCGGAGCCAACCATCCTAATATCTCCTCCAACGCCACTTTCCACCTTTGGGCCAAACATTGCTGCCCTTCCCGTGCTTCTGCATCTTTGCACCAATGGCTTTTAAGCTTCCCTCTCAGGGTTTGTTTCAGATTTATCGGTAACATCTCGAAAATGTACTCCCTACCGCCTTTACTCATCGCCTTCGTTGAATAAAAGCATGTTTCAGCCATTATGATCACGTTTGCATAACGAAGAGCAAGCCCCGCCGCTCCTACAGTGTTCTCCGGCGCTGAATGTATCAGCATTTGGTTCCCTCCACCATTTCCCTCAATGTTTTTGTTTCTGGTGATGAATTTATCGGTGTTGGTGATTGCCGAAATTCGAAAAACGGAGCTTCTAACTTCAGGTGATTTGGGGATCGGATTATAGTTACGCCTAATCGGATGTCGGTTCTTGGTGGTGCAAGCGAGGCTTGGAACAAAGGGTCCAAAAATGGTGCAAATTCGGGCGAATACGACGCATACGATTTGAGCCATTAACCCAACGATCTTATCGTATGTTTGATTCCAAAGGGAAATTTTTCTGAATTGTACAACTCGTTTTCTACGTAAAGAGATTTCCTCGCTGAAGTAGTTAATGTTGCGGCTAGCATTTCTCTTCCATTTCTTCATTTTTTTCTCTGATGTTTCCATTTCTTCGAGCTCTACCAAAGATGCATATAGCATAGACGTATAACTAGCATATTTCTCCATTTGCTCAATGATTTTACCGACATGTTTGGAGTTAAAATCAAGGTGTCGGGCATCAATGATTCCCTGTTTCATGTTATGGTAAGCGACGTCCAACTTGTTTAGTTCCCCGTCGATGCATTTTTTGCCCAAACGCGAAACAATGGCGGCAGCCTGGTCGAGATTCTCGAGCATCTCTTTGCACGCAAGGCCAAGGAGATAGGTTTCATCGTCAGAGTTCAAAGCGGCAACGCCTGGGGATTTCATGATACTTTTCCGAAGTTTAAGGAATTCATCATCAGACAAAGATTTGTAAAGGGCGACAAGGCGGACCATGCATTTGGCTGTCTCGAAGGCTAGGATTTGAAGCGTTGGAGAAGAAGGAGAAGGAGAAGAAGAAGAAGAAGATTTTGCGTGTCGAAAAACATGGGTATTGTTTGAAGCTTTATTTACACCTGCAGGTCGCCACGCCATGGGTGGACGACGCAGCGCTGTTGTTGGTTGGATTTTATGGAATTCCAAGGTTGTAATTTGTTAGCTTGCGGTGGGGTTGTTTTGTTTAGCTTCTTCATTGCCTTCCGAGAGATGGAAAATAGAACATAAATCATGCTTGTTCTCTTTTATTTCATTTTTTCCCTTCACAAATAGGGGGAAGGGAGAATTACAAAATACCATCGGTGCATTATACTTTTGGGTAAACTACATAAATAGTCACTCAATTATGACCCAATTTTTTGTTGAGTCTTTTGACTATGAGAAGTTACAATAGGTCCCCGATTAATCGCGACTAACAAATCGGTCTGATTCTGTTAAAATATAAATGGCTGATGATGTGACAGTTAATAAAATATGTAGAATAACATATTTAACTCTCAATCTTTACATTTTGTTTTAATTTGGTCCTAAATTAGCTACTGTCATTAATGTACTAATATGTAGAATAACCTTTCTTTTATTCAGCTCTGCAAAATCGTCATGAATTTACTAAACTTTGCAAAAGGGAGTAAAATAAAAGAAAAAGAAAAGCTTTAGCAAAAAACGATATGAGATTAGTTATTGTTTGAGCCTTTTAAAGAGATTAGCTACCGTTAACAACAATGGAGGTTTTGATTCTCCAATTGTTTTCACTGCTCATACAAATGAGGTTGTAGATGGCTAGTGTTAACAACAACATAGGTTTGTTTATTTTAAAGGGAAGTAGACGAAGTTTAGGATTTAAGGGACTAAAATGTTGTAATACTTAAATGCTGAGACCTAAAATTTTAAATTTTGGGCGTTGAGGGATAAATATGTTATTATACAAATTTTATTAACTGCCCCATCATCAACCATTTATTTTGTAACGAAATTGGACCGATTTGTTAGTCACGATTGATCAAGGGACCTATTTGTAACTTCTCATAGTCAAAAGAATCAACAAAAAATTAAGTCATAATCGGGAGACCATTTATGTAATTTACTCTATATTTTTTAATTGCTTCTATCAAAAAATTTAAATAACATTTAAGGGAAGCAAATTTAACAACTTTTCATATAAATTTGATTTTTTAGAATAATGATATAGTAGTATATGATTAATAAATGGTATATTTCATGTCTCTAAATATAAATATTAGCTTAGAATTAAGCACATTTAGTTGCATTCTAAATGTATTTTAAAAGCTTAGGCAAATCTTGAACTAAAATATCAATATATGCTATACTTTGTGGGAAAAGATGACTTTTAGAATTTTGGTGATGATGTGTAGGTTATAGAAGTTGGCTAATGACTATGTAGATAACCTATTTGTGTATTTTTTACTTAGTTTTTGTATGTGTTTAAGCTCATATAGAGGCATTTAGGTTTAGTTTGCATGTAGTTTTCGTAAAGTTATGCCTACACTTAATTGATATATATATATATATATATATATATATATATATATATATATATATATATATATATATATATATATATATATATATATATATATATATATATATATATATATATATTGATGCTTTTAGTGCGGAAGGTAGTGTTTTTAGTGGTGCGTGTGCAGGAAGCTATCGAGGCAGAGGAGCATTGGAACATTGGACTGACATCCCTCTCGTGACAAGTCAACTAAGTAGAAGAGTTGGAGATGAACCCAGACTTTTAGCACACGTGAATTTTTTTCCGACATAGACTCTCATTAAATGAAGTGGGAAAATAAGATCCACATTAAAGAGGTTTCGTGCACTTTAGGGCTTCTCAACCCTAGCTTTGTCGCCTATATAAAGAAGACTTGGGCTTCAAACAAAGGGAGCTTGATCTTAGATGATAGTTCTTAGTCTTCACTATCGGAGAATCACCAAAGTCGAAGGTCTAGAGAAGTCTACACACAATGAGAGCCACTGAGAAAGGATTGAGGATAAAGATCTATTTACCAGCGCATTGTCTACTTCAACATTTGAAGATTGTATTCAAGATTGAATTATAGAAATTCAATTATTTTATGTAATATTTTCATGATGGGGCTAAATATGCTTTGCACTTTTTTTTTCTCTTATCCATGGTTTTGTCCCATTAGTTTTTTTATGAAGAAACATATTATGCGTATTGAAGATATATGTACCTTTCTTCCTTACTAATTTTTTTCCGCATGATTTTTATGTTAATAGATTTTTAACTAGGCATATCATCTCCATAAAAATCTAAGGAGGGTGTTATGAATGCTTATCTATGTAGATCAGGATAAGAACTATATATATGGTTTTGATTACTTTATCATTAGAAATTTAATCTTCATTAAATTAGAGTTTCATATGATATTTTACTTTTTATGCCTATAAATAGAGGATTTAGAGAAGACATTCTAAACCTTTCATATTGAGAGTACAATATAAATTTACTTTATAATTTTTTCAATCGATTACCGTACAATCTTACTGTTTTGGAAGGTAAGAAACAATTTCACTAGAGTATAGGGGTGCTAATTGAGCTGAGCAGCTCGCAAACAACTCGAGCTCGACTCGGTCAAAACTTGGTCAACGCTAGAGTTGAGTTCACTCAACTCAAATTCGAGATCGACTCGAGATCTTAGCGATATTTGAGCAAGGTCTAACTCGACTCGATAAGTTCGCGAGCAATTCATTATTTTTTATACATTTTAATGATTTTTTTGTGCGTACCTTAAAAAATATGTTCCAAGAAGTTTAAATGCTAGTTGAAAACTCTGGAAAAGTTTAGTGACTTGCTAGGTAATTTACCCATAAAAATATTTAATTTTAAATTTCAAAACATTTTTTATTTCCCGGGAATTCAAAAATTTAATTTGTATTAATAAGAAATTAAATTATAATAATTAGTCTGTCCATCTTTTTTTTCTTTTATTATTACTTTATGTATAAAAGTAAAAGGGGGAGTCTTTAGTTTCTATATAAAAAATACGATTGAAAGTTAAAAACCTTGAAATTCCTAAGGCTTTCTCTCCATTTTTGTTCATCGAATATTGTTGAGAAAAACTAAAAAGAGTCTCAAACTTGAATATCGACTTCATCTCTAACTCGATCATGACATGTTCATTTATTTATCTCCTCAATCCTTAAGTTTTTTTTTTCTGTATTTGTATGTTTATATTAAGCTCTAATAGTATCACTAGATTTTACCTATATTTAAAAAATAAAGTAAAAATTTTGGCGAGCTTAACGAGCAACGAGTCGAGCAATAAGATTTTTTAACGAGCATGAGTCGAGCAAAATTATATCGTGCTTAATGAGAAATGAGTCCAGTCGAGCAATGAGATCTTTAAATGAGCGCGATTCGAGCACTACTCAACTCGCGATCGACTATCTCAATAAGCACTCGTACTAGAATATTAACTTAAAACATTGCAATTAAGGTCCTTAAAGTGAATTTCTTTATTTCGGGGCAAAAGGCCCCTGCCTGCCCCTCCTTAGACTAGCTCCCCCCCCACCCCACAAGGATTTCAATAAATTCCTTAAATATTAATGTAAAGAATGTTAGACAATGGCATTAATAATCTAAGAAAATAAAATAATAATGAGTAAAATCAAAATATTTACATTACTATTAAAGCGAACATAATTAAATAAAAATAAATCGAATAATTCATAATTTAATAAAGGATTAACTACTAGAATAGTCACTTATGTTTTCCTCCAGTACAAAGTTGGTCACCGATTTTGAAAAACGACCAGTAAGGTCACTTACGTTTTCGGGGTGTAAACTTTTGGTCACCCGACCGTTTGTTGCCGTTAAACACTGACAGATTGCTGACCTGGCAACGAAAAATAAGGGTAAATTACTGCAATGGCCATTAAAGTTTATCTCATGTACATTTTTGCTCCCCAATTTTAAAAATAAACATTATAGTCACTAATAAAAATGTTTCTTTATAATTTCACCCTTAAATTTTTAAAAATTCATATTTCAACTCTAAAACTTTACAATCAATTTGTAGAACTAAGTGTTTTGATATAATATTTGAAAAATGTTTTGGACTAAATTGAAAAGAATTTAAAGTATGTTTTTAGTCAAAAACAACTTGAAAATATATTTAAGGGTTTTACAAGGCTTTGGAATGATTTAAAGTGCATTTAAAGTAGTCAAAACCAAGCTTTTCAAGTGCCCATACCGATACGGTCTAGTATCGTACTGATACACCTTAGGGTTTCAACTACAAGAATTTTCCAGTAGCCAAAACCCGTACCGATACGCTTGGCCGTATCGATACGGTGTGTTTTGAAACAGCCCAACAGCTAGTCGCATACCGATACGCCTAACTACCCCAACGGCCATATTTCCCAACGGTCTTTTAATTTGCAGGACCGTACCAATACGCGTCAGCTAAAGTGCACAACGGCTACTTCCTTATCGAGACCGTATCGATACGGTTTGAAGGGTATCAATACGCCAAGCTACAGAACTACATTTATGGTGGGAAATAAAGGCTCCAACGACTCCATACCAACCCCAACGGCTAGTAACGACTACAAACTCAATTGAGAGTATAAAAGGGACCTCCAAGCATCAAGAGATGGTTAATGCTTCAATTGTTACAACATTATGATGACAAATTGTGTCTAGAGCTTTAATTGTACATTCCTTGCTTAGACAACACTAGTGAGCTAAATATGTTAAATTTGCTCAAGTGTTTAGGTTTTGGGTGAGAGCTTTATAGTGCAAACATATACCTTCTAGAGGGATTTCTAGTTTGCTAAGTCTTTCTTGTGTAAGAGAGTGTTTGATCAAGCTTTGGGGTAGAAAGCTTGATCGTTGTAACGATTTCCTCCTAATCCGAGAAAAGGGGACGAAATTCTTAGTGAATTTGTTTGGAAATCCTTAGTGGGAAGCTAAGGTAGTGGATGTAGACCTTGGTTGGAAGGTTGAACCACTATAAATCCTTGTGTAAATTGTCTATCTTTCCATTCCCACAAAAAACCCAATTATCTCACTTCTCCACACTTGGCGAGCAAGAACGGTTGAAGGAATCGAGCCCTCTAAATCTCAACAATTGGTATCAGAGCTTGGCTCAATTGAAGAGGATTAACATCCTATTGAGAAGATCCGACAAGCTCGATCATCATTTCATACAACCGACTCATTGGCACAATCAATTGACAAACCACCCTTCTTCGACGGAACTCACTATGCTCATTGGAAGACAAAGATGAAGTTCTTCATTAAGTCAAGGGACTACAAGCTATGAGACATAGTAGAAGATGGCTCGTTCGTGCCTCAATGAAGTAAAGTAGAGTGGAGTGCCGAAGATCGCAAGAAGATGGAGCTTAATTGCAAAGCCTTGCACATCCTCTTTTGTGCTTTTGGCCCAACCATCTATGAGAAGATGTCTTCTTGTGAGAGTGCCAAGGAAGTATGTGACAAGCTTGAAGTCACATATGAAGGAACCAACGATGTAAAAGAAAACCAAGATCGGAGAACTTCAAGATGGATCCGGAAGAAGACATCAAGAAGATGTTCGATAGGTTCTCCACCATCACCAATGGACTCAAAGGCTATGGAGAAGCCATTCTAGAAGAGAAGCTTGTCCGAAAGCACATCTACTCCCTTCCCGAGTCATGGGACTAAAAAAGGACCGCCATCATCGAAGCCAAAAATCTCAAGACTTTGAAGCTTGATGAGCTCATGGGGTCACTTCTCACTCATCAAATAATGAAGAAAAACAAAGAAGATGAGAAGAAGAAGGAAGAGATTAGAGCTATGGGGAAGAAGATCATGGAGCTAGGCATCAACGCTAGTGTCGGTTCTCTCAAATCCTCCACATGTCGTCATGTAGATTCAAGTGAGGAGGAAAGCGAAGATGAAGAGATGACCTATCTCTTCAACAAATTTGCATGGTTCATGAAGAGCAAAATGGAAAAATCCAAGCATGAATCGAGGAAGAAGATGAAGGAATCCCACAAGTCCAACAAGAAGGGACCATCTTCAAAGCAAGCATATGTGGCCACATAGAGTGATGAAGACTCCACCGATGATGAGGTATCCCACCTATGCTTGATGGCCCTCAATGAGGGGGGAGGTAACTTCTAACTCATTTAGTTCAAATTCATATTCTTTTGATGAGTTACAAGAAGCCTATGATGAATTGGTTTTTGAGTTCAAGGCTTCATTTTTGAAAAACAAGAAATTGATTTCAAAGTTACAAACCAAAAATGATTTTCTTTCTAAAACCAATTTAGAGTTTGAAGCAAAAATTAACGACTTTGAGCTTAAAGTTTTAGATTTACAAAACTTGCTTCAAACGATGGAAAAAGATCATCAAAAAGAAGTTGATGATCTTAAGAAGGAAAAAGATTTGATTTTCAATGAACTTCAAAAGAAAAATAATTTAGGAAAATCAAACTTTTATGTAAGACAATCTAGTGCCCCTAGATTTGTAAATGGTAAAGTTTTTAGAAGTATTTGGGTCCCAAAATGACTAAGTATTTCAACTAAAAAGGATGAAATTGAAAGATGGATTCCTAAGGGGACTAAGTTTTGTTCTACTAACGTCTATGAATCCAAAGCAATTTGGATACCAAAAATTACTTAATTGTATTTTGCTAGGTGTGATGGAGATTGATCAACAAGTCAAACCTTGAGGGGGGAGCTCCATGCACACAAAGAAAGAACACTTGAAGAAGGAAGGCTTCACATCCTCCCTTGGGTTCAAGTGTGGTAAAATCTAGTTGTGCTTGCTTTTATTTGATTTAATTTTTTTAATTAGATGGTCATATATGTTGGGCTAAAATTGTTGGATGCTTTAAGTAAGGGGGGCCAATTTCAAAACCAATTTTTTTTAATGGTGTCAATTTTCTTTTACCTCCTAAGTTATCTTGAGCCCAATGTCATTTTAAATTCTTTTTGATATAACAAAAAGGGGGAGAAATGGGTTTGAAAAATTGATTTTTCAAGTTTTTCAATAGAATAAGGGGAGCTTTAATCTAATTCAAATTTAAGTCTCTTATTCAAATTTTAAAATTCAAAGGGGGAGAGAATTCCAAACAATTTTTCAAGTTGGTTTTATTATATCAAAAGGGGGAGATTGTAGAACAAAGTGTTTTGATATAATATTTGAAAAATGTTTTGGACTAAATTGAAAAGAATTTAAAATATGTTTTTAGTTAAAAACAACTTGAAAATATGTTTAAGGGTTTTACAAGGCTTTGGAATGATTTAAAGTGCATTTAAAGTAGTCAAAACCAAGCTTTTCAAGTGCCCGTACCGATACGGTCTGGTAACGTACTGATATGCCTTAGGGTTTCAACTACAAGAATTTTCTAGTAGCCAAAACCCGTACCGATACGCTTGGTCGTATCGATACAGTGTGTTTTGAAACAACCTAACATCTAGTCGCGTACCGATACGATTGTATCGCGCACCGATACATCTAACTACCCCAACGGTCATATTTCCCAACGGTCTTTTAATTTGTAGGACCGTACCGATACGCTAGGTAAGCGTATCGATACACATCAGCTGAAGTGCACAACGGCTACTTCCTTATCGGAACCGTATCGATATGGTTTAAAGGGTATCGATACGCCAAGCTGCAGAACTGCATTTATGGTGGGAAATAAAGGCTCCAACGACTCCAATCCAACCCCAACGGCTAGTAACGACTACAAACTCTATTGGGAGTATAAAAGGGATCTCCAAGCATCAAGAGATGGTTAATGCTTCAATTGTTACAATATTATGATGACAAATTGTGTCTAGAGCTTTAATTGTACATTGCTTGCTTAGACAACAATAGTGAGCTAAATATTGTTAAATTTGCTCAAGTGTTTAGGTTTTGGGTGAGAGCTTTATAGTGCAAACATATACATGCTAGAGGGATTTTTAGTTTGCTAAGTCTTTCTTGTGTAAGAGAGTGTTTGATCAAGCTTTGGGTAGAAAGCTTGGTCGTTGTAACGATTTCCTCCTAATCTGAGAAAAGAGGACAAAATTCTTAGTGAATTTGTTTGGAAATCCTTAGTGGGAAGCTAAGGTAGTGGATGTAGACCTTGGTTGGAAGGTTGAACCACTATAAATCCTTGTGTAAATTGTCTATCTTTCCATTCCCACAAAACACCTAATTATCCTACTTCTCCACACTTGGCGAGCAAGAACGGTTGAAGGAATCGAGCCCCCTAAATCTCAACACAATTAGTACAATAATATTATAAATGCTTAGATGAAAAATAAGTGCCCAAAGTATACCATTTTTAAAATTAGGTGCCCAAATTGCTCCTATTTAATAACTAAACTTTCAAATTGCTCCTATTTTTTCACTCTGAATTATTTTTATTATTATTATTATTATTATAACATGTCATGTCATTTTTTTTATTTTTAAATAAAATTATTTTTATTATCATTAAATTTAAAATATTTTAAAAAATATTAGTTTTGAAAATAATTTAGGTGTCTAAAGTATTTTTTGTAAAAATTGGTCCCTAAAGTTTCTATAGGTACAATTTTAGGTGCCCGGTTGTTAAATGGGTGTTAAAAAATTGTCAACCAATCGGTGCTTGACACATGACATTAATTTTATTTTTAATGGAAAATACTCATAATTTTCAAATTATTATAAAATCTCAAAATTTTACAAGCTTCACAAAACAATCCTTAAATTCCTAAAAATTCCCAAACTTTCGTCGTCGATTGCTGCCGCTTCCGCCGCCAGTTGTCGTCGCTGACCGCACCCACTTGGTCGCCGGGCCAAGGCGACAATTTTCCCTAACACGGCGCCGCCGAAAACGCCCAACGGTGTGCAGCTGAACGTCAAACGCAAACGTCGATTTCGCGTTTGTCATTTGGCTACACGTCGTTGGGCGTTTCTGATGACGTTGTGTTGGAAAAAATGATCGCCTTGGTCCGACGACCAAGTGGGTGCGATCAACGACGACAACTATCGGCGGAAGTGGCGACAATCGACGACGGAAGTTTAGGAATTTTTAAGGATTTAGAGACTGTTTTGTGAAGCTTGTCAAATTTTGAGATTTTATAATGATTTGAAAGTTCTAAGTATTTTTCATTAAAAATGAATAAAATTAATGTCACCTGTCAAGTACCGATTGGTTGACAATTTTTCTAACACTTATTTAATAGTCGGACACCTAAAATTGTAACTATGATAAATTTGGGCACTTATTTTTATAAAAAATACTTTAAACACCTAAATTATTTTAAGAAGTAATATTTTAAAAAAATATATATATTTTTAATTTAATAATAATAAAATGATTTTATTTTATTTTAAAATTATTTTTAATTTTGAGATTTTATAATGATTTGAAAGTTCTAAGTATTTTTCATTAAAAATGAATAAAATTAATGTCACATGTCATGTTACAATAATATTAAAAATAATCCAGAGTGAATAAAATAGGAACAATTTGAAAGTTTAATTATTAAATATGAGCAATTTGAGCACCTTAATTTAAAAAGGGTATACTTTGGACACCTATTTTTCATTTAAGCTTTTATAATATTATTATACTAATTGATTGTAAAGTTTTAGGGTTGAAAAAATAATTTTTAAAAATTCAAGGGTGAAATTATAAAGAAACAATTTCATTAGTGACTATAATGTTTATTTTTTTAAACTGAGGAGCAAAAGTGTACATGAGATAAACTTTAATGGTCATTGCAGTAATTTACCCTTATTTTTTCGTTGCCAGGTCAACAATTCGTTAGTGTTTAACGACAACAAACGGCTAAGTGACCAAAAGTTTACGCCCCGAAAACGTAAGTGACCTTACTAGTCATTTTTCAAAATCGGTGACCAATTCTGTACTAGGGGAAAACATAAGTGATTATTCCAGTAGTTAACCCTTTAATAAAACTGAACATTCGGATCACCATTCATTGCTGCCAGACTTGAATGTGCTCGCACTATTTCCTTTCCTCCCATGTTTTCTTGTTGTTAAGTATAAGAAAACTTGACATGAAATTAATAACGAATCAAATAAGATTATTGGAAATAAAACGTAATTCGATTGAGTAGAAACGAGTTGGGGCCTGTGAGAACACAATTTCTTTAAGACAAATTTTCGTCCACTCTTGTAGTACTTGAGATACGTTGGTCGTTTGTCTCCCAAGATACAACAACTAGATGATCAACTGTAGTAGCACGTCTGTAGAGATCATGAACTGTACCTTGCCTTCCTTTATCACCGAAAACACTTTAGAAAATCACATAGTAAAAATAGTAGGAAATCTCCATGTTTTTGTGGCAATGAAACCTAGTAGGTTTGCATGCTATTTATAGTGGTAGCAGTTTCATTGGAAATAAAACTTGTGAATTATCTAAATTTTATTTAAAACAAAATTCATTAATTAAATAGAATTATCATAATAATATCTTAATTAAAAAATAATATCTTATCATTTATTTGAGATATTTAAATGCTACATTTAAGGAAAAACTATCTCGTAGTGGGTTAAAATATTCGCAAGCCCACGAAAGGCCCAATCGGTCTGGACATTCACGTCACACATATCATATCAACTTAAGTTATTTAATAACTACTAAGTATAGTCTTATATATAAACATATCTCACGCTTGATAACCCATCAATATGGGATATAAGCTTTTCCTTTTTCCTTAACTCAATTCACAAGCCTACTTTGAGCATAAATTTTTCATTCATCACTCACCTGTTTTGAGCGTATGAGATATCATTGTAAAGGTCTCATGGAGTAGAATATGAAGACATAATTTCACTATTCAAATTTCGACCTTTACCCATAGAAAATATGCCTCTAAGTTTCCACTTTATCATATTTTTTCCAACAATCCTCATACGAATGAAATTGATTTAATAAAAAAATTTGACCCGATGTGGTGATAGATTCTACGATTAATAGCTGCATAGGATAGATAGGTTTACATCTTTGAACCTTCCCTTGTGAAAGTATATTTACTTCACTAGCTGACTAGTAGACATGATGTCCTTGAACTGTTCTCTCGTTTTTGCAAACGATGATATACTTCACACAACTATTTCCTTGGAAAGAATATTTGTTCTTATGGGTATGTCCATATAGCCATGGACATCTCATGGTTCTGCAAGATTTTGAGAGAAATATGACCAATAGTCTCCTTGAAGCGGCTCCACTTCACTCTCACATAGATGACTTATGTTGTTCGGCTCACCGAAACACACAATAGTCATTAAAAGCTTTGCTTAACCTATTCCACCTATGATCACTATTAACATCATAAGAATAAACTCGAGAGGAGAACCCTCACAGTGATCACACAAGGCCTATGCAAGTAGGTTGTCCTTTTGAACCTAGTTCTTAGGACCTCTAGTCAACTAGGTAGAGTTTTCCTTCACAAATTGCCTTAAATTTTCCTAGGTTTTAGTCACATTCCTTTTGATGTTTTCTCAACTTGATCTCGATTTAACCCTTTTGGTTAGAAAATCCGCAACATTATCCTTTGATCTTACAAAATCAATAGAGATAACTCTATTTGAGATCAGTTGTCTAATGGTATTATGTTGACGACGCATATTTCTTGACTTACCATTATGCATAAAGCTCTATTCTCTACCAATTTTCACTTGGTCATCACAATATATGCATATTGTGGGCACATGCTTTGGCCATTCAAGAATATCCTTCAAGAAATTTCGAAGCCATTCGGCTTCTACTCCAAACTTGTCTAGAACTACAAACTCAGATTTCATTAAGGATTTGGTTATAACCGTTTGTCTTGAGGATTTTCATCCACTTGTGCCTTTGATATCTTGAATATCAGATATCCAACTAGCATCGGAGTATCCTTCTAAAAAGTAGGATCTTTGGAATAATGCAATCCATAATCTTGAGTATATTTAAGATATCTTAATACTCTCACAATCTCTTTCTAGTGATTTTCACATGGATTTCTTGTGAATCTACTTAAACTTAGGGATGGCAACGACGCGGGGCGGGTTAGTTTTTTGGCCGACCCGACCCCGACCCAACCCCGACCCGAAAATCACCTATGAATCCCCGACCCCAACTCGGCGCATGAAAGGGAAGTACCCGCCCTGACCCTGACCCGCCTTATTAATTAAAGACTCGACCCGGACTCGACCCAAATTTTTTTTTAAATGTTCAAACTATTTGATTAAATGCCAAACATGTACTCTTTCGTACCTCTGTACTTAAAATTACATTCAAAATATCTAAAAGTGCATAAATAGTCATTAACCATTCAAAATATTTAAAATTACATCAAATGGAATGAAAAAACCATTCACTCATTATGGAGAATTTTATAGTACTTTAATGCTACCACCACAATAACTACAATGCTTAAGAAAAAAGATTGATAATATAATTTTACCAAATAAATCTATGAATATGCATATGAAAGCAAACTAATGCACCTTACCAAATTTATATGGGTATGAAAGTAACAATAGAGAGGTAAAAAAAACTTGACAGTAGAGGCAAAGACTTTAAAAGGAAAAGAATTGAATTGAGAAAAAACACATCAAACTAAACTAAGATCACACATAAAATGAGAGAGAGAGAGGTTCAATGTCATAAAGCATAAACACATAAAACAAGTTTAAACAAGTCTAAAAACATAATACAAGTTCAAACACAAACTTAAACACATAAAACAAGTTCAAACACAAGGTAATTAAAAACATAATTCCATAGCAAAGTTAAACTAAATTCATCAACACCAACAACCACACAAATGATAAACCGAGACATAAGCATAAACATCCAAATGAAGAAAATCCGTCATTGTCTTCGACTTGAATTTCTTCAAGTTTCTTTAACCACACAAATCCTATAAAAAATTATTGAATTAATATAGATGAACAAATATGAACAGTAACGTAATAAAAATAATAAATGTGAAATTATTCATTACTGACTTACCATTATTATATAATGATCGATGATTCGCTTTCATCAACATCTTCATAGAAGGATGTTGTTTCCTTTGAATTTGATTCTAAAGTAACATAAATAAAAATAAAATCTAATAAGAAAAATAATATCTACAACATAAGAATAAAGATAATAAAAAATAAATGATAAGTATTGTTGTACCTTTCTCGGCCCATAACCAATTTTGACAACATGTCAAAGCTTATACAATTGATGGGTGGAGTCTATTACGTTGTGCATTCACCAATCTTCCTCCGATAATAAAACTAGATTCCGAAGCAACAATAGAAACTGGTATGGCGTAAATATATCTCGCGATAGCTTGCAATATAGGAAACTGAGGCCCAATTGTTTTCCACCAGTTCAATATGTCAAAGTCTGACTTTCTAGGAATGATATCTTCCTCCAAGTAGTGATCCAAGTCGGATGAGACTTTGAATTTCTTTTGTTTCAAGGAAGAAACAAAAGCATCAAAATCCACTAAATTTTCTGAATCAACTACTACACTATCTAGAGATGTGCTGAATGATTGAGGTTCAGTATCAGACGACATCATATTTGCTTCATACTCTTTGACCACATCCCGACATAGCTGGACAATTTTTTCAACTTCATATTCAGCAAGAACCTCATAAACATCCCGAAAGTAAAACACCAACATAGTTGTTTTGTACCTTGGGTCTAAAAGTCTGGCAATACCCATGATACCATTAACATCACTCCAATACTTCTCAAATTTATCCAACATGCGCTTTTCCATGTTCGAAATGGTGTCATTACTATGCTTAATCCATCCATTTAATGCCACCCTGATCGAGCAAATACTTGAGAAGTAAAGATTTGCGGTTGTGTATTTTGTTCTAGAGAGTTTTTTAGTGATATCATAAAATACCTTAAACTTCTCACAAATGATCTATGCAAAAGCCCAATCATTTTCTGTCGGCAAGTGCTTGTATAAAGGATCATCATGTAATTGTACACAACGAGGAGAGACATCCTTGTAAGATAGAGCTATTTGAAGCATCAAGTAGGTTGAATTCCATCGTGTTTTAACAACAATGCACAATTTTTTGTAGTTGAAATACGCAATTGCCGTGCTGCCTTTTCAAATTTCTCCCACCTTTTTGGAGTAGCACTCCAAAAAATGACACTATGTCGAATCCTTTCCATACCATCTCCAATCACACTCAATCCATCCTTCACAATTAAGTTTAATATATGCGCACAACATCGCATGTGGAAGAAAGCACCTTTAAGCATTAGTGTATCATTTCCTAGTTTACCAACCAGAATATCGACAACACCATCATTCACACTACAGTTATCAGCTGCGATATATGAAAGCTTTCGATCGATATTCCAATCCAAAAAACACTTCATCAAACTAGAAGCAATGACTTGGGTAGTATGTGGGGTTGGCACATATTCAAACTTGATGATGCGCTTTTGTAAAACCCAAGAGTTATCTATGTAATGAGCGGCAACAACCATGTATCCTCTGTTTTGATGATCATCAGTCCACATATCAGTTGTGAGGGCTATTCGACCTTCGTCAGCCTCCAAGTCAGATGCTGTATTAACTTTTTTCTCTTCAAACATGTTCAATATATCACACTTTACAATATTGCGTGTAGGCATTTCAATCAAAGGTTGTAGGCTTGCAGAATATTCTCTAAACTCTGAATGATCCACTATTGATAATGGATACTCATGCATAACAATCATCTTCGCAAGCGATATCCTTGAGGCATCTTGATTAAATAAGAAGGCCTTTAGTGATAATTTACCATCCAATTTCTTCTGATTAGCTACTAAAATTTGTTGTCGAATGTCCACTTGACCACGCCAGTTGCATCTTGCTAAGTGATCATGCAAGTGACTTGTCCCATTTTTAGAATCACCACCAAGCTTCCTTTGACAATAATTGCATATCGCCTTCCATTCATTGTTGATCTTTTCCTTCTTGAAATGCTCCCATACCCAGACTTTAATTTTGATGGGTTGTAGTCACTTGACGAGGGATTTGTGTTTCCCCCAGAACTTGTAGCCCCCGCAGCATTAGGTTGACTTAAAGAGGGATTAATGTTTCCCTCGAAGCTTGCATCCGGACTGCCATCAGGTTGTAGTTGAGGAGAGTTTAAAGATGGAGATGTTGACGAAACAGATTTCTCCATTGAATTAGACTTTTACCCTATACAAAACAATTCATTATAAGGACTTAAAAATGTAATGCATAAAAATGGAAACTAAAACATCACAACAGTAAACTAAATACGAAATACTTAAACAACACCACAAATCTTTTGGTTCCAACACCAGTCAAAACTTATTGTAACTCAAGATTGCCGAAAGTCCACCCAAAGCGAAACTCAAGGGCATCTATCAAATCTACAATATTAGACTGATTATAACTCATCACCACAAGTTATCTAAACGTTTGTAAGATCACCACACCCGCTCTCAATACACTTACAGTCTCCCTATACTAAACAAAATGAAACGAAACAAAACAACTCGATAAACACAAATTAGAGTTCAACTCTATAAACAAGACTCAAACAGCTTACTCCTCCACTTTACTTCGCAACTAACCTATGCAAAATGCTAATATTGTGTATATAAATTAGTTGGTACTTGTAAACCACCATAAATAATTACACATAACAGATATCAACGACTCCAACTAGACTGCAGTCGTTTGTTTATTATCCTTTATAAGTCAAATTATTTTGATCCTTTTTAATTTAACTTGAGAAATCAACTTGTTTATTGAAAAATAACCAGTTTAAAGACAGAAACTCGGTATAGTGATAGCATCGGTTTGCTTATAGCAAAAGATATGAATAAACAACATTCAAATTTCAAAAAATTTGTACATCATTAGTTATTACCATGCCAAATCAATAAAGATCCTGCAACATCACGCAAAGAAAAAAATATCACATATGCGAACCAGAAACCATTCGAGTGCTCTAACTTCACCATGTTAAAGAAATAAGAATAAACATAAAATGCATTCAAGGTAATCGGTTAACAAAACAAGAAGATTAAGAACTAAAAACTAAAGCAAACGACCTTAGTCCCCTGGGCAGAACCTTGATGATCTAAAAAGATAGCAACACGACCTTGAGATTGAAGAATGAAAATCGCTGAAAATATATGGATAAATAAAAAATTATCAGAATCAAGTTGAAGAAAAAACAGTTGAAAAATAGAGGGAAATGAAGAAAAAATAAAAAGAATTTACCTGAGCTTCTTCAACTTTCAGAATTAGAACCAAGAAAAAGAGGGTTGCGTGAAGTTAGGGTTAGGGAATGAGAATCGCAGTCTTTACTGTAAAGACTAAAGAAAAAACTATTTTTTAACATTTAAAATATATAGAGGTGTATTAAGGACAATCTGCACTATGACTATCGAGTCGGGTCGGGGTTTTTTATCCTTAAACCTGACTCTGCCCTGACCCTGACTATTTTTTGTTCGAACCGACCCGAAACCTGAAAAATATTAAAAAAAATTCGACCCTATCGGATCGGAACCTGTCGGATTCGGGTTTTTTGCCATCCCTACTCAAACTACTCACAGTAAAACTAATATCTGGTCTAGTGTAGCTCATGAGGTACATTAAACTGCCTATGACCCTTGCATATTCCACTTGATCAACATTTTGACCTTTATTCTTAGACTGATCTTGACTCATATCTATTGGAGTTCTATATATACCAGAATCATCATTGCCAAATTTCTCAAGAATTTGTCCACATAGTGTAACCGTTTAATTTGGATGTCTAAAATCGTATCGTCTAGTCTTATATCTTTCATGTCAAATCTTGAATTTAATATGTCATTGGTACATTTTACAATTTCATTGTTGCTTCCAACAATGAGTATGTCCTCAACATTCAAACATAGAATAATATATTTAATGCCGATAATTTTGGCATATACATATTTTGTCACACTCATTAATCTTGAATTTGCTTTTTCATCATGACATTATCGAACTTCTCATGCCATTGCTTTGGTGCTTGCTTAAGTCCATACAATAACTTCACCACTACAAACTTCCCTTTCTTGACCTGAAACTACATGACCTTTAGGTTGTTCCATGTAAATATCTTCATCAAGATTTTTCATTTAGGAGAGCTATTTTAACATCCATTTGATGTACTTTTAAATTCTTCAAAGCAAGAATTGCAAGTATCATTCTTATGGAGGTTATTCTTGATACATAAGAATATGTATCAAATTAGTCAACGCCTTCCTTTTGTTGGTAATTTTTTAACCGGTTTAGCCTTGTACTTATCAATTGGTCAATCTACTTTCATTTTCCGTTTGAAATTTCATTTATAATTTAATGGTTTAATTCCTTAACAAAAATCCACTAATTCTCACGTATTGTGACGCTCCGAGTTTAGATCCGGGAGTTATCGGGTTTGTTAAATCAGGTCAATTAAATTAATTGGAGACAAACTATTTTTAATATATCAAAAAGTGTTTTAAAAGGGTAAAGGGAAAAAAGGGATTTTGTAATTCCAAAAAGGATTCTCAAAAGGATATATTCTTCTTCATTTGAACTTCACGTTAAAAAAACTCCCCTAAAACCCTAGTCACAATTCCATTGGATTTCAAGCTCTCAACTACGTGATTTCTTCAAGGTAAATGGTTTCCTAACTTAGTTTCATCTTCCTTAAGTCCTAAATGTTGTGATTTTTACAAAACTCATGGATTTATCTTATTTTGATTTTTAAAGTTTTGTTTGAAATGAGGAAAATCTTGGGTTTTCGTTTGGGGATGATTAAGGCTGAGTTGGGAGTGTTTTTATGTTTGTTCTAACACTAAAATAACATAAAATGGTGGATTTTTAATGGAAACCCGAAATGGGTATTTTGGGTGATTTTAGGAGTTAGAAATCTTGAGTTTTTGGTTGGGTTTTGAGGCTAAATGGAAGCTGGAGGTTTGGTAGTTTTGGATTGATGTTTTTGGATGTAAAAAGGTAGATTTTTTTTATGGTAAATTAGTTGGTTGTGGCTGGTAGTAGTTTAGGTGTGAATTGGCTATGTTTCGAGTGTAGTTTGAGCTTGAATTGATGTGTATTGATGCAAGGTTGTTGAGTTCCGATTCTTCGTTGTGTTTGTGAGTGTATTGGTGTCCTAATGTTCGATTTTGGGTTGCTCAAAACAGAGGATTTGGATTCGGGCTTTGTGGACGGAAATCTGGGTAGTTCAGGGGCTTGATTTCGGTATCTCGGACATCAGTTATGTTTTGGCTGGTGAGTGGATCGATTTTAAAAGCCTTAACATGGTTAAGGGAATGTTTTGGGAGTTTGGATTGAGCTTTAAGGGTCAATCCAAGTTCGAGAGTAAGTTTTAAAGGTTTATGCAATTAAATTCTGTTTTACGATTTCTTGAATGCGAGATGAACATGTTATGTTGTTTTGTGATGAATTGCATTTGTTATGCTTGTTGAGATGTGAGACTTGTGTTATACATGCAATTTTGAGTACATGCCTTGCATGGAAGTTTGGACTTGGTAAGTGGTTCAAGCATCGGTAATGCTTGTGGTTGAAATTAAGTATATTGACATGTGTTGAGTTGTTACCGGATATAATTGATTGACCAATAGGATTAGAGTGCACTCGAGGTAAAATTCGCGCTTGACCTTAGTGATGTTAGATTCCACTAAGGAGAAGTACGGTGATGTGAGATTCCACCGGAAGTGTCTAGTGGGTTTGAGAACTATCCGTATATCCGTGTAAAAACGTTGAATGTCAATATACCATTGAATGCTTTAATTCTCATGTTAAGCATGTTGATGATTCTACCTATTTATGCTTATGTTTATGCATTGTGGTTTACTTTGCTTGTGTTATGAGAATGAGCATATGGTAAGCCTATGGCTTGTGGTTGCATTCGGTAAATGCACGTGAAGGTAAAAGCATGATTTTGTGTGTTCAAGCATGTGGAAATGATTTGGAAATGGTTGAGTGCAGCAAAAATATGGTAAATGAAGGGTAAAATATAGAACTTTTATGCACTCAACACACCCCAAACTCAAGTTCTTGCTTGTCCTCAAGAAAATATATCCTAACTAAAAATAAAACCTTTTTGGTTTGGCTTAATTCAGTGAACTTTCATTACCTACTACACATTCACTATAAAGAGTAGTACATTGTCGGGTGTTTATGGATTTATCCGGAACAATGATATAGTTCTTGTGCAAGTGTGTGCAGGTTTTTTGAACAAATATGTGCCTAGACTCCTTTAGCTTACCAGAATAGTTATGCTACTCACTTGAGTTTTATGCCAATTTCATTTTTTGGAGGCAATTCTTAGTCTCCTTTAGTTTTTTCTGGCCTTAGACTCACTTCATTTTTTTCTGGAGGCAATTCTTAGGCTCATTTAATTTTTTTCTGGTTTAGACTCGACTTCATCTTTTCTAGAGGCAATTCTTAGTCTCTTTTAGTTTTTTCCGACCTAGACTCAAAAAAATCTTCCTAGAGTCATTGTAAGGCAGTTTTAGGGGCAAGTGAGTCTAAAATGTTTTTCTTTTATTCCTTTCCTAGAGCCAGTGTTAGGCACCTCTAGGGGCAACTCAAGTGTGTAAACCCTCCTATTCTAGTTCACTACCGAAATCTAGACAGCATAAGAGTCACAAAGGTTGTTCTAAAGTTTAGAACTTTAGCAAGGCTCTAAATAGTTCCTAAAACATCCTAAAGGGACTGTCACGACAGAGGATGTCGCGGCAGGTAAGTTCAGTTCAAAGACTTAAGCCAAATTTTTGTTTTTATTTTCATTTTCATTTTTTTGACACAAAAATAAACTTAAAATGAGACACCAATTAAAGACACAACTAACAAGTTCATTAATGGAGGGATGCCCACCCCCAAACTCGAGGGTTGCATTGCCCTCAATGCACGACAACAATGAAAAATAAAAAAAAGAAAATAACATCACAAAATAGAGAAAAACAGCAAAGACAACAGATATATAAGTAAAAGCACTTAAGTTGAGGAGCTGTCGTCGCTGCTGCTGCTGACGAGGAGCTGCCGTCAAGTAGTGACCTTGATGGTAGGGGCTGGCTGGGTGCTGGGAGACGGAGAGGCTATCTTCTTCTTGGACTCTCGAGGCGGCTGGACTCTGGTAGGTGAGATGTGTGGGGGCTGGTCCAGAACCTCGAGATCATCATCGCTGCTGCTGCTGCTGTCTGATCTGCCGTGGCAGGGTCCTATAACAGTCTCGTTCAGCTTCTTCCTCTTCATCGGAGGGAAGTTCTTGGATATGTCTCGGACTACCGATGGCTCTAAGTCAGAATCCTGCCAGACGAAAGAGGAGGAGAACCCTTCAAAATATTTTGGGTTGATCTCCAGTAGGGGTCCTTCCTTTTCTCTCATTGGGGAGTGGCAGATTTTCTATCGCCATCTCCTGTCGTGACAGGTGGTGATGTGGAGGCATCAGTAGGTGTTCTGGGGCTGGCAGTATGTGTGGGTGCAGCAAAGAGAGATTCTGGAAAAGGAGGGAATTGCACGTTGGGAAAATTTAAATCAGATTTGATAAAATTTACCGTAGCGACAGTGAAGTCCCTCATAAAACCCATGAGGCCGATATATTGTTCCTCCATCTTTTGCAGCATCTTCAGGATCTGGCTGGAGGTGTCTGCTAGTGGTGCTGTCGTCGTCTGATCCGGTTCTGCTGTGACAGTTTTAGGGGAGTCAGGGTCTGCTATTGCTTCTGTCAGGACAGTGAGGTCCACATACGACAGAGGAGTGGTAGCCTTTAATTCCATCAGACTATAGAGATTCTGCTGCGTCCATCCTTTCCCTCGGACTTTGACATCTTCGTTGATCTCCGGCATGTTGTTGCCCCAGTAGAGCATGGTGATCAGATAGGGGAAGACTAAGGGGCCCATTGGTCAGAGTGCACACTCGATGATGTCGTCTCGTATGTATATGCCAACATTGATTTGCCTCTCGTTGAGGATGGAGTGTACGAGGGCTAATCTCTGCCGGTCCACCGTGGTATTATGTGAGGTCGGCATGAGGCGTTTCTTCACGAAGTGGTTCCACAACTTAGCTTGTGGGGTGAGCTGAGTCCTCCGCACGGTCCACCGGTGCTTGGGATCATCGTTCAACTGTGTTCCCTCTTTTGTCAACTCTGCCATGATAGCATCATAATCTACCGGCGACAGACGGTTCACGAACCTCCGATGGGCGTCTTCCTTCTTGCTCACATACAGCGTGTTGATGTATGCCGATTCAAGGGAGATCTCTTTGCCTCTGACAGTTACTGTTGTGGCATCCTTGTCAGGGACGACAACATAGAACTCTCGAACTAGGGTGGCGTTCATCTCTTTTGGCTAGGCAGCAAACATCTGCCACTTGAGTGCGAGGATCTTCCTGGCGATGAAGCTTTCAAGACCTAATTCTCCCGTCTTTTGAGTATAAGTGAACCCTCTTTCCTCCCACATTTCTCTCTTCTAGAAGGACCCATAGTACCTCTTTGCTAAATCTACTGATACGAAGCGGTTGGGTATTCCGCTATGGCTAGGTGTTGACACTGTCGCGGCAGAGGTGGAGGCAGTGCTTCGTCTTGTTGATCTGGTAGCCATTTGCAAGGAAAACTATAGAAAAATAAAAGAGATTTATAAAGCCTAAATTCTGGAGAGTAAAGCAAAGAAAATGAGAATGAGTTGAAAAATGAAATGAGAGTAGAGGTTTATATAGAACGAGGTTTTCTCGGCCCGTTGGGACTATAACGGCAGGCGCGAATAATGGAGCCAGCTGTTACACGGTTTCTGACGCGTCTGTCACACGTTTCCACGTCTGCTGTGCGTCTGTCGCGACAGCTTTGTGACAGGCTGGATTTTCCACATCTGTTGCGACAGCTGGTGACAGGCTTGTCCATTTGGCTTTTTGGGCTGTTGTGAATGCGGTGGGCTGGTTCATTCCTCTTCTTTGCTTTGCTTCCTTATTTCCTAAAAATAGATAAATAAATAAACTGAATTAAAATCTTAATTCCTAAAAATAAATAAATAACAATCTTAATTCCTAATAAATAAATAAATAAATAAAATAAAATAAAATTAAGTTAAATTAGGGATGCCTTGAGGGGCATCTCTTAAAGTAACTACTTCCTGCATCCTTGAGGCTTCAGTCCCCTGATAATGCTTGAGCCTCTGTCTAATGACCTTGAATTGGTGCCCATCCTTCATGGATTTGATTGTAATGGCAGCATGGGGGGAAACTTGGACAACTTGGAAAGGACTAGACCACCTAGATTTAAGCTTTCTTGGGAAGAGCTTCAACCTAGAGTTGAACAACAACACCTGCTGCCCTGGGCAGAACTGTCGTGGCAGCAACTTCCTATCGTGCCACTTCTTGGTTTTGACCTTGTAGATCTTGGCATTGTCGTAGGCCATTGCTCGAATTTCCTCAATTTCATTCAAGTCTAGTAGCCTTTTCTGTCCTGCCTTATCCAGTCCATATTCACCATCTTGATAGCCAGTATGCTCTATGTTCTATCTCAACGGGTAAATGGCAAGTTTTCCTATAAATGAGTCGATAAGGTGACTTCCCCAATGGTGTCTTGAATGCTGTTCTATAGGCCCAGAGTGCATCATTTAGATGTAGAGACCAGTCCTTTCGAGTAGGTTTAACCATCTTCTCTAGGATGTTATTTACTTCTCTGTTTGATATCTCGGCCTACCCATTGGTTTGAGGGTGGTATGTTGTTGCAATTCAGTGCTTCACTCTGTATTTCCTTAATGCAGCAGCAATTACCCCATTGTCGAAATGTCTCCCCTCATCGCTAATTATCGCCCTTGGGATGCCAAACCTAGAGAAGATGTTCTTGTGAAGAAATCTTTGCACAGTCTTGGCATCGTTCTTTTGAGTGGCGATCGCTTCAACCCACTTTGACATGTAGTCTACTGCCAGTAGGATGTATAAATTCCCACAAGAGGTTGGGAATGACCCCATGAAGTCGATTCCCCAAACATCGAAGATTTCGATTCCCAGTCCTTTGGCATTTGTCACAGCTCTTGTAAAAAAGCTTGTGCATCCTTGAACAGTGTGGGCCAATGGAGACCGGATTGCAGAACCTTAGCAGCAGTTTTATTTCCCCCTAGGTGTCCTCCATAAGGGGCAGCATGATAGTGGTGAAGCAATGCTTTCTGTTCGTCCTGTGGTATGCATCTCTTGATAATCTGATCTACACAATGCTTGAAAAGAAGAGGTTCGTCCCAATAATAATGTTTTGCTTCATTTTGGAACCTCTTCCTTGCTTGGTAATTAAGCTCATGAGGTAATAACCCACTTACAATATAATTGACAATGTCAGCATACCAAGGGGTTTCAGAAAGCTTCCCTGCTGCCATGGCTGTCGCGGCAGTGCTGGTGGCAGCAAACAACTGCTCATCTGAGAAGGTTTCCAATATGTTGGTCTTGTCTGTCGATTGATTCCTTCTCATCTCCAACCTTGACAAGTGGTATGCTACTTGGTTTTCTCTTCCCGTTTTATCTTTGATGTCAATGTCAAATTCTTGCAGCAGCAGAATCCAACGTATCAGTCTAGGTTTTGCATCCTTTTCTGTGAACAAATACTTTAGTGTTGAATGGTCTGTATAGACCACCACTTTCGTTCCATGTATGTACGGACAGAACTTGTCAATTGAAAACACCACTGCTAGTAGCTCCTTCTCTGTCGTGGTGTAGTTGATTTGGGCATCATTTAGCGTTTTGATGGCATAGTAAATCACATGGAAGAGCTTATCCTTCATCTGCCCTAATGCTGCCTCAACAGCAAAATCACTGGCGTCACACATTATCTCAATTGGCAAGCTCTAGTCTGGTGGCTGTACGATCGGGGCTGTTACCAGCTTCTCCTTTAAAATTTTGAATGCTTCAGTACATTCAGTATTAAAGTCAAAGGGGCGATTATGTTCCAACAAGTGGCAAAGGGGCTTGGTAATCTTTAAAAAATTGGCTATGAATCTTCGATAAAACCCTGCATGCCCTAAGAAACTTCGAATCCCTTTGACTGTGGTGGGTGGCGGCAGCTTTTCGATAACCTCTATTTTGGCTCTGTCCACCTCTATGCCACGACAGCTAACCTTGTGGCCCAGTACTATGCCTTCGTCTACCATAAAATGGCATTTTCCCATTTTAAAACCAAGTTCGCCTTTTCGCATCTCTCAAGGACCTTCTATAGATTGCCTAAATAACCTTCAAAGTTGTCTCCAAAGACGAAAAATTCGTCCATGAAAATCACTAGGAAATCCTCCACCATGTCGGAGAATATTGCCATCATGCATCGTTGAAAGGTTGCTAGCGCATTGCAGAGCCCAAATGGCATTCTTCGAAAGGCATAGGTGTCGTACGAGCATGTGAAGGTGGTTTTCTCTTGGTCCTCCGATGCGATTGCTATTTGGTTATAACCCGAGTAACCATCAAGAAAACAGTAGTAAGGTTTCCCCGCTAATCTATCTAGCATTTGATCGATAAAGGGTAAGGGGAAGTGGTCCTTCCGGGTAGCTTTATTAAGCTTCCGGTAGTCCATACAAACCCTCCAACCGGTCACAGTCCTGGTTGGGATTAGTTCGTTTTCTTCGTTCGTTACTACGGTTATGCCTCCCTTTTTGGGCACACATTGCACCGGGCTCACCCACTTGCTATCCGAGATGGCGTATATTATTCCGGCATCAAGCCACTTGATGATTTCTTTCTGCACCACCTCTCGCATAGCCTCGTTCAGTCGTCTTTGGGCATCAATGGTCAGCTTATGATCATCCTTCAAGAGGATCTTGTGCATGCATAATGCCGGACTGATGCCTTGGATATCAGCTATAGTCCATCCAATGGCCTTCTTATATTGTTGTAGCATTTTGATTAGCCACTGTTCCTGTTCCTACATCAACTTGGAAGAGATGATTACGGGCAACATATCATTTAAACCAAGAAAAACGTATTTAAGCTGCCCTGGCAGAGGTTTAAGGTCTAGAACAGGTGGTCTGTTTAATGGAAGGCTTTTGGATAACATGTTCATTCGAGGTATAATTTAAAGGCTCGAAGAACTTACTTGGACGTGTGCCTATCCAATTTACATCCTCAGGACCTTCAGTGTCGGATGACTCTGTGTCTGAGGAGTCACTGTCGTCGTTGCTGTCGTGACAGTCTTCCGGGTGACTGCGGTGGCAGCGACCAAACTTTCTGTCGTGGCAGTTCGACCTGATGCAGGGTTGATCAAGGACTATCTCTGAGATTACTTTGCATTCTTCCTCTGCATCAGCTTGTTTTATTGTTTGGAGAACATTGAGTTTGATTTGCTGATCGTTTACTCTCATCGTCAGTTCTCCTTTCTCAACATCGATCATAGTTCTACCTGTGGCTAGGAAGGGTCGCCCCAGGATGATCGGTGCGTTTTCATCTACTTCACAATCTAAAACAAGAAAGTCAGTAGGAAAAATGAACTTATCCACTCTTACCAAGATATCTTCGATCTTCCCTTCTGGTTGTACGTAAGAGCGGCCTGCCAGCTGCAACATGAATGTCGTGGGCCTTGCTTGTCCAATACCTAGTTTCTGAAATACATATTTGAGTATTAGATTTATGCTAGCACCAAGATCACAAAGTGCCTTACCCATGAACTTATTGCCAATTATGCAAGGTATGATGAAGCTCATAGGGTCCTTCTTCTTTTGGAGTGGATGCTTTTATAAGATTGTCATGCATCCTTCTGTCATCTTTACTGTTTCAAATTCCCCAAGTCTGGACCTTTTGGACATTGCGTCCTTAAGAAACTTAGCATAACCGGGCATCTGCTTGATGGCTTATAGCAACAGTATGTTAATATGTACTTGCTTAAAAATATCATAAATTTTCTTAAGCTAGTACTCTTGTTTCTGTTTCTGTAACCGCTGTGGGAAAGGAGGTGGAGGACGGTAATCTTCAAGGCGTCCTTCACATGAAATTCGGATCTGAGGAGGCTTAAGTTCTTCAGCATCTTCTGTCTGCTCCTCTATCCCTTCTGTTGTCATGGCAGGTGTGGCGACAACAGGTTGTTTCTCCTCTGCCGGAGCAGTGTTCACGACATGTGTCTCTAGGGTCGGATCCTTACTCGGTATGTCTTTTATCTCCGGCCCTTGTAATTGTTTCCCACTTCTCATTGTAATTTCTTTGCACTGCTCGTGTTTTGGTTTTCTAGTGATCTCAGTATCACTAGGGAATCCTCCGTTCTGCCTCGGTTTGATATACTGTGAAACCTGGCCTATCTGTGTCTCTAGAGATTTTAGGGTAGCCTCATGGTTTGTCATCCTCATCTCTGTCTTGTCCATGAATGTTTCAGTTTTCTTGAAAAAGTGATCCATGTTCGCCATGTATGCTCTCGTCTGTGACATAAATGTTGCCAAGGTCTGTTCTAGTATACTAGGTGTTGCTGTTGGCTGCTGTGGTGGCTGCTGTCGCCACAGAATTCTGGGTACTTCTTGGTTCTGATTATTCTGCATTGGAGAATTCAGTGCATTGTTCGGATTGCTCCAAGAAAATTTGGGATCCTTCCTCCAGTTGGGATTGTAATTGTTGGAATCATAATTTCTAGGCTTGTTATAGTTCCCAACTTACATTCTTTCTTCCAGCTATAAAGGACAATCTTCTGAACTGTGGTTCCCACTACATGTTTCACACACCTCTTCTGCATAATATACAGCTTTAGAATCTTTCCGCTCCAAATTTTCGACTATCTTTGTGAGGTATGCAACCTGTGTTTTAACCGAGTTTTCAACTTCAGACTCCTTTACAGATATTCCTCGTTTGCCTCATCTTCGAGCTGTATGGAATTTTTCATCGTTTTTTGCCAACTTTTTCAACACGAGCATTGCCTCGTCTGGTTCCTTATCCAGTAATAGCCCATTTGCTGCTGAATCTATTTTCAGTCGAGTGTGTGCATTGGCAGTGTTGTAGAATTTGACGACCTGATTCCACAGAGAGAATCCATGCATTGAGCAATTCCGTAAGAGAGTTGTAAATCTGTCCCATGCCTCGTGCATTGGTTCGTCATCTTCCTGTTGAAAAGTAGCAATCTCGTTACGCAATCTTTCAGATAAATGAGAAGGATTAAAACGAGAAAGGAATTCACAAGAGAGATCTACCGAAGTTCTTATTGAACCCAGCGTTAATTTGTTCCACCAAGTTTTAGCTCTATCTCTCAATGAATGAGGAAATAGCCGGGGCCTCAGTACTTCCAGACTTATCCCTGGCAGTCTGAACGATCCACAGATTTCTTGGAACGTTTTAAGATGTTCTCGTGTATCCTCAGTAGTAGAACCACTAAATTGGCCAGCAGAATTTATCATGCTGAACATAACAGGTTTCAATTCGAAGTGTTCAGCTTCCACGTCTGGCAGGGTAGTTTCCAGTTCAACATGGTCATTGTCCATGTAGTCTCGACAGGTTTGCCGTGTGGCTGCGGCATCGGGCGGTGACAGTTTGTTTCGGGCATCATTAGGAGGATCAACAATAACCCTAGGGTCATTGTTGTTGGGGTCATTTATCCCATTACCTTGCCTTCTGTTCACCATTGCTTCTAGTATCTCCTTAAGATAGTTATTTCTTTCTATCAAGAGTCGGGCTTGGTTCCTGAGTTGGTACGTGCGTTCGATTTCTGGATCTAATTCGTACTCAGGTTCTTTATCTCGCCTAGATCTACGCATAAGCAAATAGAAAACCTTGTGAAAAGCATGGGGTAAATAACACCACTAAAAACAGAAGAATAAAAATAAAGTGCAGTAATAAAAAGGGTAAAGGTACGTTGCCAGTCCCCGACAACGACGCCAAAACTTGTTACGTGTAAAAGAGTCCTATCGCAAATAGTGCAAGTGTACACGACGCAAGTAGTAAAGTGATACTAGAGTATCGGATATCGTCTCCACAAGGACTGGAAATAACTCTATCCTTGAATTGCTGCACAAGAGAAAGAAATAGTTTAAATGAAAGGGTGAAGTAATCTTGAGTAAAAAATAAAGTAAAAGATAAGGGAATCATATTTAGAGAATAGGCCGGTATTGAATTGCTCAGTAGTGCATGTGTTGCACTGTTAGAGAAACTTCTGTCGTCTGTCGTCGTTTCTGTCGTGGCAGAGGTCTATTGATGTCGCGGCAGCGATCAACAACTCTATACTTCAAGCTTGGCAAGAATCCCTGTTATGACTTGTCCTATCCCTAGGCCCAAGTTCTGTCGATGAACACTTCTTGGATTATACCTCCCGGCGTGAATCAAAGGGTGAACACCAATGTTGTCGAAATCTTCTTTAGCCACTTAATCTTGTACTTATCCCTAAGCCAAGATGGTTTAACCATAAACTGGAAAATACGTATCTACTCTATTCGTATGCTTGACTCTCCCGATATCAAAAAAATGGATAACCTCACAATGCTCTCCCGATGCTCTTATGAGATATGAAAAACCAGAGTAAATAAACTTGAAGTTTTTATTACTTTGACAGAAAATTCCTAAAACATTACAATCCTTTCAACTACTTTACATAATCAACCCTTAGCCTTGGGGGGAGTTTAGAACATGGTGGAGAAGGAAAAACGACAAGGGTTTAGGGGAAGATGGCTAAGAATGAGATATCCTTCCCTAGGTCGAATTACATGTCTTTATATAGGCATTGGGTCCAAGTTTTCTAATATGGCAAGAATACAATTTCGAATTAAAGTGCAACTCTATTAAAGACTAAATCTTCTGAGTAGATGCCTTGAATTCGTCCTCTTTTCTTGCTTTGAGTTTCTTCCTTAAAGTTTGGGCTTGGCCTTCATTCTGTTTCAGGGCTCAGAAAAATATGGGAGTGGTCTACGACAGACCAGCTTGAAATCCTCTATTTGTCGAGCTCCACTTCACTTTTCCACCTCAGCATTTCTCTGTCGTCATGGCTGCCACAACAGATGTCACGACAGCCTTTGCTTCTCGACTCCAGCTCTGCAATCTGCCTCTGCTCCTTTGCTGCCCTGGGTCTGTCGTAGTAGATACCTGCAAAAGTAACCAAAATCAACAACAACTGTGCAATTTTATCTACTTGTGATGTATATGCAAAAATCTATCCTAAATGCAATGACTTATGCTTGAGTGCAGCAAAATTATGGGTAAATGAGGGATAAAATATAGAACTTTTATGCACTCAACAGTAAACAGACAGATTTTTGTTTTAGTAGTGATGGAGTTTTGTGTTTCAAGAGTAGAGTAGTTGTTCTGGAAGATGTTGACTTGAGACGCACCATCCTAACTGAAGCTCACAGTAGTCTGTTTGCTATGCATCCGGGAAGTACGAAAATGTACCGTGATTTGAAAAATGAGTATTTCTGGGTTGGTTGAAGAAAGATGTTGCCGAGTTCTTGAGTAAGTGCATGGTTTGTCAGCGAGTTAAAGCTGAGCACCAGTTTCCTTCAGGTTTGTTACAACCATTGAGAATTTCCGAGTGGAAGTGGGAGAGGATCTCTATGGATTTCGTATCGGGTTTGCCATTGACACCTTCTAAGAATAATTCGGTTTGGATAATTGTTGATCGTCTTACGAAGTGTGCGCACTTTTTAGCCGTCCACGCCACTTATAATTTAGATAAGTTGGCCTATTTGTACATCAGTGAGATAGTGAGATTACATGGTGTACCGAAATTTATAGTGTCAGATAGAGATCCGAGGTTCACAGCTAGATTTTGGGAGAGTTTGCATAGTGCTTTGGGTACTCGACTGAGTTTCAGCACTTCATATCATCCTCAGACCGATGGTCAGTCAGAAAGAGTCATACAAGTGTTGGAAGATATGTTGAGATGTTGCATTATAGAATTTCAGGGTTCGTGGGAGAAGCATCTACCGTTAGTATAGTTTGCGTATAATAACAGTTATCAAGCGAGCATTCAGATGGCACCTTATGAAGCTCTGTATGGTAGAAAATGTAGAACACCTGTTTGTTGGGCCGAAGCGGGACAGAAATTGATACCTTTGCCTGATATGCTTAAGGGTACTACCGAAAAATTACAGTTGATCTGTTACCATTTGAAGGCAGCTTCGGATAGACAGAAATCCTATACATATTTGAAAAGAAGAGAAATAGAGTATGTCGTGGGTGACAAAGTGTTCTTGAAAGTCTCACCTTGGAAGAAGGTGATGAGGTTTTGTAGGAAAGACAAGTTGAGCCCGAGGTTCATTGGTCCGTATGAGATAGTTGGGAGAGTTGGTCCTGTTGCCAATAGATTGAGGCTTCCGGCCGAACTAGAGAAGATTCATGATGTGTTTCATGTCTCGATGCTTCAGAGGTATAGATCAGATCCGTCACATGTCATGCCAGTTGAGGAGATAGAATTGAATCCGGATTTGACCTACGATGAAGAACCAGTTGAGATTTTGGTTTCGGACAACAAAGTGTTGCGAGGAAGGACCATTGAGTTAATAAAGGTTAAGTGGCATCACCGAGGTGTGAAAGAAGCCACTTGGGAGAGGAAGGATGACATGCGAAAGTAGTTTCCGCATCTCTTTCCATCAGGTAAATTTTGGAGACAAAATTCCTTAAGTGGGGGAGAGTTGTAACGCTCTGAGTTTAGGGGCGGGAGTTATCGGGTTTGTTAAATCGGGTCAATTAAATTAATTGGAGACAAACTATTTTTAATATACCAAAAAGAGTTTTAAAAGGGTAAATTTAAAAAAGGGGATTTTGGAATTCCAAAAAGGATTCTCAAAAGGCTATCTTCTTCTCCATTTGAACTTCACGTTCAAAAAACTCCCCAAAAACCCTAGTCACTATTCCATGTGATTTCAAGCTCTCAACTAAGTGATTTCTTCAAGGTAAATGGTTTCCTAACTTAGTTTCATCTCCCTTAAGTTCTAAATGTTGTGATTTTTACAAAACTCGTGGATTTATCTTATTTTGATTTTTAAAGTTTTGTTTGAAATGAGGAAAATCTTGGGTTTTCGTTTGGGGATGATTAAGGCTGAGTTGGGAGTATTTTTATGTTTGTTCTAACACTAAAATAACATAAAAATGGTGGGTTTTTAATGGAAACCCGAAATGGTTATTTTGGGTGATTTTAGGAGTTAGAAATCTTGAGGTTTTGGTTGGGTTTTGAGGCTAAATGGAAGCTGGAGGTTTGGTAGTTTTGGATTGATGTTTTTAGATGTAAAAAGGTAGATTTTTTATGGTAAATTCGTTGGTTGTGGCTTCTAGTAGTTTGGGTGTAAATTGGCTATGTTTCAAGTGTAGTTTGAGCTTGAATTGATGTGTATTGATGCAAGGTTGTTGAGTTCCGAGTCTTTGCTGTGTTTGTGAGTGTATTGGTGTCCTAATGTTGGATTTTGGGTTGCTCAAAACAGAGGATTTGGATCCAGGCTATGTGGACGAAAATTCGGGTAGTTCGGAGGCTTGATTTCGGCATCTCGGACATCGGTTGTGTGTTGGCCGGTGAGTGGATCGATTTTAAAATCTTTAACGTGGTTAAGGGAGTGTTTTGGGAGTTTGGATTAAGCTTGAAGGGCCAATCCAAGCTCGAGAGTAAGTTTTAAAGGTTTATGCAATTAAATTGTGTTTTATGATTTCTTGAATGCGAGATGAACTTGCTATGTTGTTATGTGATGAATTGCATTTGTTATGCATGTTGAGATGTGAGACTTGTGTTATACTTGCAATTGTGAGTACATGCCTTGCATGGAAGTTTGGACTTGGTAAGTGGTTCAAGCATCGGTAATGCTTGTGGTTGAAATTGAGTATATTGACACGCGTTGAGTTGTTAACAGATACAATTGATCAATCAATAGGATTAGAGTGCACTCAAGGTAAAAATTGTGCATGGCCTTAGTGATGTTAGATTCCACTAAGGAGGAGTACAGTGATGTGAGATTCCACCGGAAATCATGTTATTACTAGACGGGTGAGTACGATGATGTGAGATTCCACTAGAAGTGTCTAGTGGGTTTGAGAACTATCCGCATATCCGTGTAAAAATGTTGAATGTTAATATACCTATGAATGCTTTAATTCTCATGTTAAGCATGTTGATGATTCTACCTATTTATTCTTATGTTTATGCATTGTGGTTTACTTTGCTTGTGTTATAAGAATCAGCATATGGTAAGCCTATGGCTTGTGGTTGCATTCGGTAAATGCACGTGAAGGTAAAAGCATGATTTTGTGTGTTCAAGCATGTGGAAATGATTTTGGAATGGTTTTGGTTTCAAGCAAACTTCCGTTTTAAAACTGCATTGTTGTAGTTACTCTTTGAGCACCGCTCACTAAGCTTAAACGCTTACGCTTTCCTTTCCATCAATTCAGGCCCTTAGACCTTCAGAGCAGCTCGGGGAACAAGGGAGGATCCAAGGGAAATTAGTTTGCTCAAGTATGGTTTAGACTTCGATAATTAGTATTTAAGCAATGTGATAGGACCTTTGTGTTTGTGAGGTTGATGGCATGTTCTTTATCTTAGACAAGTATGTTTAGCTGTTTTGGGCTTGTATTGCCTTTTGCCATAATGACGTATGCTTTTATTTAACTTTTAGCTATGTGGGTGAATGCCTTATATGCATGTCTCCTTTATGAATTCTTATCTTGTTGGATGTTGCTTCATTGAATGTTTAAATCGCTCCGTAAGTTTATCCATGGTTTCCTTGTGATGTATGAGTGTTTGTATGTTGCTTGACTAGTCGTTAAATACCTCTAGAGTCGAGTCCTTGTGTTTTTAGCATCTAAAATAAGTTTTGCAGTACATGGCGTATCGATACGCTCAAGGACTGTATCGATACAGTCCCCTGCTTTGAACCCTGTTTTAGGCTATGCGTACCGGTACGAAGGGGTGTATCGATACGCCAAAAGCTCTCTGGAAATTTGAGAATTAACGAGATTTTAGCGTATCGGTACGGGTCCTGAGAGTATCGGTACGGTCTTCGTAGTTTGACCTTGGGAAATTTGATCGTTGTAACACCCGTGTTTTGGGGTCAGGAGTCAGGCGTGTGAGTCGGGTTCGAGGCGTTAGACTCGATTTAATTAAAATGGGCTTGGTTTTATTTTTTAAAAACATTAAATCTCATTAATGGCATTTTCGTAATTATCCAAAAACAAGGGAAAAGATGAGCTTTGTTTGAAAACAAAAAAGGAAAAAAAGAAAATGGTCTTCTTCTTCTTCCTTATTTCATTTTCAACGACCGAAAGCCTCCAAAACCTCCCCAACACTATTCCATTGAGGTTCTTCATCATTTCTAGTGATTCCAACGAGGTAAACATATTTTTGACTTCTCCTCTCTATTTCAAGCACTTCCATGGTTTTAGATTCTTGAAAGCTTCATCTTTTTAGTTTTCTAGTTCAAGATTTTAAAAGAAAAATGGGGAGGCTTTATGAGTTTTTCGTTTATCTTTTGATTCGATAAGTTCATTTATGTGTTAATCTAGTCCTTAGATGCTTTATAACTTAAAATGGAAGAGTTTTTATCAAAATCCCAAAATGGGTTTTTGGGAGCTTTTTAAAGGTGTTTAAACTTATGTTTTTGAAGTGGTTTTGTGAAGGGTTGCAGGGCTGATGTTACAATAATGTTAGAGGAGTGTTTTGAAGGTTTTTAAAAGCAATTTGGGTGTTGGGAATGTTAGTTTTCTGCTGGGTTTATGGGGAGTACGAAAATGGAGTTTTGGTGGTTAGCTTTGGCTTGAAAATTGTTGAGAAATGGATTGGGGTTGGAATCTGAGTTGTGGCAGTGTTTTGAGGATGTTTGTGTAGTAATACCTTGTTTTTGAATGGTTAGAATCAAGGGGAAACATTGGAGAGGCTTCGGGTACGAATCTGGGGAATTTGGAGAATTGAGATCGGTGTTCGGCTTCCGTTTGGGTTGCAAAGGTGAGTGGAAATGTTTAACCTCGTTTTGCTTTCCAAATGGGATTCTTGGGGGTTTGGGTGGAGCCTTACCTTACCTTGGTGGTTAAGTGATGACGTGTGGATAGTTGTTGTGATTTCATATGCATGGTGAATTGATTTACATCCGTTGTTGTTGTGTAGTCATTGTTGGTGTTGAGCCTCACGTGATGGTTGTCATAACTACGGTGATGTGTAGTCCCACCGGTAGTGACTAGTAGAAGAGTACTTTTATGTGTAGTCGTATTGGAAAACTACTAGTCGAAACGGTGATGTGTAGTCCCACCGTGTTTTGGTTGTGCTTGTGCAAACCATGTACTTATGTTGTTGTGCCTCTCTCTGTGCATTTAAATGTTTCACTTAACTTGTAAGAAATGTGTTTTGAAACTGCATTGTTGATGAGTTTTAGAGCTTCGCTCACTAAGCTGTCAAGCTTACGCTCTCTTTTTTCCAACATGCAGATCGTTAGACTTCGGGAGGCAAGTGGGCAAGGGAGGAGCTTTTTGGAGTTCTCAAGTAGCTCAAGTATGCTTTAAGTGTTTGTAATAATGCCTAGACAATGGGGGTATAGATTCGTATGAAGTTTGTATTCAAACTCCTTAGTTGGTTTGTAAGTGTTTAAGCATGTTTGTTGTTAGTGCCTTGTTATGGTTTTGTAAGCCATGTATGTTGGTGCCCATCTTATTGTGTGTTGAAAACCTATAGCTATGTCCCATGAATGATTGCATGTTTGTTTTAATACCATGTGAAACTTTGTTTGAAAGGTCTTTGTGTGTGCCTTTTTGCCTTGGAATGAAATGGTGAAGTTATGCATGTTTTTATGCAAGTTATCTACCCTAATGCCTATCTTGAGATGAATGCCATGTTAGTTCGTTTAAGTAGTCTCACATGCTTGTTTTTTGTCATCAAATGTTGTATTAACTTTGGTTTGTTGCTAGACGGGTCGTAAAATGCATCTAGAGTCGTGGCTTAGGTTGTTTTTCAGCTAGATTGAGTCTTGCAGTGCAGGGCGTATCCGTACGGCCACCGATACGGTCCTACACTTTGGGACTCAGTTTAAGCCTAGCGTACCGATACACGGGTGTGTATCGATACGCCAAAACCTCTCTGGAAATTTGAGATTTTGACGAGATTTTGGCGTATCGGTACGGGTCTGGAGTGTATCGATACGGTCTTTTATCGTTGATCATGAGAAGTTGACCGCTGAGGGCGTATCGGTACGGTCAACCAGTGTACCGATACGGTCCCCCTGGGTTGACACTGGGTAGTTGACCAAGTCAAGGCGTATTGATACCCTCTCCTAGTGTATCGATACGACCTGTTGTAAAGGCTAAAATGGGCTGTTAAATTACTTGTTTGGGTTTGCTTTGCATCGCTTCGTTGTCTTTCTGCTGCCGTGTTCACATAGGATGTATGGATGCATTTAGAAAATATAATGATTAAAAGAAATTCTCTAGGGTTGCTAACCGAGGTGGGACCTTAACGGGTTTCACATCGGTTTTCCCCGTGTAGCCTACTCGGACCGGTCAGTCGTCTAGATCAGGACGAGGGGGTTACATTTGGTGGTATCAGAGCCTGAGGTTTCCGAGACCTTGGGTAGGTAAGTGAGGTAAGTTTTATGTGTTATGTTGTGCTATGTATTAATGAGTGTTTTGCCATGAATTGCTTGAAGTTTTCTGTCTAGTACGGTGCTTGAAAGAATGTTTTAATGGCCTTTTGGTTTTGGTTGAGGGTTAGTCAAATGTCCCCATTGTTAGGTGTTGTTGTAAAAAAAATGATTTTCGGTTTAACGTTCTTGAGAACTTAAGTCCTTGCCCTTTTGCTAACCTAACGTTTTTCTTTGTGTGTTGTGTGTTTGCTGTTTTAAATTCTATCTTGATGGTGAGACCGAGGGGGCGACCTAGAGCGGGTGACCAGGCACTTGGGGGTGAGCCTCCTGTTCCTCCTGCGCCCGGTGGTAATGAAGTGGGTGGCGAAGGTAACGTGTCTTAGGCTGGTGCACAAGTCGAGGGTGATGGTAATGGGCCTCAGGCTGGTGCTAATGTTGGAGGTATTAGGGCTCAGGCGGGTCAGGGTCCAGCTGGCGCGGACAAGCCTACCCTTAGAGAGGCTCCGTAATTTGGGGGCAGTTGAGTTCCGCGGGTTGACTCCCGAGGGTTCAGAGGCATGGCTTGAGAGTACTACACGCATTTTGGGTCAAATGGAGTGTTTGGACGCCCGTAAGATGGGTTGCATTGTTTCCTTGCTTCAGGGGGACACATATACTTGGTGGATCACTGTTACTTCGGGTATGGCCGAAGCATATATCATGTGGGAGTTCTTCAGAAATGCCTTCAAGAGGAAGTATCTCGGAGTTCGTTACTTGCACGAGAAGAAGAGGGAGTTTATGGCCTTGGTTCAGGGTAACAGGACCGTGTCTGAGTATGAGGTTCAGTTTGTGAGGTTGAGCCAGTATGCACCTGAGTTGGTCCCTAGTGAGAGGGAACGATGTGAACGCTTCCAGTATGTGTTGACTAGAGATGTGAAGACCTACATGCTTGCCTCTGATTACACCGAGTTTGATGTCTTGGTCTCTAGGTCCAAGGATATTGAGCAGAACTTAGGCTCTAGTGCTCGTGCTAGTGGGTCCGACTCTGGGAAGAGACACGCGAATTGAGATCGAGACCATGCCAAGAGGCATAGAGATAGGAGGTTTCAGCCTGACTCGAGACATAGGGGTGGTAACTATCGCTAGGGCCGTCAGGTCCAAGAAGCTGTGGTGCACACTCTGGAGTGCACTAGGTGCGGGAGACGCCACCAGGGCGAGTGTATGGGTATCTATGGAGCATATTGGAACTGTAGCTCCCGAGACCATTTGAGGCGTGACTGTCCACACACGGCTAGGGGCGGACTGGCTCCAGCTAGGGGTTTTGAGCATCAGAGAGGTCGTGGGCGCGATCGTGGGAACTTTCAGCCAAGGAACGAGGGTCAGAGAAACTTAGCTCATGTAGTAGACGTTCAGCCCGAGGGAGGAGAACCGACTAGAGTATATGCTCAGTGAGAGGCTGGGAATGACATGGATGTCATCGTAGGTAATTTCTCGTTACAGTTCTTGAGTTTGCTTTCTTTGATAGATTCGGGGTCGACACATTCTTATATTTTGGGTGAGCACGCAAGGTCATTAGGGTTACCTTGTTAATGGTTAGAGGTAAGTGTGAATGTTACTAGCTCTTTTGGTGACACAGTGGTAGTTAGGAAAATGTATAGGAGGTGTCCCTTGATGGTTCAGGGCCACGTGTTTTCGGTTGATATGATGGAGTTACCGTTCTACGGTTTTGACGTGATTTTGGGCATGGATTGGCTTGTAGAGCATAGAGCTAGGGTTGAGTTGGAGACCAAGAGAGTCTCCTTGAGGCTTACGAATGACTTTGAGGTTGTGGTAGTTGGTGAGAACGTTAGGTTCTTGTCCAATGTTGTTTCTGCTTTGGAAGCTCAGAAGTTGTTAAATTCAGGTTGTCGGGCTTATTTGGCTTATGTAATGAATCCGAATATGAGTGAGGTTAGGCCGCAAGGCATCAGGGAAGTATGTGATTTTCCAAGTGTTTTTCCGGAAGAGTTGTCAGGGTTGCCTCCAGATAGAGCAGTTGAGTTTGCTATTGAGACGTATTCCGATTCTGCACCGGTGTCGATTGCTCCGTATAGAATGGCACCGAAAGAGCTGAAATAATTGAAGACACAACTCCAGGAGTTGTCCGATAGGGGTTTTATTAGGCCTAGCATTTCTCCGTGGGGTGCTCCGGTCTAGTTTGTGAAAAAGAAAGATGGTAGCATGAGGATGTGTATAGATTATAGGCAGTTAAACAGAGTGACGGTGAAGAACAAGTACCCTTTGCCTAGGATAGATGACCTGCTTGATCAGTTGAGAGGTGCTTCCATGTTTTCGAAGATTGACTTGAGATCCGGGTACTATCAGTTGAAGGTAAAGGATGTGGACATACCGAAGACAACCTTTCATACACGTTATGGGCACTATGAGTTCTTGGTGATGCCTTTTGGGTTGACTAATGCTCCAGCAACTTTCATGGATACGATGAATCGTGTGTTTCATGAGTTCTTAGACAGATTTGTGGTAGTGTTCATAGATGACATCCTAGTGTACTCTAGGACCGAAGAGGAGCATGATGAGCATTTGTGGTTAGTGCTTTAGACCCTACTAGAGAATCAGTTGTATGCCAAGCTAAGCAAATGTGAGTTTTGGATTAGGGAGGTGGTCTTCCTAGGTTACGTGATCTCGGCTAATAGGATTAGTGTGGATTCCAAGAAGATAGAAGCTATAGTGAGTTGGAAACAACCAAAGTCAGTGATAGAAATCCACAGTTTCCTAGGTTTGGCGGGGTACTATAGAAGGTTCATCGAGGGGTTTTCTAAGATAATGGCTCCTTTGACTTAGTTGCTTCAGAAGAATGTCCCCTATGAGTGGTCAGATGCAAGGCAAGAAGCGTTTGAGAAGTTGAAGAAAGCTTTGACCGAAGCTCCTATCTTGATACAGCCTAAGCCGGGAAAAGAATTTGTGATTTATAGTGATGCATCATACGTAGGGTTAGGTTGTGTGCTTATGCAAGAAGGTAAGGTGGTAGCGTATGGTTCGAGACAGTTGAAGGTCCACGAGAAGAACTATCCCACCCATGACATAGAGTTAGCCGCAATAGTGTTTGTGTTGAAGATCTAGAGACACCATCTTCATGGTGAGAAGTGCACTGTATATACCGACCACAAGAGCTTAAAGTACTTGATGTCTCAGAGGGAGTTGAACCTTTGACAACGTAGGTGGTTAGAGCTTCTTAAAGACTATGACCTGGCGATAGAGTATCATCCGGGTAAGGCAAACGTAGTGCCTGATGCCTTGAGTAGAAAGTGTTGGATCACGTCGGCACGCCCCGTGGCGCAGCGGAAAAATTAATCCGACGTAATCCAGCTAGGATTCATGTACATGAATGAATCCAGGGTGAAAAGATGATGAGTTACCTATTAAGACTCTAGAAACTGGAAAACCGACGGTATGTCGGAATAACCACGTCAAGTAAAACCGGAATCGTCATAGGTTCGCAACAACCTCTACGGATTCCACCCGAACAAAACGAACAAAGTTTCCGCCTCCCTAACACTTAGGGATAAATTTCGACAGGTTTGAACACCTTCCAAGGAGAAGTCGAAATCCCTCCAAGGATTCCTAAGGGAGTCTGAAGTCGACCAGGAGTTCAACCGAGACTTGCAATCGAGCAAGGGAACCTTCAGGGATTTGCCAGGAAGCAAGTAGAACTCCAGAAAAATATCGAACAGCTTCTCAGAGAGCTTTCTAGTATATGTTGAATTCCATTAGGGATCCCTAGGGGTGTTGTCGAAATCTTCAAGAGGAGGAAGAGGGATGGTTTGGTTGCTAGCCCTTGTCCCTTTAAATAGTATCCAGAGACTTAATTCTAGTTGAATTCCTTAAATCCAAGTTCAACCAAAATTCATAGAATCTAATTATACTTGAAATTGGTTTATATTAAATATACATTATATTTAATAATATTAAATGAAATATATATATTTAATTATGTAGAATCTTATTCTACATAAAACATGGATTTAAATATACATTATATTTAATCCAAATATATATATTTTATTATATAGAATCTCATTCTATCTTTACTTGGATTTAAATATATTTAAATATATATTTTTAATTATGCGGAATCTAATTCTACATAAACTTGGAATTAAATATACATTATATAAATTTCTAGAATCTTATTCTATAATATTTAAGTCTCTAAATATTTTCCATACTCTAAATAATATTTGATAAATACAATATTTATCCAATATTATTCCCATTTAAGGGAGTTGCCGATTTCCCCTATCCCATAGGGATTTTCGGCAACCTCCCTAAAATAGGGAGCATGGTTTCCAATTTTTGTTCGTTTCATTCGAAGGGTGTGACCCTTGTAGGTTCATGCAACGTTAGCAACAAAATTAGAACTGTTCTAATTTTACAAACAATGGGTGGCATCTAGCAATACATCATTGCTACCTAAGTTGCATGAAGTCATGGTTTGACTTTCCTAATTCCTGAATAAACTTCCTTTATATATTTCATCCTTTTGTCCTTTATATCTTAGATGAACACAAGTCATGGGTTAGTCACACTTGCGTTGTCCATCTAGTGTTTCTTGATGTCTTGAGTAGATTATGATAAACGAATCTCTATGATATCTCATATCATAATATTCGAGCATGGCCATGCATTTTCTAATCTCACTCAATCAAGTGGCCGAAGATATTTCTCCCATTATGTAGGAGGGACAAATCCTTTCTTGATCAACCATATTTCACTACACAGGTCATCACGTATCCAATCATGAGTCTTTATAATGTAGTCAGTTACGACACACATTTGACTATGTCAAAATACGTAAATATTTATGTTGAAATCATGTTGATATCAAGTCTGAGGATTATACATATGTTTATCATGAGCAATGTTGTGATTGTCACATAATTACCCAAGAAACATGCTCATAGCGGGTCAATCCAGTATGTTGTTCTCTAACAAATACTTATGTGTTGATTTTGACATCTCTATGTCAATGACAACGCTTGTCATCAACCACATATTAGTCTTTATATATTATCACTGTCCATACCCGTAATAATATTCGACTAAGGATTCTATTTAACAATAATCGTATTATTGTATGGACATTATTATCCAATGGTTAGTTTGATGCACAGAAACATACCAAATGTTAATAACGACAATGCCATTACTTGATAAATCTAGTAAAATAGTATGTCTATTCAATCATCATATGATTGGTCTTTGGGCATACTCCAACAGAAAGGTGGCAGTTGAGTTGCGAGCTATGTTTGCAAGATTGAGTGTGTCCAAGGATGGTGGGTTGATAGCCGAACTTCAGGTTAAGCCTTCATTAGTTTAGTTGATTCGAGAGAAGCAGTTGCGAGTTGAGTCTTTGGCACCTCACGTGCAAGATATAGCCGAAGACAGGCCTATCGAGTATTGTTTTGGTGAGAATGGGATCCTATGTTTCAAGGATAGGATAGTGGTTTCGGAAGATGCCGAGTTGAGACGTACAATCTTGAATGAAGCTCATAACAGTCCTTTTGCGATGCATCCAGGTAGTACGAATATGTATAGAGGGTTAAAAGATGAGTACTATTGGGTTGGGTTGAAGAATGATGTGGCCGAGTTTGTGAGCAAGTGTATGGTTTGTCAGCGAGTCAAGGCCGAGCATCAGTTTCCCTCGGGGTTGTTACAGCCGTTGGAGATTCCAGAATGGAAGTGGGAACGTATTACCATGGACTTTGTGTCAGGGTTACTATTGACTCCTTCGAGGAATAACTCAGTGTGGGTGATAGTTGATAGATTCACTAAGTGTGCTCTTTTCATACCTGTTCATACCACCTATAATTTAGATAAGTTGGTCGATCTGTACATCTGTGAGATAGTGAGACTACATGGGGTACCGAAATTGATTGAGTCAGACCGTGATCCGAGGTTTACAGTTAGATTCTGTAGTGTTTACATCGTACCTTGGGTACCTTGTTGAACTTCAGTACTTTGTATCATCCGCAGTCAAATGGACAGTCTGAGAGAATGATCCAGGTGTTGGAAGATATGTTGAGATGTTGTATCATTGATTTTCAGGGTACATGGGAGAAGCACTTGCCTTTAGTCGAGTTTGCCTATAATAATAGTTTTAAGTCGAGCATTCAGATGGCTCCGTATGAGGCCTTGTATGGTAGAAAGTGTAGAACTCTGATTTGTTGGGCCGAAGCGGGACAGAAGTTGTTACCTATGTCGGATTTGCTCAAAGGGACTACCGATAAGGTGAAATTAATTTGTGACCGTTTGAAGGTAGCTTCGGATAGGCACAAGTCCTATACCGACTTAAAGAGGAAGGAAGTTGAGTTTTCAGTGGGTGAGAAGGTATTTCTGAAAGTGTCTCCGTGGAAGAAGGTGATGAGATTTGGTAGAAAAAGGGAAGTTGAGTCCGAGGTACATAGGGTCGTATGAGATCATGAAACGAGTTGGTTCGGTCGCTTATCAGTTGTGTTTGCCATCCGAACTAGAGAAGATACACGATGTGTTCCACGTTTCGATGCTTCAAAAGTATAGGTCAGATCCATCGCATGTCATGCATGTGGAGGAGATTGAATTGAATACGGATTTGACTTATGATGAAGAACCAGTTGAGATCTTAGCTTCAGACAGCAAGGTGTTGCGAGGAAGTTCATTTGAGTTAGTCAAAGTGAGGTGGCAACGTCGAGGGGTGGACGAGGCCACTTGGGAGAGGAAGGAGGATATGGAAAGGCAGTTTCCTTATCTCTTTCAGTTAGGTAATTTCGAGGACGAAATTCCTTAAGTGGGGGAGAGTTGTAACACTCATGTTTTGGGGTCAGGAGTCGGGCGTGTGAGTCGGGTTCGAGTCGTTAGACTCGATTTAATTAAAATGGTCTTGGTTTTATTTTTAACAAAAATTTAAATCTCATTAATGGCATTTTCGTAATTATTCAAAAACAAGGTAAAAGATGAGCTTTTTTTAAAACAAAAAAAGGAAAAAGTGAAAATGGTCTTCTTCTTCTTCCTTATTTCATTTTCAACGACCTAAAGCCTCCAAAACCTCCCAAGCGCTATTCCAATGAGGTTCTTCATCATTTCTAGTGATTCCAACAAGGTAAACATATTTTTGACTTCTCCTCTCTATTTCAAGCACTTCCATGGTTTTAGATTCTTGAAAGCTTCATCTTTTTAGTTTTCTAGTTCAAGATTTTAAAAGAAAAAGGGGAGGTTTTATGGGTTTTTCGTTTATCTTTTGATTCGATAAGTTCATTTATGTGTTAATCTAGTCCTTAGATGCTTTATAACTTAAAATGGAAGAGTTTTGATCAAAATCCCGAAATGGGTTTTTGGGAGCTTTTTAAAGGTGTTTAAACTTATGTTTTTGAAGTGGTTTTGTGAAGGGTTGCAGGGCTGATGTTACAATAATGTTAGAGGAGTGTTTTGAAGGTTTTTAAAAGCAATTTGGGTGTTGGGAATGTTAGTTTTCTGCTGGGTTTATGGGGAGTACGAAAATGGAGTTTTGGTGGTTAGCTTTGGCTTGAAAATTGTTGAGAAATGGATTTGGGTTGGAATCTGAGTTGTGGCAGTGTTTTGAGGATGTTTGTGTAGTAATACCTTGTTTTTGAATGGTTAGAATCAAGGGGAAACATTGGAGAGGCTTCGGGCACGAATCTGGGGAATTTGGAGTATTAAGATCTGTGTTCAGCTTCCGTTTGGGTTGCAAAGGTGAGTGGAAATGTTTAACCTCGTTTTGCTTTCGAAATGGGATTCTTGGGGGTTTGGGTGGAGCCTTGAGGGCTCTCATAAACCCAAGTGTAAGTTTACTAACCTTACCTTGGTGGTTAAGTGATGACGTGTGGATAGTTGTTGTTATTTTATATGCATGGTGAAATGCTTTACATCCGTTGTTGTTGTGTAGTCATTGTTGGTGTCGAGCCTCACGTGATGGTTGTCATAACTACGGTGATGTGTAGTCCCACCGGTAGTGACTAGTAGAAGAGTACTTTAATGTGTAATCCTATTGGAAAACTACTAGTCGAAACGGTGATGTGTAGTCCCACCGCGTTTTGGTTGTGCTTGTGCAAACCATGTACTTATGTTGTTGTGCCTCTCTTTGTGCATTTAAATGTTTCACTTAACCTTTAAGAAATGTGTTTTGAAACTGCATTGTTGATGAGTTTTAGAGCTTCGCTCACTAAGCTGTCAAGCTTACGCTCTCCTTTTTCCAACATGCAGATCGTTAGAGTTCGGGAGGCAAGTGGGCAAGGGAGGAGCTTTTTGGGGTTCTCGAGTAGCTCAAGTATGCTTTAAGTGTTTGTAATAATGCCTAGACAATGGGGGTGTAGATTCGTATGGAGTTGGTGTTCAAACTCCTTAGTTGGTTTGTTAGTGTTTAAGCATGTTTGTTGTCAGTGCCTTGTTATGGTTTTGTAAGCCATGTATGTTGTTGCCCTTCTGATTGTGTGTTGAAGGCCTATAGCTATGTCCCATGAATGATTGCATGTTTGTTAATAGCATGTGAAACTTTGTTTGAAAGGTCTTTGTGTGTGCCTTTTTTCCTTGGAATGAAATGGTGAAGTTATGCACGTTTTTATGCAAGTTATCTACCCTAATGCCTATCTTGAGATGAATGCCATGTTAGTTCGTTTATGTAGTCTCACATGCTTGTTTTTGGTCTTCAAATTTTGTATGAACTTTGGTTTGTTGCTAGACGGGTCGTAAAATGCATCTAGAGTCGTGTCTTAGGTTGTTTTTTCAGCTAGATTGAGTCTTGCAGTGCAGGGCGTACGGTCCTACACTTTGGGACTAAGTTTAAGCCTAGCGTACTGATACACAGGGGTGTATCGATACGCCAAAAGCTCTCTAGAAATCTGAGATTTTGACGAGATTTTGGCGTATCGGTACGGGTCTAGAGTGTATCGATACGGTCTTTTATCGTTGATCGTGAGAATTTGACCGTTGAGGGCGTATCGGTACGGTCAACCAGTGTACCGATACGGTCCCCCTAGGTTGACTCTAGGTAGTTGACCAAGTCAAGGCGTATCGATACCCTCTCCCAGTGTATCGATACGACCTGTTGTAAAGGCTAAAATGGGCTGTTAAATTACTTGTTTGGGTTTGCTTTGCATCGCTTCGTTGTCTTTCCGCTGTCGTGTTCACATAGGATGTATGGATGCATTTAGAAAAGATAATGATTAAAAGAAATTATCTAGGGTTGCTAACCGAGGTGGGACCTTAACGGGTTTCACATCGGTTTTCCCCGTGTAGCCTACTCGGACCGGTCAGTCGTCCAGACCGGGACGAGAGGGTTACAACCGCTGAGAGCGTATTGATACAGTCTTGTAGCGTATCGATACGGTCTCCTTAGGTTGACTTTGGGGTGTTGACCAGGTTCATGCGTATCGATACAGTCCCCTAGCGTATCGATACGGCCTGTTGTAAAAGCTAAAAAGGGTTTTTTTAATTGTCTATTTCGCATGTTAAGTATCCGTATGTGTTTTCCGCTGCGTGTACTCTCACATAGGATATAATTAAACATCTAGATAAGATAACTTTATAGAAATTTTTTAGGGTTGCTAATCGGAGTGGAGCCTTAACGGGTTTCGCTTCAGGTTTCCCCGTGTAACCCGTTCGATGAGGTATGACGGCTAGGCCGGGTAGAACGGGTTACACGTATGGTTTTGTATGATGGAATCAATTTCACTCTTAATGACATCCTTCCATAAGGTGCATTTAGATGAACGTGTTTCATTATTATACGTTTGAGGCTCAGCCTTTAGCATAAAGGTTAGAAAATCTTATCAAAATAATTTTTCTAACATTGCTCATTTATTTATCAGTGGCTCTATTTCAATCTCAACCCCTTGTTGATCATTTGAGTTATCGTCATTGATACTCTCTACATTTTGCTTCGCAGAACTTAGATAAACTTTTCTAACTTTACAAGAGAATACACTTTCAAAGAAAGATGCATTGTTTGATTCTATTATTCTATTCTTGTAAATTTTATGGTTCTTTGATTCATACACAAGAAAGCAATATGTATTTCTATGATCTATATAGCCAACAAAATTCAATCTAGCGTTTTGGGGATCTATTTTCGTTTGCTTTGGTAATGAGGCTATTACCTTTGCAAGACACCCCGATATTTTAAGTACTTGTAGGAAGGGTTTATTCCCTTCCATAACTTATATGGTGGCTTATCTCCTTAATCGTGGAAAACTTTATTTAAAAGGTAATTAGCTGATAGAACAGCTTCCCTCCACATGTTAGGCACATTATAGTACCAATGTTATTTATATAAAGCTTCTCCCCATCTTATGAAAATTAAAGTATTTCCCATTAAAGTTTCTTCTTGATCATACCGCCCTTTTGATCTCAAATAAGACTGTGTCTACGGTTTACTTTCTTTGAAGTTTTTTTGACTTTCAGTACGTTTTCTCTGGTAATATTTTTCATAGAAATATTCGCCTTAGAAACATTTGAAGGTGGTAACAACTTTTACCTTATCCTCTATAATAATAGGAGGATCATCGTTCAGATCTTTGATCAAGTTTTACATGGTCAAATAGACAAAATTCTTTGTCGCCATGTTTTGAATTTTTTTTCATTGAATTTCACTGGTTTTTCATTGTGTCACATAATCACAAACCAGAAACAAAAGATTATGAATCTGTTAAACGTCAGGAATACAGCCAAAGACTAAAACTAGAAATAGAAACATAATTTTCTACTTTTGTTAGAAGTCGGGAATGTAGTAAATTAAAACCCGAAACAAAAGTTCACACTATCTTATAGAAAGAAAAATATTGAACAGTGCACCAGGTAGATAACTTATGAAAAGAGAGATAGTGCACTAGGCTCACTTAAATACCAAGTCTTCCAAAGAGAGATATTGTACAATAATTTGGAATCAATTATTAAAAATTAAGATTTTTGGTAATTAAGAATGTTCTTAGCACCGACATCTTCTATTTGTATTTATGGTCCAACGATCCTTACAATTTTTTAGCTATTTTTTAAAAATATTGTACACTTCATAACATGCATCAGAGTAGGCTTTAAGAATGTAATTTTGACATAGAAAATAAAGTTCTTTTATGCTTTGATTCAAGATCTAGGTCGGAATCAACACTCCAAATTTTGTTGAACAGAATAGTAACTAGTGTTACATTCGAAGACAATTTCTGTTAAAACAGATTTGTCCGCAACAAAATTTGAACAAAACGGATTTATTCTGATTGCCTTTTGTTTTCAAAAGGAGATCAAGTAAACCCGTTAAAATGACAACAATTAAATCTTGAAACGAATTGCTTACGTTATCTCAGTTTACAAACCAGTAAAGACTTCGTTGATTCTTGTTTGAAAAAGAAAATTTGGTACACTCGTCAAAACGACATGAATTAAATCCCAAACCAAATTTGTTTACGAGATCTTAATTTTCAAATAAATCAAGATTTCGTCTGAAAATTATGTTCTTTTTTATAAATTTCTAAAAAGAAATTATTAGTACGAAAGAAAAATATATATATAATTCAATATTCCATATTTAATGGAGCACAATATATTACCATTTCCTCCAATCGATTTCGCTATGTGAAAACATATATGAAACTAATATTCCATAAAACATACGAGAGCCTATTAAACAAAAAGGTTTATTGCGGGAAATCATTAAACGTCTCTAGAAGACATGGTAAATGCGGCAATAGCTATATGCTTTTCTCTAGGTGTGTGTTTAAATCCGGATACCTGGGTATTCAGGTATCTTAAGTACCGGGCACTCGAATTGTCGGGTAGTTCTAAAATCGGCCCATGTACTGATTCAGGTATTGCGGGTACTTGGATACTCGAATTTAAAAAATATATATTTTTTTAATATAAAAATATTTTATTAGTTTAATATAAAAATATGTATTTATTAAATATAAAAAATAAAAAAACATAATTTTTTTATAAAAAATATATATATAAATTGAATATAAAAAATATTAAATTTAAATATATTCGGGTACCCGGGCCCGATCCGAAAAATGACGGGCCGGATACCCTATCTGGATAAAAAATCCGTATAAATACTCGATTATTTTTGTTCGGGTAATTGATCTGGTCGGGTATTTTTAAACACTCCTACTTTTTTCTACCCATCCGATTGATGCCACATATGAATTTGATTTCATGGCCGGCGAGATTTTTGGAAGAGCGAAATATTTTTCATTACCTGGTAAGACATATTCATCAATTATCCTTAATCGTCACGATAATTTGTTCGTTTTGGATTGAAAATCAAATCTGTGTTAGACAATACAATAGACGTTAATAATTCAAGAAAATAAAATAATAATAAATAAAATCAAAATATTTACTTTATCATTAAAGTGAACATAGTTAAATATAAATAAATCGAATAATACATAATTAAATGAAACTGAACATTCAGATCATCCATTCGTTGTTGCTAGACTTGAATGTGCTCGCACTATTTTGTTTCCTCCCATGTTTCCTTGTTGTCAAGTATAAGAAAATTGGCATGAAATTAATAACGAATAAAATAAGATAATTAGAAATAAACCGTAATTCGGCTGAGTAGAAACGAGTTGAGGCTTATGGGAACACAGTTTCCTTAAGACAAATTTTTGACCACTCATGTGGTGTTTGAGATACGTTGGTCGTTTGTCTTTCAGGATACAATAACTAGATGATCAATTTAGTAGCATGTTTGTAGAGATCACAAACTGTAACTTTGCCTTCCTCTATCACCAAAAACACTTTAGAAAGTCAAAAAGTAAAAATAGTAAAAAAATCGTTGTATTTTTGTGACAGATAAACTTAGTAAGTTTGTATGCTATTTATAGGGGTAGGAGTTTCATTGGAAATAATGTATAGAGGTAGGAGTTTATTGGAAATAAAACTTGTTAATTATCTAAATTTTATTTGAGATATTAAAAGATAATATTTTATCCATTTAGTTTCAGAATATTCAATAAATAATATCCAAATTTAAAGATAATGTCTTATCATTAATCCTTTTATTTGATATATTAAAATGCTACATTTAAGAAAAAATTATCTTGTAGTAAATTAAAATATCCACAAGTCCACTAGGGGCCCGACTGGTCCAAAAATTTACATCACCCGTATCATATAAGCTTAAATTATTTAATAACCACCAAGTAGAGTCTTGTATATAAACATGCCTCATGCTTGGTAACCAATCAATATGAGATATAACACTACACCAAGCTTGGCATATTGTGGCACTTTTAGCAGCGTTTTATGAGTAAACGCCGCTAATTTCAAGTATATATCGGCGTTTATAGAAAAAACGCCACAATTGATCAAATTCGCGGCGTTTTACTTGAAAAATGCCACAAATGCTTGTACTTTAGTGGCGTTTGTAAATAAAAACACCGCAATAGGTTACGTCTAGTGGCGTTTGTATAAAAACGCCGCAATAGGTTTATGTATAATGGCGCTTGTCAATAAACGCCGCTATTGGTTTTAATAAAATGCACGTTCCTCCTCACTATCACTCACTCTCCCTCACCTCAATCCCCAAATCAAACCTAATCCTTAATTTTCTCCAGCCTTCAATCGCCTCTCAGTCCCTCATCTCTGCCGGTCAGACGGCATCGTCGGTGATATTTCGACGCCAAATTTCTCACAATGATCCTCGTTCTCGCTCAGGTTCTTAATCTAAGAAAATTAAAAAGAAATCTCTACCTTTTTCTTATTTCTTATTTTATTTTAAATTTGTGATATTTGATGAAAATGCGGAAGCGTTTGCTTGGTACTACACTCAGAGCGACGTTGACAGAGATCGTAATGTTTGAGCAATGAAAATGCATCTATGAATCAATTTCAGATCACAATATCAACCCGCTTCCCAATCTCAGGTCATTTTTTATTTCTAGGGTTAATTTTTCTTTTATATTTTCTATCTGAATCTTCTGGAAAAGTAGCATATTGAATAGTGTAAAAAAGGAAATGTGTGAAGAAGATGATTTCATTCATAAGAAAGTTGATACACAGAGGGTCTTTAAATACACAGAATTGATGAAGATAGGAATGCTGTGTACAACTTTTACATTAGCTGGAGGAGGCCGTTAGAAACCCTAACAACCTGACAGCTATTGAAACAAACTTGGTATTATTGTGACACGTATACGAGTAAGGTTCTGGAGAATTCATGACGTTGCATGGCTGAGATCATCAGTTCATTTCTTCATTCAACACTGATATCATCAGTTCATTTCTTCATTCAACATTCCCCCTGCTCCTTCAAGCTTCTTGACACAAATTTTGTCTCTAAAGACTTCAAACAATGGTCTTGTTAAAGGTTTAGTGAAACCGTCTGCAATTTGATGTATGGCAGGGACATAGTTCACACATATCCGATTGAGAGCTACTTTTTCTCGAACAAAGTGAATGTCGAGATCTACATGCTTGGAGCGGGCATGATAGACTGGATTTGCAGTGAGAGCTATGGCACTTGTATTATCGCACCATATGGTTGGAACTTGTTCAATTTTTACTCCCATTTCCTTCAGCAATGCATTAATCCAAATGACTTCTGCTGTTGAGTCCGCAAGGCTTCTATACTTCGCTTCCATTGTGGACCTTGAAACAACTTTTTGTTTTGATGAATTCCATGTTACAAGACCGTTGCCTACGAACACACAATGGCCTGATACGGAGCGTCGGTCGACAGTGCTTGATCCCCAATCAGCATCAGAGAATGCCACCACTTGTGGGCTAGATGAAGAACTAGTGAATACTAGGCCAAAGTCTTGAGTACCAACCAAGTATCTGATTATCCTTTTAACAGCAACCATATGTAATTCACATGGAGCATGCATGAATTGGGCAACTCTATTGACATTGTAGGTAATGTCAGGGCGAGTATGGCAAGCATAAAGTAACATTCCTACAATGCTTATGTACTCTCGAGCATCAGACAATGGTTTCCCTGCATCTTCAACTGATAATTTCTGAGATGCAACCATAGGTATTGGTGTAGAATTAGCTCTCTCCATCTGAGTTTTCTGAAGTAATTCTCGAATGAACTTTCGTTAACTGAGACAAAGAGAATTATTGGTTCTGCTCACTTCAATGCCTAGAAAGTAGCTCAGATTTCCTAGGTCTTTCAACGAGAATTGTTCATGCAATTGTTCAACCACTCTATTAATCTCTGTAGCCGATGATCCTGTGACCACGATATCATCTACATACACTAGCATGTAAGTGTATAGAGAGTTAGTGCACTTGACAAACAGATAATTATCAGCCTTAGATTCAGTGAATCCTAAGCTCTTCAAGCATTGTTTTAACTTAGCATTCCAATTACGTGGAGCCTGTCTTAGCCCATATAAGGCTTTGTTTAGTTTGCAAACAAGTTGAACACCAGTCGGGGATTGCTTCTCAAATCCTGGTGGCTGCTGCATAAAGACTTCTTCTTCAAGCTCGCCATTAAGAAAGGTGTTGTTTACATCGATCTGTCGAAGTTGCCATCCTTGTGACACTGCCAATGAGAGGATGATATTCACAGTAGGGAATTTCACTACCGGGATATAGGTGTCATGAAAATCATGCCCAGGAATTTGAGAGTATCCCTTGGCAACAAGTCTTGCCTTGTGTCTTTGAACCGAACCATCAAAATTCCTCTTCAGTTTGAAAATCCATTTACACCCAACAATTGATCTTCCTGGAGGTAGCTCAACTAGGGTCCATGTGCCATTGGTTTGTAAAGCATGAAACTCAGCAACAACTGCTTCTTTCCATCGAGGGGACTGTAGGGCATGATAAATGTCTCTAGGTTCATCATTTTCAATTGTGCTCAAGAAGGTTTTTGGTTTGAAGATACCACATTTCCCTCGAGTGAGCATCGAATGTTGATTTGAGGTGGCACATGAGATATTACTCGTAGTAGGTGGAGGTTCATTAGAGCTAATTGGAGGAGCAGAAGTATTATCACCTGAGAGTTGAGGATTTGGTGCAGAAGAAACAGTATGGCTATGATGCATGAGCTCAGGTTCAGTTGGTGTAGTACTCTGAAGATGATCCCCATTCGATGTGGTTTCATTAGTAGTAGGAGAAAGATTATCACCAGAGGTAGGCATATGTTGATCATGACTATGAACTGGAGAGGAGGCTTCACAAGCTTGAGATGATGGTGGTTGAGAGTTATCCCTCGAAGGAGGCAATTGGTGTTGTTGATCATTCAGCAGGCTGATGTCTGTAACAAGCTTTAAAGACTGAGATGTATGTGTTGAGTCTTTTGGTACCTCATGTTTCTGTTGAGCAAAGGGAAAGAACATTTCATCAAAGACTACATGTCTTGATGTATACATTTTACCACTAGGTGCCAAGCATTGAAATCCTTTATGCTGTGGGCTATAACCCAAGAAAGTGCAAGCTTCAGATCGAAACTCAAGCTTATGAGAATTGAAGGGCCTGAGATAGGGAAAGCATCTGCATCCAAAGATCTTCAGTTGGTCATAGCTAGGTTTCTTACCATGAAGCTTTTCGAAAGGGGAAACTCCATTGAGAACTTTAGTAGGCATCCTGTTTATCAAGAACACATCAGTGATGGCAGTATAAGACCAAAAACGCAGGGGCATGGAAGCCTGTGCCAGAAGAACAAGAGCTAATTCAATAACATGTCGATGTTTCCTCTCGACAACGTCGTTCTGCTTAGACGTGTGAGGGCATGTCACTCTGTGAATAATACCTTCTTTGAGAAGATGAGTGGTGAAGGAACGATACTCTCCTCCCCAATCACTCTGAATTGCTTTGATCTTACACCCATACTGAGTCAAAACCATTTGCTGAAATAATTGAAACACAAGAAGAGCTTGAGATTTATCTTTCAATAGGTAGATCCATGTGTGACGTGTGTAAGCATCCACAAAAGAGATGTAGTAGCGAAATCCGTTTGACACATTATGTGAAGGACCCCATAAGTCTGTAAAGACCAATTCAAATGGAGAGGTGTACACAGTGGAAGAATGATGGAAAGAAAGCTTGTGACTCTTTCCCATGGGACAAGAGGCACATGTTTTAATATCTTTCGAGGAAATTTTTACATTCATTGAACTACACATTGTAACCAACGTTTCAAAGGCTGGATGGCCTAGCCTCATATGCCATAACTCAAACAAATCATAGGACTTAGAGACATTATAGACAGTAACATCTTTATTCTTCAAGTTGAAAACATATAACCCATCTTGCTCTGCACCTTCAAGTAGTACATCCCCAGAAACCTCATCTCGAACACAGCAGTCAGTTGCATGGAACTCAAAGAAGACCCGATTATCCCTAGCAAGCTTGGATACCGAGAGTAAATTCTTGGTTATGTGAGGTACACACAATAAATCATGCAATTGTAAGGCACGAGATGTAGTAAGAAGAGATGTTGAGCCAACCATATCAATTGAGAGAGGAACACCATTACCAACAAGGACCTTACCTTGACCACTGTAATCAACTGCATTGGTCACATTTCCAGCATCAGCCGTGACATGGTGTGTGGCTCCAGAGTCAACCACCCACTGATCATTGGTCGTGTTAGCAACATGAGCCTGAGGTGAGGATGAAGGAGGGTTGGGCACTGAAGAGCTACGAGCATTGTAATTGCAAAGGGGGCTTGGATTGCCACTGTAAGAGGAGTAGTGAGCAGAAGGAGAATCAGTGGTACGAGAACCCTGTGAAGAAGTCACTCCCGGAAAGGTTTGGTCAAACCTGTGCCAGCAGCGGTCAACAAGATGACCATTCTTGCCACACAGTTGGCATTGAACACGCATGCGGCCACGACCACGTCCACCAGATCTTCCACCAAAATTTGTGGATCGCGATTGAGGAGAACCAGGGGAAAATGAGGAATCACCAGAAAAATTAATACCTCGAGCCACATTTGCACTGACAGTAAGGCCCTCAAATTCAGATTCAAATCCAGCCAACTGTGCTTCAGCATCAATGAGCATAGTATAGACAGAATCAACAGAAAAAGGAGTAGTGCTGCTAGTGATAACAGCCATGAAAGGATGGTAGTCACGAGGCAAACCTTTAAGAATGCTGGCAATTTGTTCCATTGAAGACACTGCATTTCCACATGAAGCAAGAGCATCACACACCTCTTTGACACGAGTGAGATAGATACGCATACTGTCATCACCCTTCTTCAATGATCGAAGCTTGCCATAGAGACTCATGACAGACGTAGTGGACTTGTTGGCAAAGAACTGAATAACAGTCTTCCACACACCATGAGCAGTTTCAGCACCTACAAACTGGGAGAGAAGATGGGGACTGATCGTCGACAACAGCAACGAAGCAAGGGCACTATCCTGAGCTACAAACTCCTCATATTCATCATTGTCAACTGTAGTACCAGTATCATCAACAATTGTTTCAGATGGGGGCTTGATCTTCCCTGTGAGGAGACGTTCAAGCCTATGGCTACGAACAGTGAGAAGCACTTGCTGCTTCCACAAGAGAAAATTGGTGTCATCTAAAATGATATTAACCTTCCCTTTAGTGAAGGTTTTGGTTGATTTGGAAGAAAATTCAAGGAGAGGTTCGTCAGAACCTGAAGAAGAAGATGGATTCACCATGGAAAAACGAGGGAAGAAACGTCAGCGAAAGCTGAAAAACCCAAGACCAGAAGCGAATGATACCATATTGAATAATGTAAAAAAGGAAATGTGTGAAGAAGATGATTTCATTCATAAGAAAGTTGATACACAGAGGGTCTTTAAATACACAGAATTGATGAAGATAGGAATGTTGTGTACAGCTTTTACATTAGCTGGAGGAGGCCGTTAGAAACCCTAACAACCTGACAGCTATTGAAACAAACTTGGTATTATTTCTGGAGAATTCATGACGTTGCATGGCTGAGATCATCAGTTCATTTCTTCATTCAACACTGATATCATCAGTTCATTTCTTCATTCAACATAGCAAATTGAAGTTCTTTTAGTTATTTTGAAGAAAAAAAATCAGAATTTAAGCTTCTTTTCATAAATTAGATTTAAGGAAAAGGAAAATTCTTATTATTTTATGATGCCATTATTTTTTCTTCTTCTGATTCTGATGAAAGGAAAACTTGCTTTTGTATTTGAAGAATATTTCGAACTTCTGAGGAATTTATATCCTTTGAAATTATAGGGATAATTCTATTATCATACTTTTGTTACTTTTTTTTGCTATAAAAATATACTGCAACTGAAAGTCATTGTTAATGTCTGCCCTAATCTCATCTGGCACGATAACTGCTTAAGCTAACGCCTGATGGTTTTTGTAGAAAAAGTATTTGTGTCATGGTAAATGTGGTTGGGAACAAGTGATAGGAGACGGGAATTTGATTGGTAAAAGTCTAAAAATCAAAATAAAACTAGATTTTTAGTTTTGTATTTGATTCTTGGAGGGAACAAGTTCTTCCCCCTTCATTTTGTGAATTTTCTTAAAAACTTCTTTTAGTTTTCTCCTTTATGTTGTTCTTCCTAAGAATTGAGGTTGGTCATGAGAATTTTGTGTTCTGGTTTAAATTTTTCCACGTTCACATGTAGAGATATTGAGGCATATATCACACCCTGTAACATTTGAAGTTTGACATATTATCACATTCTTCAACGTTTGAAATTCAAAGTCTTCTTCTTGTATATGTCCATGGTTCAAAAATTGATGATTGAACATGTTGATCTTACTCCCTAGCATAGTAGCATTGCATAAGAAACGAACAAAACTAAATTGTCTGGAATATATAGTAGCAGGTCTGAGTGCATAATTTTCTAGTGTTACAGAGACTTGAATCAGATATCTTCAACAATATTATCACCCTATTGAACACCAATTTTCTTCAAAATTCTATCTTTGTGCTATCTATGTGATCACTAATGAAGAAAGTATAAAACCTGGGGTTTTAGATATGAGACTTATCCATGTGGTTTTGTTGTATTATCTCAAGTGGAATTATAGGATTATATTAATTTGAAAGAAATGATTAATGTCACTGAAATGATGAACCTTCCATTATCTAAAATTGTTATATATGTATTACTTCAGGCACAATTGTCTATACTCTATACATGTATTTAGAGTTTAGCCTTTTCGAATAACGATTTTCAATATTATTTTAATCTTCATTCGTCTGGATTTCATTTTCAATTGTACACTAAAATTCAATTCATGTATAATTTGTGTTTTTTATGAATTTTCTCTAATGTTCAATGATTCAAAATTGCAGGCTACAAACAACTTCTATAGGCCTGATTTGACACGCGCTGCCCTTGCAAGGTTGAGTGCCGTGAACCATAGTCTCAAGGTTGCCAAGTCTGGTGTCAAGAAGAGGAACCGACAAGCATTGAAGATCTGTTGCAGGAAGTGAGTTTTACACTATTTTAGTTTACATTTCATTGTGCTGCAATTTTCTTTGTTTCTAAAACAACCTTCCTTCCATGCTTGGTGGATTCTATAATTAGATTCTTCGAAACAAAAGTGATCATCTAATTTTCGTTTAAATTTAGGAACTTAGTTATATCTATTTCATATAACATGGCATTTTTGGAGATAAATCTCAGGTTTAAGAATTGTGTAATGTTTGTTTATAATCTTTTTGTTAGTGTATACTTCATAAGATAGGATCCCAATTAAATTTTTTGAGCTTTATGGAATGGGCATGAGCCTTCTCATGGAAATGTAATGGCTCATGGAAATGCATTCAAATTTGCTTATAAAGTTCATCTTTTTATTGCCTCTTGTTTATATTTTTGTTTCGATTTTGCAGTATTATTTTAAGGATAGATATGATTTGGTCCGATACATTAAGCTGGCCCAACAAGCTGGCCTTTATGTTCATATGCAAATTGGTCCCTACATTTGTGCTGAATGGAACTTTGGGTACTAATAATATTCAATTTCTGTGAATTCTTTATTCAAATGGGTTTTGCTTATTTTCTTAAACCCCATTTGTGTTGTAATACAGGAAGAACAAGAGGATTTCCAAAGGAAAGAAGAAGGCGTGAGTGTTCATTTCATTTGATTTATTTTTAATATTTGGTCCATATATTTGTGTTGTTTGGTATCCCTGAAACTCAAATCTTAGAATAAAATAATTTGGTGACTGATGATTTTTTTTAATATTTTTGCAATCGGTTAAAATATATTCTAAATTTTATAATTTGTGTACATTTAAATTTTAGTCCTTTTACATTTAGATTTACGAATTCAATTTTAATTGTCAATGGAGTTAAAATTGTTCAGCTATGTTATTTTGAAATAAAAATAGTAACTTGAAAGAAAAAAAATCAAAAAGGCAAATTTGCGGTGTTTGTGGTAAAAACGCCACTATATCGTACACATTTAGCGACGTTTGGGTGAAAAGCGCCACTATAAATCAACATTAGCGGCATTTTGTAATACAAACGTCACTAAAGTTAGAGTATTAGCGACATTTTGAAATACAAATGCCACTAAAGATATATTAGTAGCGGCGTTTAAAAATACAAACGCCACTTTGAATTTGAAACGCCACTAAATATCGTACACATTTAGCGACGTTTGGGTGAAAAGCGCCACTATAAATCAACATTAGCGGCATTTTGAAATACAAACGTCACTAAAGCTATAGTATTAGCGACATTTTGAAATACAAATGCCACTAAAGATATATTAGTAGCGGTGTTTTGAAATACAAACGCCACTACAGACAGTGTATTTTTAGCAGCGTTTGACAAAGTTTTAGCCGCATTTTGAATTTGAAACGCCACTATAGAACAAGACCTATTGCGGCGTTTTTTGTTCAAAAATGTCGCTAATTATTGTGGCGCTGGATCTAGCAGCGCTTTAACTAGCGTCGTGAGGGTTTTTAGCGGCGCTTGAAAACGTTGTTATAGAGCAAAAAGACGCCGAGAAAAACCTATTTTGCCGTAGTGTAAGTTTTTCCTTAACTCAATTCACAAGTCTATTTTGAGTGTCAATTTATCATTCATCACTCACCCGTTTTGAGTGTATGAGATATAGTTGTAAAGGTACCATAGAGTAGAATATAAAGACATAATTTTATTATTCGAATTTCAACCTTTACCTATAGAAAATATGCATCAAGGTTTCCACTTTATCAGATTTTTCCAACAAAAATTATGATTTTTAACCTTTTAACTAAAATTTCATTTGTGATTTACTATCAATGATTTTTTTCCCGAGTGCATTAAATATAAACCCATTCATACGCATAAACTTTCATTAACTCCCTCTCTTTGTCTAAGTCAAGCTTTTCTAACCACAAAAATATGTACATTGGCTGAATATTTGTCATTGATCAAGCAATAAATATTCTGAAATAAGAAATAATCAAACACATAATTTGCCCTTTTGCTGAGTAGAAAGAATAATGTAATTAGTTTACCATTGGAAAGAAAAATTCAAGCATGTTTCTGTATCCATTATTATGACAAGAACAATTAATCCTAGTATTATTTTTTTCTTGGAAAACTTGATTGTTACACACCAATTCTTTTTGAAACCTAGCTAGGGTAAAGCATGTTGAGAAAAGAATAATTAGGGGCTGTATTTTTCAATACTGAAAATTGAATTCTAAAAATGCTAAAAGTAAATACATTCAATATTTTTTAGATTCGATTATCCAAATCGGCCGGAGAATGGATCTGATTGTGTGTAGAAAAAGAGAAACCTTGATTACAACAATATAAGGCAAAACTATAAATACGTTTGCCTTCATAATTATTTTGAGTTCATCAAGAATTCATCTATATTATATATTTGATCATTATAAATCTTACTACCTTTCAAATTCATAAACTTTTAGCTTGTATATATCCAGTATATGAAAGTAACCAAATACAAAGGAAACGAAATCTTAATTTGAATCTATCATTTTCCACAGCAGATCAATTGGGTGAAGAGTGGAACATGAGGAAATAAAGAAAACATAAGAAAATAGAGAAAGCTAAAAAGAAAAAGGAAACCTTTTTATTATTTGGATGTCAACAAGCATCATCTTCGGTAGTAAAAACCATTATCGAGTTGTGCCTGCGACGAGGTAAATACCATTTCCATTAGGGGTGTTCATGGTTAACTAAAACACTATAACGGTTAACCATAAACACCCCTAATTTTCACAGTTGTCCTTTAAAGGGAAAAAAATCAAGTCAAGAGGGTCGGGAGTCGGGTCCTAATCGCAGCTCAAGATCCAATTCTATATGAGAGGACGAAGCATGAACCAATCTGGTATTGTCTTGGACACCATCTCTTCCCCTGGAAACTTTCTCTTCACTCGATTCTAATATGATCTCCGAAATCCGATAAGGATCTTGAACTTGATCCGAAGAAAGAAGGTGGTGTTGGGAAGATTCCCTGAGCTTGGCCCTATCTCTTCTGTGGATGTTCATATGACCTCCAAGAGCTTGTGCGTTTGAGAACCCTCTTTTGCAGAAGGAGCATGTGTAAGACTTGGAATGGCTTGACACATTTTCTTCTTCCAAGGACCAAACTATTTGGTCGGGTTTTTCTAGTTTTTGGTGTTTTGTCCCCATTTCTAAGCTTGAACAAGAAGGAAGAGAGGGGCAAACGGAGAGTCAACTAGATGGGTTTATTTTGTGATGTTTTTTTTTTAATTAGCGGAGTACTTAAAAACTCGTTACATGCATGAACATCCAACAATATAACTTATTTTTTTTGGATGTCGCAATAAGCATCTCATTGACGTAAACTACCACAGCATTTTATGAGTAGTTGAAGTATTTATATTTAATAAATTACCCGATGATTAAGAGTCGAGTATATGTAATTTTTACTATATATCTGCTTGAAGATTCACTTAACAAGTGAAGTGTCTTGATTAATTAAGGCAAAGTCAGGAGGAACTACAAGAACAACAACAAAAGAAATAAAGCAAGTGAAACCATGAATATATGAATTTAAATTTGTTATCTGCGAAAGTAAAGTTGAGTTCAATGATGAATATCTAAAGATTAACATGCACATTAACTCTGAATCAATTACATATAATAATTAAAATATTTAAATGTGATCCAAATTTACAAAATACAAGTCAGACATTCATATTTACTTGGATATGCATTTTCCATTACTATATAAAACATTGACAATACACTAAGTATTACGATATGTTAAAAAGTATAATTATTTTTACTTATTTTTGAAAACTTTCACAAATTTTTAACGTTATTTTTGTAATATTTGAAGCAATGAAATTTCGATATCTAATTATTTAAATGAAAATAGTTTGATGTTTTATTGACAAAAGACACGATAAACACGTTTAATTTAGGCTACGTGGAATCACTATAAACTTAATGTTATTGTTCATTAATTATTAAAATTGACCTAACTTATTGTAATATTATAATTATGTATTTATGAATATCTATCGGGAAGTGAATGAACTTTATAAAGAACAGAGTAAGGTGGTTAGGGTTTCTAGAAAGATTGAGTTTTATTATTTTTGATAAAACATGTAGGCCAAAAATATATTTGGGCCAGTGTCATATGTTGGTTTATATAGACCAATGGATCACAACAAATTTCAGTTACACTTCCAAACCGAACACAATCCTTCTAGAGTGTTTACAATTAGTATGGGCACGGGTCGGGTTTTGGCCTACCAAAATCCGATACAAAAATAAATACTCTAAACCCAAACCTAATCCACCCTAATGTATTGTTTTAAAAAACCCGACCTGACTTAAATTATAGAAAAAATTATATTTAGGGACTTAATTGCAAAAAATAATTTTAAGAGATTGAATATTAAAAAATAATAATTTTAAGGATTAAATTGTAAATAAAAATTTAATCTTAAGGACCTAATTATAAAAAATATAAAGAGGGGTATTATTATAAATATCCCTAAAAATTAGGGAAAAATTACACAACTAGTCTAGGGTCGAATCAGATATTTTTAACTATAAACCTGACCCGACTTTACCCTCAACAAAAAACCCAATCCGATTTTTTAAATTAAAAAATCTGACTCGATCAGATCGAGTCAAAGCCCGACTGGGTCGGGTAAAATGCCCATCCCTACTTACAATAGCATTCTTAGGGATGACAACAAAGCGAGTTTTTAACCGTTCTGATCCAACCCAAAACTTAAAATGATATATCGGTCCCCGCCCCACCCTGAATCTTGGAGTGAAAATCCACCCCTATCACTCTTAAATTTCTTCCAGATCTTTCCTTAATCTCCTAAAAATCCTTACCTATCAAACGATCAAAGAATAAAATTTTGAATCAAATATAAGATCTTGAGTTAAAAATGAGGCCACACGTTCAAAAAAATGTTTCACGCTCCAAAATCAAACATAAAAATGAGCATAACAAATTAATGGGAAATTGAAAAAATGAGCAAAAATAAATATAATATATATACCGAAAATAAAAGAAATAAAATGAAAAATGTTAAACAACAAAACTAAACATATAAGATAAAGTCTAAAATTTTGAAAAGAACATGCTAACTACGATTGGAAGCTCCGCCCCATGCTTGCTAAGTTCGTTCGATTGGAAGCTTTAGAAAATCCTTAGTCTTTGTAATGTAACCTTGAATAAAAAATTTAAGATTTAAAAACTTACAAATTGCCTTAGTAATTAAGAAGACTTATATTTTGTATGAATTAAAATTTTAATGTGAAAATTTAATTTCTCTGCTTAATAAAAAATATGATTTAAACATACAATTATTAAATTATATATAAGAAATCGCAGTATACTATTCTCAATTACTGAATTAAACCTATACCAAAAAAAAATTACTGAATTAAACCCAATTGGCACTTTTGGCAACATAAATGTATCATTAAACCTCTTAAATGTGACACTATATATAATAATAACACTTTTAATGCTTGACTTTGTGTTTGATTCACAATTTTAATACTTAGTTTCAATTTAGTTCACTCATTCAGTTTTTCACTAAACTTGTTTCACTTTTTTTGTCAAAAAAACCTGTCATATTGATCAAAATAACCTTAAGATATATATACTTTTAATCTTTTATTAATGAAGTAATCATTTGAATGAGACCTAAGTTTAAAAAGCTTACTAAATACTGGAACTTCTTCAACAGTTGGTACCATATAAAAGCTTCTTTATTTAATTTACTAAAATTTTAGAAGAGTAATTTAATAAAATTTAACTCCTCTAGTTTTTCAAAATTTTATTATAAAACACCAATTAACCAAGTTTTTTGTTGTTGTAAAGTACATGTTCGGAATTTGTGGTTCTCACTTCAACAATGTCATCTCTAAGGTTCAAATCTATGTTCTCTCCTTAGAAGAACAATGTGTCTTGCCATTGCACCTAACGCTCGTCGGTAATTAATCAAGCTCTTTAAGAATATGCATGGCAAATGGTTCAAAATTTGAGCATTAAAACCAGGAAACTTAAAGCATAAAAAGACGCAAAAGGATGCTACTGGTACCGCAAGATACTTGAATTATAAAATTATATTAGTAGTAGTAGAAGAAGAAGAACCGGTAAATGATTTAGACATTTGATGATATAATTTAATAATAAGGTTGGGCATCCATCGTCTTCAACGTCGGTTAAGTTAACAGCCCCATGAAGTGGCAGTATTCTCGTAAAAATACACGACTAAGCATTTGGCATGCTCCCATGACGCAACACTTGAAAATGACACTCTATTTGCGATACTGCCACTCTTAAACAATATGAAATTCTCCATTACATATTATAAATAAAACATAGTTTGTTGCCCATGCAATGTATCTGAAATATCTCATCCGCCTTCCATTTAAACACTTTTAATTTTTTAAACCAAATTCCCATGTTTCTTATACTATCAATTAGTATTTTGCTTCCACGTTCAACCATCTATATCTATATTTTTTTTATTAAAAGCAGTTAGTATTATTAAATTAACAAAATATTTAAAATTAAAATAAGGGTTTACATCTATCATCCTAAAAAAATTATAATTTGGAAATTTTCCTATAACATTGACACAAGAAATTAGCCACTTTAGATCATACATGAAAAGAAGTTAAAAATTCAACCAAAAGACTCAAACGAAAAATAAATACGAACAAATCTGACTGCATTGACAAATGAACTACAAAAGATTATTAATCTATTGAAAGATAACCGAGAACTGTAAATCAGAGACGAGGATCGTGAGAAACTATTCACGAATGCAAACCACGTATCCAAATTCAATTCGAGGGTCCATACCAAGAAAGATTAGGAGGATTACAAATAAGCGTTATCTTCATCAGTAGTGGCGTCGTCAAATCTAACCGTTGAGAAAACATAAAATAAAAAGAACAGATAAAACAACCAAAAGAAAAGACAAAACAGAAAAAAAAACATACCACAAAAGCAAAGAAAAACATGTCACAAAAGTATATTTATTTTAATCAAAAATAAAAAATAAAAAAATAGAGTCAACGATTAGCGACCAGCATTAAAGTCGGTGCTACCACCGGCTAAACAAAGTTGAAAAAAAAATAAAAGTCGAGATGCTCTATATCTATATCTAACCTTTATTTTATCGATTAAAGGTAATTTTTTAGTCCCACAGGTGATCTCTCAGGTTTAAATCGTGGCGTTATGAATGAAGCAAATTGAATTAAAAGGATCACCAATAATAGGTATTTACAATTGTAACTCCCTCGTCCCGGTCTGGCCGGATAACCGGTCCGAGTGGGCCACACGGGGAAAACCAAAGCGAAACCCGTTAAGGTTCCCCCTCGGTTAGCAACCCTATTTTTTTCTTTAACTTATTCTTTTCTAAAAGTCCATTTAAGTCCTATATGATCAAACATCGGAAAAAGATACATGAGATAAACATTCGAACCCAAAACAACATTTAAACAACCCAATTTTTATCTTTTAACCAGGCCGTTTTGAAACATCCTTGAGGCGTATCGAAACGCCTTGACCAGGTCAACTGCCCCAGAGCCTATACAAGGGGCCGTATCGAAACGGTGGTCAGCCGTTCCGAAACGCACACGACGGTCAACTTCTCGTGGTCAACAAGATTTTGACCGTTTCGAAACTCTTATGCCCGTTTCGATACACCTTCATCTCGTGAATTTCTCAGAATTCCAGTAGCCAAAACGTTCCGACACACGTTTCGGAACAGGGGTTTCAAAGGCCATACCGTATCGAAACACGTTCCGATACGGGGTCCCTGAAGCCTACTCGTTCCGAAACGACCCTTCCCGTTTCGAAACGCGGGCTGTCTGCAACCCTTGAAAACCAGATTTAGGCGAATTTCCACAAGTCTAAAGGTCCCATAGGACCCCCTAAAGGCACACAACACCATCAGACAAAGTCTAGAGGCATGCATCCTATGTTTAGCATGCTCGAACATATACTAGGCATGATTTTGAACAATCACTCATACTTGGCAAATAGTCAATAGAAACATATTAGAAAAGCATACTTAAAGACCTTTAAATAGACAAAAGATACCAATCACCACATATAGTTTTACATGCCATCAAATGACCTTAAACATCTAAAAGACATACATCAAAATGAGCATTTGGCAAGGTACATCATGCTTACAAACCAAGTCAAACCACAACATCAAAATCACATAAGAGTCATACAAAGCTCATACAAACAAACTCTCTTGCCACATTACTTAACTACTACATAATAATTAACCGTACTTGAGCAACAAACTTGGAAAGATCTTCTTGCCTTGCTCCGAGCTAACACCACGCTAATGATCTGCATTGTTGAAAATGAGAGCGTAAGCTCTAAGCTTAGTGAGGATACTCTAAAACCGAAAACATCAACAATGCAAGGTCCAAGCATGTATTCCCTAAATCTCATATCTAACATGCATAGATAAAGTCACAAGTAGACCTAGCTAGTCTTTCAAGAGTCATGTATGGCATCTCACATCATATCAAGCTCGAACATCTATATTAACATCATATATCACAATCATATGAACAAGTTTAATTGGCCACTATTAGTTACCCGGATGTGCGGATTTAAATCTCAACAACCACTTTACCTCGGTGGAATTTCACTCATCACCGGACCTTGCATGGGCGAGATTCCACTCATCGCCACATGCCCTACGGATGGGATTCCACTCATCATCCCGTAGAATATATAATAGCTTCCGGTGAAATATTACATCACCGTACTCCTCCTTGATGATTTAACGCCATCAAGGCCACATACGTTTTGACTCAATTTGTGTGCACACTAATCCTAATGATCGATCATTTACACCCGGTAAATTAATTAGTGCCAATTTTCATTTACCACATCACATATCCATCAACCACCTCTCATGCTCATCACATATACATATCATGGTATACATGTACAATTAACCACATAGCACAAGAGCATAAATAGGCAATACACATAGCATTTAATGGAAATCAATAGCTAAATTAACAACTTGAATTATATAGAAATGGCCTACCAAGCACATTTCACTCATACGCTACACACACTCGAACCAAACTTTAAAACATGATTAAAACCACTCACCGCCCTTCCTTAGCAACCAAAACAAGTCTCCTACAAGCCCGGATTCGATTCCAATGCTTCTCCAACGTCTCCTCTTGCTTCTAGCCAACCAAAAACACAACCATTAATCCCAATCAATGCTAACGTTCAATCAACACTCAACCCTTGAGCTCAAACTAACTTCAACCAATTTTCCAACCAAATTAATCCCCCAAATATATCAATTTTCGTGCTTCCTCAAACCCTAGCTGAAATTTCTATTTTTAATCATCCAAATGATCCCCAAAAGGTCCCAAAACATCCTTCTAACCTATATAAACCATCAGCTCTTTAATTTCAACCTAAAACCCACCAAAAATTAAGTTTTTGACATCTCTAAAATTGCTTCAAGAACCCATTTCGGGTTTTTACCAAAACCCAACCATTTTAACATATAATGTACATCTTAATGTGATTAAGATAAAACCTAACTTTATATTTCAAAACAAAATGAAAATCATCATAAAAACTCAAGCTTTAACCAAACCCTAACATTTCAAAAGTTCATAGTTTTAAAATCTACGACTATGGGGAGATAGAGGATGAAAAGGAGAATTAGAAAATGCTCTTATCTCTCAAAATGGTCTTGAAATGAAGATGAGGTTCAATGGAATAGTGATTTGAGTTTGGGAGAGTTTGAAAAAGGGAGGTGGGGTTTCTAACGTTGGAAAAGGGGGAGTGGGGAGAGAAGATGACAACTTTTTAAAAGTTGTCTTGCTTTTAAAATTCTTTTGGTCAAATTACCACATTGGTCCCTCCCCTTTTTATTAAAACCCAATTAAACCCTAATTAAGGTTGAATTGATTTAATTTAATTTTACCGAATCGGACCACTAACCTGGCTAACTCCTAACCCCAAAACACGGGTGTTACAACTCTCTCCCACTTAAGGAATTTCGTCCCCGAAATTACCTGACTGAAAGAGATACGAAAACTACTTTTCCATATCCTCCTTCCTCTCCCAAGTGGCCTCGTCCACACCTCGACGTTGCCACCGCACCTTCACTAACTCAATCGATCTACCCCGCAACACCTTACTGTCAGAAGCCAAGATCTCAACTGGCTCTTCCTCATAAGTCAAATCCGGATTCAATTCAATCTCTTCTACGGGCATAACATGTGATGGATCAGACCTATACTTACGGAGCATCGAAACATGGAACACACCGTGTATCTTCTCTAGCTCGGATGGCAACCGCAACTGATAAGCAACCGGACCAACCCTCTTCACAATCTCATACGGTCTTATGTATCTCGGACTCAACTTCCCTTTTCGGCCAAATCTCATCACTTTCTTCCACGGAGACACTTTCAAGAATACCCTCTCACCCACTGAGAACTCAACTTCCTTACTCTTTAAATCGGTATAGGACTTCTGCTTATCCGAAGCAGCTTTCAAACGATCACAAATCAATTTTACCTTGTCAGTTGTCCCCTTGAGCAAATCCGGCATAGGTAACAATTTCTGTCCCACTTCGGCCCAACAAACTGGAGTTCTACACTTTCGGCCATACAAGGCCTCATATGGAGCCATCTGAATGCTCGACTGAAAGCTATTATTGTAAGCAAACTCAACTAGAGGCAACTGCTTCTCCCACGTGCCCTAAAAGTCAATGATGCAACAACGCAACATATCCTCTAAGATCTGAATAACTCTCTCTGACTGACCATCTGACTGAGGATGATAAGACGTGCTGAAGTTCAAAGGGTACCCAAAGCTGTATGCAGACACTCCCAAAATCGAGAAGTAAATCGCGGATCTCTATCTGACACAATAGACTTCGGCACACCATGCAGTCTAACAATCTCACCAATGTACAAATCGGCCAATCTATCTAAAGTGTATGTAGTGTTGACTGCCAAGAAGTGAGCATACTTCGTAAAACGATCCACAATAACCCACACTGAGTTCTTCTTCGTAGGAGTCAAAGGCAAGCCCGAAACAAAATCCATGGTGATGTTCTCCCATTTCCATTCAGGAATCCTCAACGGCTGTAACAAACCTGAGGGAACCTGATGTTTCGCCTTCACACTCTGACACACTAAGCACTTACTCACAAAGTCGGCTACATCCCTCTTCAAGCCAACCCAAAAGTACTCATTCTTCAAATCACGGTACATCTTCGTACTTCCAGGATGCATAGCAAACGGACTACTGTGGGCTTCAGTCAAGATCGTACGTCTCAAGTCACTGTCCTCTGGCACTACTATTCTATCCTTGAAACACAAGACCCCATCGGTACTGAAACTGTAGTCTGAAGATTTACCTTCGGCTATATCTTGCACGTGAGGTGCCAAAGATCTATCTACGAGCTGTTTCTCTCTAATCAACTGACCTAGAGTAGGTCTAACCTGAAGCTCGGCTACCAAGCCACCATCCCCGGACAAACTCAATCTAGCAAACATGGCTCTCAAGTCCACGACCATCTTCCTACTCAATGCATCGGCCACTACATTGGCCTTACCCGGATGGTACTCGATGGTAAGATCATAGCCTTTTAGCAACTCTAACCACCTACGCTGTCTGAGATTCAAATCTTGCTGAGTCATAATGGATTTCAAACTCTTGTGATCGGTGTACACTGTGCATTTCTCACCGTACAAATAGTGCCTCCAAATCTTCAGAGCAAACACAACTGCAGCTAACTCTATGTCATGGGTCGGATAGTTGCGCTCGTGGGTCTTCAACTGTCTTGAGGCATAAGCCACTACTCTCTTGTCTTGCATGAGAACACAACCTAGGCCTACATAAGAAGCATCACTGTAAACTACATAGTCCTTCCCGGACTCAGGCTGAATCAAGATCGGTGCTTGGGTCAAAGCTTCTTTCAACTTCTCAAAGGCTCTCTGTCTTGCATCTGTCCACTCAAACTGAACACTCTTCTGAAGTAATTGTGTCAATGGAGCGGCTAACTTCGAGAAACCTTCTACAAATCTTCTATAGTATCCGGCTAAGCCTAGGAAGCTACGTACCTCTGTGACAGACTTCGGTTGCTTCCATTCAACAATTGCCTCAATCTTCTTCGGATCAACTCTAATCTCATCGGCTGACACTACATGTCCTAAGAAGACTACCTCTCGGATCCATAATTCACACTTGCTTAGCTTCGCATACAACTGATGATCTAGCAAAGTCTTCAAAACTAGTCTCAAGTGTCGGTCATGGTCTTCTTCAGTTCGCGAATACACCAAGATGTCATCTATAAACACAACTACAAACTGGTCTAGACACTGATGAAAAATCATGTTCATCATGTCCATGAAAGCGGCCGGTGCATTAGTCAACCCAAAAGGCATGACTAAGAACTCATAATGACCATACCTAGTCCTAAAGGTCGTCTTCGGTACATCAACCTCTCTTACCTTTAGCTGGTAGTAACCCAATCTCAAATCAATCTTCGAAAAGACTGATGCTCCTCTCAACTGGTCAAACAAGTCATCAATTCTGGGCAACATATATTTATTCTTCACTGTCAACTGATTCAACTGTATGTAGTCTATACACATCCTCATGCTTCCATCTTTCTTCTTCACAAGCAAAACTGGTGCACCCCAAGGTGAAGAACTAGGCCGAATAAAACCTCTATCTGTCAATTCTTGCAACTGAGTCTTCAACTCTTTCAATTCCTTCGGTGCCATGCGATACGGAGCAATCGATACCGGAGCCGAATCAGAATAAGTCTCAATGGTGAACTCTACCTCTCTGTCCGGTGGTAACCCTGGCAACTCTTCAGGAAACACACTAGGAAAGTCACATACTGTCCGGATGTCCTGAGGTCTAACCTCACTCATGTTAGGGTTCATCACATACGCCAAGTATGCTTCACACCCCAACTCAACTAATCTCTTAGCCTCTAAAACTGAAACCACATTGGACAAGAACTTCATGTTCTCACCCACCACTACAATCTCATAGTCATCTGTGAGCCTCAAAGAAATCCTCTTAGTCTAAAAATCTATCCTAACTCTATGCTCCGTGAGCCAGTCCATACCCAGAATCACATCAAAACCATAGAAAGGTAGCTCCATCATATCCACTGGAAACACATGCCCCTGAACCACCAACGGACACCTTCGGTACATCTTTCTAACCACTACCGTGTCCCCAAAGGAACTAGTAACACTAACTCCTACCTCTAACATCTCACAAGGCAAATTCAAAGACTGTGCATGCTCACTCAATATGTAGGAACGTGTAGACCCAGAGTCAATCAAAGAAAGCAAACCCAAAGACTGTATCGAGAAGTTACCTGCGATCACATCGGTGTCATGCTGATCCCCACGCTGAGCGTAAACTCTGGCCTGACCTCCGCCCTCCGGCTGAACCGCAACTACATGTGCTATGTTCCTCTGACCATCGTTCCTCGGCTGGAAGTTACCTCTACTGCGCCCGCGGCCTCTCTGAAAGTCATTGGCTCTAGTAGGAGCCTGAGCTGGTGCCTGTCCCACCAGATGTGGACAGTCACGCCTAATGTGGTTTCTAGCCCCACAACTCCAACACGAATGGAAATTTCCCCAACACTCACCGGTGTGGTTCCTCCCGCAAGTAGCACATGTGGGCAACTTTCCACCAGCTCTCTGGCTCTGATGGCCCTACCGTGGTTACCGCCACCACGCCTATGATCATAGTGATGCATATTGTCCCGATGCCTCTTGGCATCACCTCTATCAAAGTCACTAAACCTCTTACCCGAACTAGAACCACCAGATCGTTTGGTCAAGCCCAAACTGTGCTCTAAGTCCTTGGCCCTCGCAACCAAGACATCAAAATCAGTGTAGTCTAAAGCTAGAGTATACCTCTTGATCTCTTCATTCAGCCCATAACGGAAGCGGTTACATCGTTCCACCTCAGTAGGAACAAGCTCAGAAGCATACTGACTCAGTCTGACAAATCGGATCTCATAATCGGTCACAATCATACTCCACTGAAGCAATGCCATAAACTCCCTCTTCCTCTCATTGAGGTATCGCGGACCCAGATACTTCTTGCGGAATGCTGACTCGAAGAACTCCCAAGTAATCTCGGCCTCATCTATACCCGTAGTAATGGTGACCCACCAAGTGTAGGCATCACCCTGAAGCAAGGACTCAACACATCCCAACTTGCGCTCACTAGTACACCCCATCTGAGCAAGGATACGGACAGTCTTCTCAAACCACAACTTTGATCTCTCTAAAGTAGACCCTCTGAACTCTTCGGCCCCTAGGCCCCGAAGTCTCTCTAATGGCAAACCAGTGCCCTCACCCTGATGGTGTGCTGCTGCCTGATCCCCAGCTACTGCAGCCTAAAATGCCCCGGCTATCGCCTGAACCAAAGGAGCTAAGTCTATTCCGGCCGGTCCTTGGCCACCTTGGCCTCCCTGAGGTCCCTCTCCTTCGGCCCCGGCCTCGCCTCCTACTTCAGGTGGAGGAGGTGGTGGTGGTGGAGGTGGTGGAGGAGCTCCAACTCCAACCACATGCTCTCCCACTTGAGCCTCAACTCTCACTACTGGCTCAACTCCCGGAGCCGCTGCCCGTGGTTCCGGTCGAACCATCCTAGGCCTCCCACGTGGTCTCATGGTACAACTAGCAAGGTAATAACTACAACAACAAACAAATAGGGATTACGTTAGCCAAAGCAAGGGTCCAGCAGTGCTCAAGTACTCCCTTTACCAAAAATCTTTTAAAATTAAGTAATAGTAGCAATGGGCACACACTCTACACCAGACACCATAACACATGCTTCAAAACATCATACGAACAGTCAAATATTAAGAATTCATGGCAAGCACGCATTGAACAATACAATCACTTAACATATCAAGCTTACCTCACTTACCTGCCCGAGGTCTCGGTATCCTCAGGCTCTGATACCAACAAATGTAACCCCCTCGTCCCGGTCTGGCCGGATGACCGGTCCGAGTGGGCCACACAGGGAAAATCGAAGCGAAACCTGTTAAGGTTCCCCCTCGGTTAGCAACCCTATTTTTTTCTTTAACTTATTCTTTTCTAAAAGTTCATTTAAGTCCTATATGATCAAACAACGGAAAAAGATACATGAGATAAACATTCGAACCCAAAACAACATTTAAACAGCCCAATTTTTATCTTTTAACCAGGCCGTTTTGAAACACCCTTGAGGCGTATCGAAACGCCTTGACCAGGTCAACTGCCCCAGAGCCTATACAAGGGGCCGTATCGAAACGGTGGTCAACCGTTCCGAAACGCCCACGACGGTCAACTTCTCGTGGTCAACAAGATTTTGACCGTTTCGAAACCCTTATGCCCGTTTCGATACACCTTCATCTCGTGAATTTCTCAGAATTCCAGTGGCCAAAACGTTCCGATACACGTTTCGGAACATGGGTTTCAAAGGCCATACCGTATCGAAACACGTTCCGATACGGGGTCCCTGAAGCCTACCCGTTCCGAAACGACCTTTCCCGTTTCGAAATGCGGGTTGTCTGTAACCCTTGAAAACCAGATTAGGCGAATTTCCACAAGTCTAAAAGTCCCATAGGACCCCTAAAGGCACACAACACCATCAAACAAAGTCTAGAGGCATGCATCTTATGTTTAGCATGCTCGAACATATACTAGGCATGGTTTTGAACAATCACTCATACTTGGCAAATATCCAATAGAAACATATCATGAGGAGCATACTTAAAGACCTTTAAATAGACAAAAGATACCAATCACCACATATAGTTTTACATGCCATCAAACGACCTTAAACATCTAAAAGACATACATCAAAATGAGCATTTGGCAAGGTACATCATGCTTACAAACCAAGTCAAACCACAACATCAAAATCACATAAGAGTCATACAAAGCTCATACAAACACACTCTCTTGCCACATTGCTTAACTACTACATAATAATTAACCGTACTTGAGCAACAAACTTGGAAAGCCCTTCTTGCCTTGCTCCGAGCTAACACCACGCTAATGATCTGCATTGTTGAAAATGAGAGCGTAAGCTATAAGCTTAGTGAGGATACTCTAAAACCGAAAACATCAACAATGCAGGGTCCAAGCATGTATTCCCTAAATCTCATATCTAACATGCATAGATAAAGTCACAAGTAGACCTAACTAGTCTTTCAAGAGTCATGTATGGCATCTCACATCATATCAAGCTCGAACATCAATATCAACATCATATATTAACATCATATATCACAATCATATGAACAAGTTTAATTGGCCACTATTAGTTACCCGGATGTGCAGATTTAAATCTCAACAACCACTTTACCTCGGTGGGATTTCACTCATCACCGGACCTTGCATGGGCGGGATTCCACTCATCGCCATATGCCCTACGGATGGGATTCCACTCATCATCCCGTAGAATATATAATAGCTTCCGGTGGACTATTACATCACCGTACTCCTCCTTGACGACTTAACGCCATCAAGGCCACGTACGTTTTGACTCAATTTGTTTGCACACTAATCCTAATGATCGATCATTTACACCCGGTAAATTAATTAGTGTAAATTTTCATTTACCACATCACATATCCATCAACCACCTCTCATGCTCATCACATATACATATCATGGTATACATGTACAATTAACCACATAGCACAAGAGCATAAATAGGCAATACACATAGCATTTAATGGAAATCAATAGCTAAATTAACAACTTGAATTATATAGAAATGGCCTACCAAGCACATTTCACTCATACGCTACACACACTCGAACCAAACTTTAAAACATGATTAAAACCACTCACCGCCCTTCCTTAGCAACCAAAATAAGTCTCTTACAAGCCCGGATTCGATTCCAATGCTTCTCCAACGTCTCCTCTTGCTTATAGCCAACCAAAAACACAACCATTAACCCCAATCAATGCTAACATTCAATCAACAATCAACCCTTGAGCTCAAACTAACTTCAACCAATTTTCCAACCAAATTAATCCCACAAATATATCAATTTTCGTGCTTCCTCAACCCCTAGCTGAAATTTCTATTTTCAATCATCCAAATGATCCCCAAAAGGTCCCAAAACATCCTCCTAACCTATATAAACCATCAACCCTTTAATTTCAACCTAAAACCCACCAAAAATCAAGTTTTTGACATCTCTAAAATTGCTTCAAGAACCCATTTCGGGATTTTACCAAAACCCAACCATTTTAACATATAATGTACATCTTAATGTGATTAAGATAAAACCTAACTTTATATTTCAAAACAAAATGAATATCAACATAAAAACTCAAGCTTTAACCAAACCCTAACATTTCAAAAATTCATAGTTTTAAAATCTATGACTATGGGGAGATAGAGGATGAAAAGGAGAATTAGAAAATGCCCTTACCTCTCAAAATGGTCTTGAAATGAAGATGAGATTCAATGGAATAGTGATTTGAGTTTGGGAGAGTTTGAAAAAGGGAGGTGGGGTTTCTAACGTTGGAAAAGGGGGAGTGGGGAGAGAAGATGACAACTTTTTAAAAGTTGTCTTGCTTTTAAAATTCTTTTGGTCAAAATACCACATTGGTCCCTCCCCTTTTTATTAAAACCCAATTAGACCCTAATTAAGGTTGAATTGATTTAATTTAATTTTACCGACTCGGACCACTAACCCGGCTAACTCCTAACCCCAAAACACGAGTGTTACAACAATATCAAATTCGTACCAGTCAATTAATAATTTATATAGGTAGTTATATAAAAATATAAGGTTAAAGAGTTAGATTTGCCCATGTAGTAAACTTAAATAATCAATGATGTCCTTAACTTTTTTCATGCAATTTTGCCGTAAAAGTCATTCAATTACAACAATTTTTTCCTTTGACCGACGCTGACCGTTAAAGAGCTGACGTGACAGTTAACAATGATGATGTGGTGGTCTACTATGCTGACATGGCAGTTCACGATGCTGATGTGAAAGTACACATATAATGATGATGTGTCAGAGGGACTGAATTGCTTTTTTTTAACTGACTTCGAGCTTATATTTGATTTTTTTGTTAAGTTCAGGCCTAATTGATTTTAATTGAAAGTTCTATAACTTATTTAACATTTAAGCTAAAAATGAGAATTTAAGTAATTAATAAAATTTTAAAATATTAAAAATGACAAATAATTTGTTTAAAATTTAAATTAATTTAACCAGTTTATTTAGTTTTTAAATTAAATTTGATAAGTAACTTGGTTTTCCGAGTTAAACTTTTACAAACAAAATATATGAAAAATTAATTAACAAATTGGTGTAGATATTCTTTGGGTCTCTAGTAATTTTAAAAATAAAAATGTGAAAACTCTAAAAAAAGTCAAAATATTTTTTATTTTTAAAAAGTCCATAAACTTAATGAAAAAAATAAAATATTTAAAAAATATTGAAAATAAAAACTAATATAAAAATTAAAATGTATTAGAAATTATAAAAATGATAAAATAAAAATTTAAAAGTATTTATATAATATTAAAAATTGAATAATTTCATTAAATTTTCTTTCGTTTTTCTAGTTCAAATTGATGTTAATTAATATTTGATAAATATTATTACTACTCTAATGGAAGAAGATTCAATTAAAAATTTATTGAAAAAATATTAGTTGGTTTAGCATTACGAAAAACAGTCGAAGACTTTTTCAATAGTTTTTATAAATATTTTGAAATATTGATTTTTTTTATATTTATAACTTTTTGATATTTTTAATTTTATGATTTTTACTTATTTTTTTTAATTCATTGTAGTGTTTTTAAGTTTTAATATTTTATAAATATTTATATATTTAAATATTTTTAAAATTTTAATAATTCCTTATTTTTTTAGCTTAAAGATTAAATAAGCAATTCAATTTTTCCCCTAAACTCAGGAAAAAATCAATTATACCCCTCGATGTCGGTTAAAAAAAACAATTCAGCTTTTCTACCACGTCATCATTACATGTGTATTGCCACATCACCATCGTGGACCGCCACGTCAGCATCGTTAACTGATATGTCAGCACTTTAACGATCAACGTCGGTCAGAGTACAAAATTGCCGCAATTGAATGAATTGGATGGTAAAATTACATGAAAAAAATTAAAGACAACATTGCTGATTTGGGTTTACTATAAGGGTAAATTTGACCCTTAAACTTTTTTATACACTTAAGAGTATTATAAGCCCTTAAACTTTTGAAGAAAAAAAAATCAATTAAACCTCTAAATTTTTTTCAGCATTTTTTTAACCATCAAAAGGGCCAATTTATACTATTGAATTACGATGCAGTAAAACAGCCAAATCCACTTCTTTCCTCTTTGTGTACACACGCACACAAAGAAATTAAGTAGCAAGGATAAATGGTGGAGGTGGGCTAGGGGACTCCTGGTAGTAAGGATAAATGGTGTACAGTGTACACAGTTTGTGCTAAGGGTTTCTGAAGTAGATGTGGATGAGGTTAGCTCGCCATTCATTCCAAGCTTTCTTGCAGTACTTGTTCAACTTCTTATGCACCTCGTCCAGACTGCGTTATATCTTCCGACAACGAGTTGAATAGGTTAGCCACTGCTTTGTTTCTTCCAAGTGCTTTCTGAATGATTCCCCTCGGGTGTAGAAGAGCAACATTCCTCTCGTTATCAATAATGTTGTCCATGAAAATGATGTATCCGTAGGATGTCACCTCGTTGCCGCCCCTACGTGGAAACGTTCGAATGCCATTAGGTTCAAAAAATGGACTCCGTTGCATCGTTGACGGTGATGATAATTAACCGGGAGCTTAAGGATTCCTCCATGTAATTGAATGTCCTTGAGGCTCACGGATTAGCTCTCCTGGAACCGGATTCCGGCATCATCAAGCTCCATTGCGGACCGAATGATGTCCTCGCCATCTTCGTGGAGCGAAGAGCTTTGAGGTTTATGACGCCGTCAATAATTAATGGTATAAAATGATCAAAGAACATAATTGATTTAATGTGTTAGTTTGAAGCTTAATTGGTGTTAAAAAAGTTTAAAAGCTTAATTGATGTTTTTTTAAGTTTAATGGCTTCGAGCACACTCAATTTTTTTTTTATATTACTCCATGTGATTAAAGGAAAATGAAAGTGGTTCATTAAGATTTTAGTTTTAGGCAATAAAACTGGCTTCAAAATAGTTACATACATTACATGTCATGACAGAAAGCTAAAGGAAAGAAACTACAGACATTAAAGGAGAGATCATTGTTAATTGTCAGAATGTTTATGGAGAGGCAGGAAGTCTGTCCTTGTCCCAATATGCACCAACGCACATTCTCCTTTTAAATTGGTCACAACCCAATAAACCTTTCTTTTGCAATACAGCTGCACATTACATCCGTCTTAGGCATACTAAGTACTAACACAGTTAAACCATTCATCGAAGCATACCCTGTAACTAACATTTAACCCAAATTCAGGACCGTCTCGGATGGGGAGCAACATAAGCAGAGGCGGAATGAGAAATTTAATTAAAAAGTTATTTTTTTGAACGGTTTTTAAGAAGAGTTAATTATCTATAAATGAATGTCACTTTATTTATAAGGGGTGTCAATTATATATATATATATATATATATATATATATATATATATATATATTTAATCTTTCATATACAAATTATATAAAAAATATATTTTTCAAAAAAATTTAGGTGTCAATGGACACCCCATCCATGTGGCTCCATCCATTAACATAAGTGCCCGCTCAAGGCTCCACTTTTTACCTTTACAACTTTAATAATTTTTCAAGTAGCAGTTTTGTAAGATAGTGCTTGTTCCTTATTATTTTAGTTGTATTTAAGTTGTTTTCTAAACAAAACAATAAAAATAATGGTTTGTTATTAAAATATTAAATTAATTATTTAAAATAATAAAATATGCTTGCGTCCCTAAAAATATTCGAGACTACTCTGCCCAACCACACGTCTCCACAAGGCATGTTCAAATTTCATTTGTCTTCGCACAAACCAGTCAGATTTTGGTATTATATATATATATATATATATATATATATATATATATGAAAATAGTTTGATACACAAGCCTTTTAATTTTAGGGTTTAAGCCTTTAGGTTAGAGTTTAGTAGTTTAGTGTGTAGGGTGTATAATTTAAAGTTTATGGTTAGAATTTAAAGTTTAGGATTTAGGGTTTAAGGTTTAAGTTTTAGGATGTTAGGGCTAGGGATTTAAATTTTAGGTTTTATAGTTTAAATATGAAGGGTTGTGTAATTTTTTTTTCACACAGTTTGTGTATCAAAATATAACCCACATATATACCCCTTTCTACCAAATGATCTTATTCACAGTAACAATATTGGAACATGCCCTCCAAAAAAATTCTTTTACCTTTGTTGCTACAAGCAGATTCTGTTAGAACCAAATCATAAATTAATATGAAACTTAATTTAGGATCTATCACGTCAAATCATCAAAAACAATGAACTGAATACGAAAGCGTACCTGAATTAATCGATAGATAAAAACCTTGAATCCTTTGATGAAGGTCGCCTAAAAGGTAGTTGTGATCTTCCAAGAAGATAGGTTAGCCTTTGCCGTAAAAACTCTCTGACGGGGACAAAAGTAATACAAGTTAACCTATTTCTTGGGGACCACTACCTCTTTATATAGTTGATTATTAAATCAAACTATTAAATATATATAACTCTGCCCATCATTAAATTATAAATATATCTTACGGTATTTACACTTTTATTTCTATGACACTTTATTACCTATGACACGCCTAACATAATTGGTCACTTAATTTTGTGTCATACTTTATAATAGCATCATACATTTTACATACGTGCCCACAATTGAAGATTTTAATCCAACAATCTCCCACTTGGGTAACATATGTTTCCTGATAAATGTACAACCTTATGAGCTCAAAAATTTGCTATTATATAATAGGTATTCTATAACAATCTCGTCCATCAACTATATCCATATAGGATCAAAGAGGTCTTCGCCATATTAATCATGACTGGACCCATCAATGGTCACGTATACAAACATAGTCAAATGACATAGATAATTCATGGATGTATATCAAGGAAAATTACATGAAATATGAACCGAACATGTCTATTTCCAACTGGTCCTCCTAAACCTTAGTGAGATCAAACTTTACTGAATTCAGAGTGTGCATAAACCAAAAAAACATTATTTCTGCAGAAAATAATCTTAAAATATCCTTAAACTGAAGTAACCGAAATTGTGTCTAAAACGAATGAGCATTTTTCAAAATTACAAAATCCCACTAAAACTGAATATCCTTAAATAACATTACCCCCACATGAGTAGTGTGCTCATAAAAGACCTAGGGTGACAGTTTCTTAATATGCACACAATTATGGAGTTTGCACCAACATGCTCTATAGACACACAATCACTCTGAATTTTCTTTAACAACCAGGAACTTAATATTTATGTGCTTCAAATTTGAAGTGTTCCTATTGTTTATAGAATAAATGAATGTCTATTTATTGTCACAAAATAACTAAAGTGGTCTTCTATTCAATCTACAATTAGCAGCTCAAGTGACAAAATTCTTTTGCATCAATATTCTTTTAGAATCGAAGTCTGTAAACCTGATGATCTCTAACTTACCAGAACTCCGACATGTGAGCATGTAATTTTTGTTCTTTGAAGATATCTAATAACCCATTGGTTGCTATCCAATGGTCAATAATATGATTCCTCAAATATATGTCTAACATTCCAACAATGTACACAATTTCCGAACGCGTACATACTTAAGCATAAATTAGATTCTCAATAGCTTATGCATAGAGAATCTTTTAAATTTTCTAAATTTCAAGGTTATTTTTAGGGTATTGAGTGAAACTAAATTTGTCTTCTTTAGCAATATGAGTATCACTTGAATTTACTCCCACTTAACTTGTAGTACATACAATTGTCAACCAAATTTATCTCAAAATCGAATGAGATAATCAACATGAAATTTATAATTTCATTAATGAGAGCCCTACTTAAGCTCATAAATAGATTTCTTTAATTTACATATCATTGATATTGTATCATAAGACACAACTCTATGATTGTACCATATAAATAGTTTCTTCAATGTCACCATTTAAAAAACAAGCTTAACATCTTTCTAATGTAGCTTAAAACTAAAACAAGCAACAAGTGTAATAATTATCTTGAAAGAGTTTTTCAATAAAACTTGAGAGAAAGTCTCTGCAAAATCACTGTCTTCTTTTAGAGTATATACTTTAGATACAAGACTTGCTTTGTAACCACCTGAACCCACTTATGCGTTTAACCCAACTCCAGGCAGTCACAACCTATAATCAAACCCTTGTGAAATATCGTAGTCAAAACATCAAAACTGACATAGTTTCCCCCTTTCGGGAGATTTACGAATTATACCATAAAACCTGTTATCAAATACATATCAATATTATTCTCAGAATGATTATAAAATCTACTAGTAACGCTTTCAAATCCATCCAAAAGTAGTAAGCAAAAGTTTAGTACCAATAGATTACAAAATAGTTGATATGAAAGCATAAAGTGTTCAGTTATAACAAAACCCAACACCCGGCAAAACCAAAAGATAACTCGTATCAAAATATAAGCATAAGTCACCCAAATACAGACAGTTTGGAAGATAAGAACATTACAACAGTCTAGAGCTAAATGTGCCGATCCTCCAGTTGCCGGGTCCAAAAGGGGTAGCCTATCACAAGTATCTGAAAGGGGAGAAGAAGAAGGCATGAGCTAGGGAGCTCAGTGTGTTCCAATAAGTGCAGATCAAACAAGCAATGAATACATAACAATCAGACCATACACCAAATGCATTCCCCCAGAACTGCATCCATAAGGACTTACCCTAGGCCCGATGGGCATAGGCGCCACCTAAGGGGATGCCTTAGGTCCATAAGGACTTACCCTAGGCCCAATGGGCATAGGTGCCACTCAAGGGGAGACCTTGAGTCCATAAGGACTTACCCTAGGCCCGATGGGCATAGGTGCCACTCAAGGGGAGACCTTGAGTCCATAAGGATTTACCAGCTTGATCAGGGCTGTACCAACAGAGACTTCACAACATAACCCAATAGTATACCCCAGATAGTAATCATTGTCCAGATCACAGATATGAATAACAGAGTACATGTGGCAAGCATTCTATCCAGAATATCAGAAACAAAAGATTTATACTTTTGACAGATAATTGGGCATACCTATTGAGCAAAGCATACGTTCTCGTCATTCAACATACAAACAGATAGTAACATCTCAGGTCAAGCTAACATATCATACTTTCAAGTTCATCAGACAATCAGGCAATTCCATCACAGATCAAGAAATCATATTACAAGTATACACATTGAGCAAACATACATCATGTCGGCATAGAATGTCATTATATAATCAGTTCATCATTTCCTCTCATTTCTATCATAGTGATGCAATCTCAACAACTATTAAGATATTAAACAAGCATAGTATTGTTTATGATTAAATCATTAAGCAAATCATTCAACAGAATATAGCACACATATGGAACACACCTCGAAGCTGGTCGGAGAAGGGTCTAATGGACACCTGCCTCAGTACGCTCAGATACGGGGTCAGATCCTAGATCAAGAGAGATTAATGGTCACAATGTGAAATAAGAGTTAAACTTATTCTTATACATATGGTTTGGACTCGTATTGATATTCACTGAAGCGTGAGGATGAGCGGGTCGAGAGGAGCTAGGCTGAGCTGGCGAGTGGTCACACGAGTCCCGGGTACCTTTACACAATTAAAACACTAGTTTAGACACTTATTCGATTTACTGATATCTGAATGGAATAAATGAGTACATATGCATGATTTGGGTTTAAGGTCAGATTCGGGGGCCTTAGAGTCGGAATTTCGCAAAACGGGCTTCAAAAACGGACTCAGGACGTCGAAAAACATAAGATAGGGTCTTTTCGAAAAATTTGACTTTTTTGTCAAAGTCAACGCTGACGTCAACAGAAGTCAACGCTGACGTCAGCATGACGTCAACAGACAACTGGGTCAAGAGTCAACTGAGTCAACTCGGCGAGTTGGCTCACTGAGCTGACTCGACGAGTCAATTCAACCGGGTCGGGTTGGATAAACCGTGGGTCGGTCGGGTTAACGGGTCGGGTCGGACGGCTTATTACCCTTAACAGAGACGTCGCCGGCGGCGACCGGAAGTTCGTCGGAGGTTGCCGGATTCACCTAAAGTACCTGAAAAAAAGGGGAATCCGATTTACACAAAACCCACGAACCAAGAACGTTAAAAACTTGCCGGAAATTAACCGAAATTAAGAATGGGCCGCCGGAACTTACGTAACTCCGACGGAGGCTTTGCCGGAGTCGGTTGGATTCAAAACTTTAGGGGTTTTGTTGGGCTCGACGAGGGGGATGTAGATCTGACGGCGGCTCGTCGGTTGGACGTTGGAATCGGCCGGAAAGCGAACGGAGAAGGGCGGCGATTGAAGGGGTTTTTTTGGTTGAGATCCTCGGTCTAGATCCACGACGAGGGACAGCCCAAAAGCGCGAGTGCTTACCACAGTCGTGATCAGGGTGCAACGGCCGACGCGGCAAGGTCGGCGGTGACAGCCACGACACGGCGGTGACGAGGCGACGACGGCCGGAGGAAAAAGGCGGTGATGGGGAAGGAAGTTTCAGAGAAATCGGGAAAAAGGGGAGATTAATTTTTGGGTAGGTGAAAAGTCATCCCCCTTATTAAAAACGGCATACGTGCACAGAATAATACAAAAGAAATTTGAGGTGCCTTAGTCCCTAAGAGCTTCATAGCTCAGATGGTTGGATCATGGCCAAACCTATAGGAGGTTGCGGGTTCGACTCCCACAACCTCAAAAACTCATGTATATATTTTTTTGAGTGTTACAACTCTCCCCTCCTAAAAAGAAATTTCGTCCTCGAAATTTACCTGAATTTAAACAGATGTGGGAACTGTTCTCTCATGGGTCCTTCAACTTCCCAAGTAGCCTCGCTGGGGCTCCGATTTCTCCACTGAACTTTGACCATCATAATGCGTCAGTTTCTCAGAACTCTCTCATCAAAATCCAAGATCTGAATCGGTGCCTCCTCGTAGGACAAGTCCAGTCTCAACTCTACATCCTGAACCTGGATAACATGACTAGGATCTGGATGGTATTGCCCCAACATGGACACATGGAATACATTATGGATACGACTGAGCTGAGGAGGTAACTCAAGCTGATAGGCAACATGCCCAACTCTTTTCACGATACGGGACGACCTAATGAATCTCGGACTCAGCTTACCCCTTTTTCCAAATCTCAGAACTTTCTTCCATGGAGATACTTTCAGAAAGACTTGATCACCGACCTCAAACTCAATATCCTTTCTTCTTCGATCAGCATAAGATTTCTGTCTGTCAAAGGCCTCTTTCAGGCGATCACGGATTAATCTGACAGTCTCTTCAGTTTCTTGGACCAATTCCGGACCCAAAGTCTTCTTATCATACAACTCGGTCCAACAGATAGGAGTTCGGCATTTACGACCATACAGAGCTTCATAAGGGGCCATGCGAATACTAGCCTGATAGCTATTATTATAAGCAAACTCGGCTAAGGGCAAGAAATCTTCCCAACTACCGCGGAAGTCTATCACGCATCCTCTCAACATATCTTCAAGAACCTGAATTCCTCTCTCAGACTGACCATCAGTCTGAGGATGGAAGGATGTACTGAAATTTAAGCGCGTACCCAAAACATTATGCAAGGCCGACCAGAAATGAGAAGTGAACCTCGGATCTCGATTAGATATGATAGATAAGGGTACCCCATGCAATCTGACGATCTCTGAGATATACAGCTTAGCCAGCTTCTCTAGAGAATAAGTAACTCGCACAGGAATAAAGTGAGCTGACTTGGTGAGTCGATCAACAATAACCCAGACAGAATCCTTTTTAGAAGGAGTCAGAGGCAACCCGGTAACGAAATCCATCGTGATACGCTCCCATTTCCACTCAGGAATCTTAATAGGTTGTAACAAACCAGAAGGATGCTGATGTTCCGCTTTGACTTGCTGACAGGTCATACACTTCGATACATAATCTGATATATCCTTCTTCATACCCTCCCAGCGGTACCTTTGTTTCAGATTCTGGTACATCTTGTCTCCACCAGGATGCATAGCATAAGGGCTGCTATGAGCCTCACTAAGTATGGCTCGCTTCAGGTCGGCATCATCGGGAACACAATAACGACCCTTGAAGCACAAAACGCCATCCTGATCGAAGGCATAAACAGATGTAGATCCCTGCTCAACTTGTTGCATGACTGGGAGTAAGGAATTGTCTAAGAGTTGCTTGGCCTTAATCTCTTCGGCCAAAGTTGGTTTAACTTGCAACTCCGCTAGCAACCTGCCATCACTATAAATACTCATCCTGGCAAACAGAGATCTCAGGTCGGATATAGTCTTACGACTCAAGGCATCGGCAACAACATTGGCTTTTCCTGGGTGATACTCAATCACGCAATCATAGTCCTTTAACAGCTCAACCCAACGACGTTGCCTCATATTTAAATCCCTCTGAGTGAGGATATACTTCAAGCTCTTGTGATCAGTAAAGATATAGCACTTCTCTCCGTAGAGATAGTGCCTCCAGATTTTCAGAGCAAAGACCACCGCAGCTAACTCGAGGTCATGGGTCGGATAGTTACACTCATGTGGTCGTAACTGACGTGATGCATAAGCGATTACCTTCCTATCTTGCATCAGCACACAACCAAGCCCGGAGAGTGAGGCATCACTATACACTGAGAAGTCCTTCCCAGACTCGGGTTGTGAAAGGACCGGAGCTTGAGTCAAAGCCGCCTTCAGTTTCTCAAAACTAGCTTGCTGGGCATCAGACCAAGCAAAAGGAACATTCTTCCTCAAAAGCTTCGTCAAAGGGGCAGCAATGATGGAGAAACCCTCGACAAAGCGGCGGTAGTAACCAGCTAAACCCATAAAGCTACGGATCTCAGAGACATTCTTGGGTGGCTTCCAACTGGTGATAGCCTCGATCTTACTAGGATCAACCTGGATACCTTGAGCTGATACAACATGCCCCAGAAATGTCACTTCTCTGAGCCAAAATTCACACTTGCTCAGCTTAGCATACAAACGATGCTCTCTCAAGGTTTGCAGAACAATCTTCAAATGTTCAACATGCTCAGATTCTGTCCGAGAATAAACCAAGATATCATCAATAAACACCACAACAAATTGGTCTATATAGGGTCGGAACACACGGTTCATCATGTCCATGAAGGCAGCTGGTGCATTGGTAAGACCAAAAGGCATCACAAGAAACTCATAGTGCCCATATCTAGCGCGGATAGCTGTCTTCGCAACATCAGATCCCTTTATCTTCAGTTGATAGTATCCAGATCGAAGATCAATCTTTGAGAAAACCGTGGCTCCCCGAAATTGATCAAACAAAACGTCGATCCTGGGTAACGGGTATTTATTCTTAACTGTCAGCTTGTTCAACTTCCGATAATCAATGCATAATCGGAGTGAACCATATTTCTTCTTGACGAAGAGGACTGGAGCTCCCCAAGGTGAAGAGCTAGGTCGAATGAAACCTCGGTCAAGCAGCTCCTGCAACTGAATTTTCAACTCCTTAATCTCTTTAGGGGCCATACGATAGGGATTCATAGATACAGGTGCAGACCCCGGATAAGTCTCAATCTCAAACTCAACGTCTCTATCCGGAGGTAATCCGGGCAACTCTTCGGGAAAGACATTAGGAAATTCGCTGACAGTGCGAATTTCTTCAATCTTGGATAGAGAACCCTTCTTATTCAGGAGGGATGCAATGAAGGTCTCATATCCCTTCCGAATCATTCTATCGACGGTCAGAGCAGATACTACGTTAGACAAGTAACCTCGACGTTCACCGACTAGAACCACTGACTGACCATCAGAAGTCCTTAAGGTTGCCCTTTTCAATTCACAATCAAGGTTAACCCGATGCTCGGTCAACCAATCCATACCCAAGATCAGATCGAACTCCTCCATTGGGAGCTCCATAAGATCAACCAGAGAGATTTCCCCTTGAACCTCAAGAGGAAAACGCCTAAACACCTTATCCACGGTCACCGACTGACCTACTGGGCTCATAACTGTAACAACATTTTCTGTGGCTTCTATCGAAAATGGAAGGCCTCGTGAAACAGATCTTGAAATATAGGAGTGGGTAGAGCCATTATCGAGCAATGCAAAGTATGGAACAGAGAAAATGGTAAATGTACCTGCTATAACATCCGGCTCATCTCTATCATCACGTCGTCTGGTAGCATATACAAGTGCTGGCTGCCTAGCCTCAGACAAGACTGGTCCCCCACTCTGATAGGATCGTGCTCTAGAGTCTGTCCTAGCAGCAGATGCAGAAGGTCTACTCTGACTACGACCCCTGGCCGGAGTCTGTACGGAAGTATGTGAGCGTGCAGGGGTCTGGGAGGATGCCCGAGGTGCAGAAGATGGGACAGGGCAATTCTTCAGAAAATGGTCTCCAGACCCACATCGAAAACACGCACCGGTCTTCCTTCTACACTCACCCCCATGTCGCTTGTCACAATGCACACAAAGGGGCATAGGGTTTAAATCAGACGAATCACCTCTACTAGCAGCCGGGGTCGAAGAAGCATCAGGTCTGGATCCAAAATTACCTCTCTGACGACCAGAAGTGCGATTCCTCTTTCCATGACGCGAGGAAGGCTCGGGATTAGGAGGCCTCTTAGATCGCTCTCGGTCAGCTCTACCTCCATCAGTGGCTGCTAGCTCAACTTCTTCCAGGTCTTTAGCTTTCTCAACTAAAGTATCGAAGTCCTTCTCTAGATGACCAACAACATGTACACATAGCTCATATCTCAGCCCCATCACAAATTTACGACATTTTCCCCTCTCGGTGGGCACTAAACTAGCCCCAAATCTGAGCAAGCCCAAGAATTCTGTATCATACTCGGATACAGACATATCTCCCTGAGTCAATGTCCTGAATCGTTCCTGCATCTGCCTCATGTAACGCTCACCAACAAAGCGGCTCTTGAAGCGCTCCTTGAAAAAATCCCAAGTCAAACGGGCCGCAGGAACACTACTAACCACAGATTCCCACCAAGTACGAGCATTCCCATACAACATAGAGACGGCTCCCAGATATCTCTTGGGTGACTCAAGACCCAAGGAATCCATACGCCTCTCTAGATCGCGGAGCCATTCCTCAGCCTCGGTCGGGGCTCCACCAGTAGGGCCATCAAAAGTTCTCGCCCCATTCGTGATCAAGGTCTGAGAGATGGGAACCTCAGGGACAATACCAGCTGCTCTAACTGCACCAGTAATCAACTGCAAAAACTGCCTACTAAGGGCTTCGTCAGAAACGGATGTGGGAGGCTCAGAAGAAGACGGTGCTCCTCTAACCGGAGTAGACACATCAATCCCAGGGGCAGACTGAGGAGCAGTCACTACAGTAGGGCCAGATGGTACGGAATGCTCAGGAGGACCAGGGACAGGAGTTGGAGTAGGTGGCTCGACCACCGGATCATTCATCGCGTCGGCAAACCGGACAGGTCTACCGCGTCTCCGAATAGGTCGACGTCGTCTTGCAGTACTCATAGCAGAAGACCTCTACAAGGAATAAGCTTAGGGTCAGTTTATAGCAATGGAGAATCGAACACAATTAAGCAGACAAAAATTGGGTTACTTAGCTCATTTCAAAACACTTTTTGTAAAACTTTTCAACCATTGCGTAAAATGGACTCATACACAGTCCGAGGTTTTTAAAACCAAAAGCTCTGATACCACTAAATGTAACCACCTGGACCCACTTATGCGTTTAACCCAACTCCAGGCAGTCACAACCTATAATCAAACCCTTGTGAAATATCGTAGTCAAAACATCAAAACTGACATAGTTTCCCCCTTTTGGGAGATTTACGAATTATACCATAAAACCTGTTATCAAATACATATCAATATTATTCTCAGAATGATTATAAAATCTACTAGTAACGCTTTCAAATCCATCCAAACGTAGTAAGCAAAAGTTTAGTACCAATAGATTACAAAATAGTTGATATGAAAGCATAAAGTGTTCAGTTATAACAAAAGCCAACACCCGGCAAAACCAAAAGATAAGTCGTATCAAAATATAGGCATAAGTTACCCAAATACAGACAGTTTGGAAGATAAGAACATTACAACAGTCTAGAGCTAAATGTGCCGATCCTCCAGTTGCCGGGTCCAAAAGGGGTAGCCTATCACAAGTATCTGAAAGGGGAGAAGAAGAAGGTATGAGCTAGGGAGCTCAGTGTGTGCCAATAAGTGCAGATCAAACAAGCAATGAATACATAACAATCAGATCATAATAACACATAGCAGATCAATGCAAATGCTCGGATGCATGCATAAGTTTACTAGTGACTACCCTCCAACCATACACCAAATGTAGTCCCCCAGAACTGCATCCATAAGGACTTACCCTAGGCCCGATGGGCATAGGCGCCACCTAAGGGGATGCCTTAGGTCCATAAGGACTTACCCTAGGCCCAATGGGCATATGTGCCACTCAAGGGGAGACCTTGAGTCCATAAGGACTTACCCTAGGCCCGATGGGCATAGGTGCCACTCAAGGGGAGACCTTGAGTCCATAAGGATTTACCAGCTTGATCAGGGCTGTACCAACAGAGACTTCACAACATAACCCAATAGTATACCCCAGATAGTAATCAGTGTCCAGATCACAAATATGAATAACAGAGTACATGTGGCAAGCATTCTATCCAGAATATCAGAAACAGAAGATTTATACTTTTGACAGATAATTGGGCATACCTATTGAGCAAAACATACGTTCTCATCATTCAACATACAAACAGATAGTAATATCTCAGGTCAAGCTAACATATCATACTTTCAAGTTCATCAGACAATCAGGCAATTCCATCACAGATCAAGAAATCATATTACGAGTATACACATTGAGCAAACATACATCATGTCGGCAGAGAATGTCATTATATAATCAGTTTATCATTTCCTCTCATTTCTATCATAGTGATGCAATCTCAACAACTATTAAGATATTAAACAAGCATAGTATTGTTTATGATTAAACCATTAAGCAAATCATTCAACAGAATATAGCACACATATGGAACACACCTCGAAGCTGGTCGGAGAAGGGTCTAACAGACACCTGCCTCAGTACGCTCAGATACGGGGTCAGATCCTAGATCAAGAGAGATTAATGGTCATAATGTGAAATAAGAGTTAAACTTATTCTTATACATATGGTTTGGACTCGTACTGATATTCACTGAAGCGTGAGGATGAGCGGGTCGAGAGGAGCTAGGCTGAGCTGGCGAGTGGTCACACGAGTCCCGGGTACCTTTACACAATTAAAACACTAGTTTAGACACTTATTCGATTTACTGATATCTGAATGGAATAAATGAGTACATATGCATGATTTGGGTTTAAGGTCAGATTCGGGGGCCTTAGAGTCGGAATTTCGCAAAACGGGCTTCAAAAACGAACTCAGGACGTCGAAAAACATAAGATAGGGTCTTTTCGAAAAATTTGACTTTTTGGTCAAAGTCAACGCTGACGTCAACAGAAGTCAACGCTGACGTCAGCATGACGTCAACAGACAACTGGGTCAAGAGTCAACTGAGTCAACTCGGCGAGTTGGCTCACTGAGCTGACTCGACGAGTCAATTCAACCGGGTCGGGTTGGATAAACCGTGGGTCGGTCGGGTTAACGGGTCGGGTCGGACGGCTTATTACCCTTAACAGAGACGTCGCCGACGGCGACCGGAAGTTCGTCGGAGGTTGCCGGATTCACCTAAAGTACCTAAAAAAAGGGGAATCCGATTTACACAAAACCCACGAACCAAGAACGTTAAAAACTTGCCGGAAATTAACCGAAATTAAGAATGGGCCGCCGGAACTTACGTAACTCCGACGGAGGCTTTGCCGGAGTCGGTTGGATTCAAAACTTTAGGGGTTTTGTTGGGCTCGACGAGGGGGATGTAGATCTGACGGCGGCTCATCGGTTGGATGCCGGAATCGGCCGGAAAGTGAACGGAGAAGGGCGGCGATTGAAGGGGTTTTTTTTGGTTGAGATCCTCGGTCTAGATCCACGACGAGGGACAGCCCAAAAGCGCGAGTGCTTACCACAGTCGTGATCAGGGTGCAACGGCCGACGCGGCAAGGTCGGCGGTGACAGCCACGACACGACGGTGACGAGGCGACGACGGCCGGAGGAAAAAGGCGGTGATGGGGAAGGAAGTTTCAGAGAAATCGGGAAAAAGGGGAGATTAATTTTTGGGTAGGTGAAAAGTCATCCCCCTTATTAAAAACGGCATACGTGCACAAAATAATACAAAAGAAATTTGAGGTGCCTTAGACCCTAAGAGCTTCATAGCTCAGATGGCTGGATCATGGCCAAACCTATAGAAGGTTGCGGGTTCGACTCCCACAACCTCAAAAACTCATGTATATATTTTTTTGAGTGTTACATGCTTTATACTTATCAACATTACCATTTCCATCCCTATTGGTTTTAAATATCCATTTACAATCAATTGGTTTGCACCTTTAGGTAATGAGACAAGTTCCTTAACTTTATTGTCTTGCATAAAATTATACTATTCTTGAATGACATCAATCCACTTTTGAGAGTTAGAACTTTTATGGCCTGATAAAAAATGATTGAACATTTTTTATCATTTCATTATTACCTTATTTTCTTGAAGAAATGCAATATAATAATCTGAAATAGTATTTCATCTTCCTCTCGTGGACCTCTTTAATGACACTTTTTTTAAGGTTGTTGAGTTTGTTCTTCTGAAACAATTACCTTATCTTGAATGAGAGTTGTTCAACATTATTTTGCTAAGGTACTTGATTCACTTCTTGATTAATGATAGGTGTGAAAACCTAAACATCATCAAAAGTGATAGTATGAATTAAATTATAATTCAATTTCTCCTCAATAACAATGCATCTAACCTTATTTCTCCCTCCAAACTCAACATCCTAAAAAAGTTATAAATCTCTCCTTAAAGTAATTTTTATTGTGGGATCATAAAATTTACAGCCCATGAAACTCAAAATAACTGAATTAATTGCTCACTTTTGAAGTTTAATTACTTCACATATGTCATAATTTATACAAAAAAATCAACACTTTGTAACTTATTGTTGTTTCTTTTGACTAGGACCCTTAGCAACTTTATTCTAATATTTTTTATTGTCCTTATTCTTAGAGACACTAACTAAATGATCATTAATTAAATTAATATTTTTACACTTATAATGCTTCAACTTTTTTTCCTCTTGAACACAATGAGAAATGAGCCCAAATAGAGTCTATTTCCCCCTTTGATGATTGTAACTTGAATTGATTAAACTGTATAGAAAGCGGTGCCAAAATCATAAGAACAATCAATTATTAGAAAGTCCGGTCTTATGTTCTTTAAGTTTTGAACCAATATTAAACATTTTCACAATGTACTCCCTCACATTTCCTTGACCCTTATACTTGATAGACATCAAAGAAGGCATAAGTGATGTCATCTTAACCTTAATGTTTTGGGTAAAACATTTCTTAATTTCGTCAAGGAAACACTTACTATGAGTAATCACTTTAGATTTGTGCTCCTAAAGATATCTAGAATGTTGTGTTTTATGATCATTAGACTCATGCACTTCAAACGATCTCACCTCTCAAAATACCTTTTATGGGTGCTTACCGCAGTGAGAGGTACAAGTTGTTCATTCTTTAGTGCGAAGTCTATGTTCATACAATCACCAAATACAATATGTAAGTGTCTTTTCTATTTCTTGAAATATATTTCGCTAAACATGAGTGTAGAATGTATAGTAACGGATATTGTGACAGAAAAAGATAAATTAACTAAATATAGAACAAAAATAAATAAATAAATAAAATTAAAAGAAGCTCATATAAATATTCATAAGTAAACAAATAAATTCAAAATAATGGCTAGTTTCCCTCAAGATACCAAGCACAACATTAATATCAAGTCTTTGATAGTAATATTAATTGTAAGTGGAACTCTTGTTGTAGCAATCAAACATTGACAATAAACTATGTCAAGCAATAAATTAATCTTTGGGCTAACGTATTGCTCACATAAAATACCTTATAATTACCACACATTTATCGCTATAGTTTTCGTTGTAATTCTGCGAGATATTAATTTTCCATTGGGCTAATTAATAAACGCATGAATTACAAAAACTCATAATCATCTTGTTATTTTAAATAAATTAATCTACACAAAAACGGTCACTTTGGTGACATTATGTTTCAACTAATCCATTAAAATATTAGACATCCGAAGCCACAATATGAATTTAATTATTTCAAAATATGTGTCTTAATTTTATCTTTCAATCAAATTAAAAGATAATCAAAATAATAGTAAATTTGAATAAAGGTAAACCTCATATCAACATACCAGACACTCGATTAATATTTCATCTTTGGACAAAAAATTAACTTGCAAGTGATATCTTGATATTGTAATCAAACATTGATAATAAGAACATGTCAAACAGAAATCTTTCTTTGGGCCGATTTATTGCTCACATATAAAACTGAATAATTATCACATATTTATTACCATAGTTGCACATGTAATAATGTTAATTATTAACCTTCCTTTGGATCGATTAATACTAACATAATCCGACTTACACGCACAAAACCTTCTATATTTTAAAACAAAATAATTTCAACAATAGAGGTGACTTTGGTGACTTGAAATAAAACTAATCCATATGCAAAATTGTAATAGTCACGGTCCTTGTCATAAATATTTTTGCTTTGGAATCGCTAACAAATAAACTTGAGATCCAAGTCAAACACCAAACATAACACAAATTTGGTGTAACTGTAATAACAAACTTTTATATGTACGAGTATGTACATGCATCATAATTAATACAAACATAAATCGTTAAACCACATAAGTTAGAATAGAGATAAAGTTTTCACGAACCAACAACTAAATCATTGAATATTCAATTTTCTTTCTTTCATTTCCTTATTTGAACCGTATTAAAAAATTTGAATGCAAATCACCGCTTTTGCCATCAGTCCAAAAAACAAAGGTCGGCTAAAAAATTACTTTCACCTAACATGATTTATAGTTTGAATAACCCATATCATTAAAAATAATAATAATGATAACCACAAAACCCTAAAGAAAACAGAAACATACTAGCATATAGGGTTTTATTAACTAACCAAAATATAATGCAAAACTACTTACTTTTAGTGTAGCGATAAAAGAAACCAATAATATATGTTAATCAATCGAAAACCCTAAATGATTAGAGCAATCAAATCGACGAACATCAAAAGCAAGCAATATATTTATAAATTTAATCGAAGATAAAACATATTGATAGCATAAGATTAAACCCTAAACAGTAAGAAAAACTTAAACCAAACCGCATACCACCGATTATATACAAAATCATTATCATACGAATGTGATTTTTCATAACAGAAAATTAATATGTTTTTAATGATTCAACATGACGAGGCTCTGATGATACTTGTTTTTTTATCAGCAATACGTTGTATATTAAACTGAGGAGAAATACAACGACCGTCACACGCACGCCTCATTAAAAACCTCTCTAAACCTAACGGAGGAAAAGAGTACGACACTCAAACAAACACGAACATAACAAACAACAAAAAACATAACACCCCTCAGGAAGTAACACCCAACAAACCAGACATAGGCAAGCTTGAAACAAAGAAGCACGCCTTCCCTTGCTAATGCATCCGCTAAGCCATTCGCTTCACGAAAAATACGAGTAAAACAAACGAAACCCAAAGTATGACATGCACGATCGATCACACCAAAGACCTCCCAGAATTGCCATGGACGTCGATCTAAATGCATTACCCAGCCAAGAGCAACTTTAGAGTCCGACTCCACCACAAGAGGTTGTGACGACCAACTAGATACTGCAAAGAACGACAAAGCAAAAGCAATCACCCGCAACTCCGCCTCATTGGATTCAAGTCAACCAAGAGGACCCAAAAATAAAGCTAAAATTCTGCCTTGAGCATCTCGCAAATCACCCCCAAACCCCGCCGATCCTGGTTTACCACGAGTTGAACCGTCAACCGAGAATTCCACCGTCCCCCCAATCAGGGGCTCCCAACACACCCCCACACGACAAGGCCGAGCAACTATAATCTCACAAAAAGAACTAGGACAATCCCACCATAATGACTCACTTATAAACAATCCCTCCTTTAGAGTTTTCATCTAAAAAAATGAATGCAACATGACCAAAAAACAAATCTCTGATGTCGGTAACAACTTTTTTATTGAAGACCATCTCATTACGCGCAAACCAAAGCGACCAAAACAACGCTACAATACTCGAGACCCACAATTGTCGTAAATCACCCAAAAAAGAACAATGAAAACCCGGAATAAAGAACTCGGAAAACAACCTCGGCAACGACAAACAAAACCCCACCAACGCCTAAACCAGTCCGAAATTCCTTGCACAAACGGACAAAAAAATAAATAAATGATCAATTCCCTCCCCCCTCTCGACACCAAACGCACATTCCTTGATGCTCATTGTAACACCCCGAAAACCAGTCTAGTCGAAATTAGATTCCGATGACCGGAGTATTGGTAATAAAATATTGAAATATCGACTTCTCACTATTGATTATATTGTTATGTTGTTATAGGACCTTAAGTAAACCAAGTTCTTAGTTATGATTTCTTTAAGAATGCTCAAATTAATGTTTTTAAGCTAGACGTTTCGATACACTCAGACCCGTACCGAAACGGCCTAGGTAAGGCATTTCGAAACGTTTATAGGTGTTTTGATACGTTACCAAAGGTATTAACTAACTTTTGGACTTTTGCTCAACCATTTCGATACGGCCTCACTCGTTTCGAAATGGGTCCCCTATTTCAAATATGTTTGAAGGATAAAGTTGAAAAGAAGTGAATAGGTGATGACTCACCTGCTTATTGTTGTATCTCCCCACGTGGAAGTAGTCTAAGAGGATGACTTGTAGTCATCTTTTATTATTAAGAAGATATACAATAGATAAGTATTATTTTAAGCTTTCCCTTTGCTAAGGGAAACCTTTTCATTGGTTGCATGAGAGGTGGGGAAATGATTAAGGTTAAAATAAATAAAGGAAAAAGGAAAAGGATCTCATCTTTTGCTTGAGTTTCACCGAAACAAAATTTCATACTTTGTCTTGAAGAGACAAGCATTGGATCTAGCAAACCATTGGTATGAGGAAATCTTCTTATTAGCTTAGTGGGAGGTGGAGTAATGAATAGGATTTGGCTCTTTATAAAAAGAAAGCTCTCATCTTTGTTTTGAGTTTCATCGAGCCAAACACCCATCTTTTGTTCAAAGATAATAAGCAACCACCACCATTGCCATCTTCAATCTTGAGCTTCTAAGCATACACCTCTCTATTTGATCTTCTTAAGTTTAAGCTTTCATTGATTTATGAACACCAAGCTATAGCTATCGATCTATTCAAGAAGTGGAAAAGATTAATCTATTATTTCCATCGAAATCTAGGAATAAAGAAATCGCCATCCGAGAGCCTTAGAAGCTTCGGATATTAAGGTGAGTGTAGTCGGAGTCTCAGAATTGGGCATAGAGCCTTTTCGAGTTTATCGATATTGATTTCATATGATTTACTAACCATTAAATTAAAGGAGACTTATATGAAGTATCGCTAATAGCTATATTGGTAAGTTTGGTAAGTATTGCATTGATTCATCATCCATAATATTGCTATTATTGTCATGGAAACCATTGAAGCACTGTCATGTAAAAATCATTGGCATGTGTTTATTGCTATTGCCTATTGCTATGACCATGTGATTGGTGAGATATTGCCATTGAATCATTGATATCGAACTATTGTCATTGAATCATTCATATTGAATTATTGTCATTGAACCATTGATACTGAGCTATTGATGCCGGACCTTGGGATCGAAGTATTGGATACAATTGACATGCTATAGAATTCACGAGCTCAGTGGTACGAAGATTATACGGTGTACTGGAAGGATGTGATTGTGTTTGTCAAAACGGTGTAGTGGAGGATATTGGACCATGATGTTCATTTTTGGTGTAGTGGTGGAATTCGTGTATCCAAATACGGTTGAAATTGATCCAAGGAAGAATGTTGATCATTGGTATTGCTATTGATGATATGATTATTGATATTACATCGTCATGATCTTAAGATATTGTTATTGGTTAATTGATTGTCGGTACTATGTTTCAACATGATTAAAGAATATGCCATGATTATTGTATAGTTGACGTTGAGGTTGTCATTAAAGCATGATAGCACACCAAGTATATTCATTGTTATTGACTACCTCACTTAGATTATGTAAGTCTAATACATTTATTGTCCATACATTTCAGGATAAAGAAAGTACCAGATCAAGATCGGGATTAGCTGGAAGTTTGACAAGTCACCACAAGAATAATGTAAAGTACTTTTGTCCCTTTGAACTCCTAGAATGGTGGCAAAGTAGTTAAAGTAGTTGATGATGGTGTTTTGTTTATGTGTATAAAGGTTATGTGTTTTGTGTGGTTAAAGTACTCCAAATGACTTCTTATGTTTGCTTGAAAATGGCCTTAAATGCATGTTTTGGCACTAATAGGTAAAAATTGAGTAAATGGATTCATATGGCTCTAAAATTTGACATGTTAGTAGAATTTATGGTTATAAAGCTGTATGTAAAGTTTCACTGCATTTGGACACTGTTTGTTAAGCTAAAATGAGTAAAAACCAACAAGAATATGTCATTACAGGTTAGGCCGTAAGCATAATTGAACCCAGGGGCCAGGGCGTATCGAAATAGTTTAGGGTCGTTCCGAAACATTTTGTCTCTGGAATCCCTTCTTTCGATACGAGTTCATAGCGTACCAAAACGGGTCAAAGTCAAAGGAAGTCAACCCGTACCGATACAGGGCTTGCCCGTATCGATACGAGCAAAAAGGAAAAGTCAACAAGATTAACCATCATCCACCCGTATCGAAATGGCTCTAAACGTTTCGATACAGGGTTAGTTAAAGTGGCTATAATGCTTAATCTGAAAGGTTGCATTGTTTACAGTTTAGTCCTGAGATTAAAATGATTAAATTGGATGACTAAATGACCACCGTTATGCATGAAAATTTACAAGCTAGTTAATGTTGCATTGAATTTCATTTTGGTAATGTTTTTTGCACCAAAGAACCTCTAGCTTGTCAGTTTCACAGAATAGTCCTTAAAACTTGTAAAAGTTGTGAAATGGTCCTAAATGGTTAATTGTGGTATTCTTGTGAATGAATTGGACTAATATGTATATTGGTAATGTTTTTTGCACCGCACTATTCACCGGTAACATGTTTTGACCCGATTCTCGACCAGGCCGGGAAGAGGGTGTTACATTTGTGGTATCAGAGCTAGAGTTTAGTTGGTTCTGGACTAAACCCATGCATGTTTGTATTGTTTGTTGTGTTACTTTGCCACCTAGGAGTTATATTGTTGTATATTGTGACGTGCCGACTAATTCGATCTTTTATTTATAGATGTCTAACCCTGTTAAGAATTTTGATAGCCAGAAACAAGAAATTGAGTATTCTCCTTGTAGCTTTTGTCGATGTAAGCACCCAAAAAAGTAGTGTCGTAAAGAATCTGGAGCTTGTTTCTTGTGTGATAAGAAGGGACACTTTCTTCATAATTGTCCAAAGAACCCTCACTATTTCAAATCTACCCGATTTGCTAATGCTAGAAAATATTTGCCAATGGGCTTTGGAAAGAAGAATCCTTCAACGCTAGAAGAATCTGAGCCCGAGGAATGTGATGATGATCAACGTATTAATTCAGGTAAGAATTCGGGGACGAGTTCTTTTTAAAGGGGGGAAGAGTTGTAAAACCCCAAAAACTGGTCTAGTCGGAATTGGATTCCGATGACAGGAGTATTGGTAATAAAATATTGAAATATCGACTCCTCGATATTGATTATATTGTTATGTTGTTATAGGACCTTAAGTAAACCAAGTTCTTAGTTAGGATTTCTTTAAGAATGCTTAAATTAGTGTTTTTAAGCTAGGCGTTTCGATACACTCAGACCCGTACCGAAACGGACTAGGTAGGGCGTTTCGAAACATTATAAGCGTTTCGATACGTTACCAACGGTATTAACAAACTTTTGGACTTTTGCTCAATCGTTTCGATACGGTCTCACTCGTTTCGAAACGAGTCCCCTGTTTCGAATATGTTTAAAGGATAAAGTTGAAAGGAAGTGAAGAGGTGATGACTCACTTGCTTATTGCTGTCCTCCCCACGTGTAAGTAGTCTAAGAGTATGACTTGTACTCATCTTTTAGTATTGATAAGATATACAATAGATAAGTATAATTTTAAGCTTTCCCTTTGCTAAGGGAAACCTTTTCATTGGTTGCATGGGAGGTACGAAAATGATTAAAGTTAAAATAAATAAAGGAAAAAGGAAAAGGATCTCATCTTTTGCTTGAGTTTCACCGAAACCAAATTTCATACTTTGTCTTGAAGAGACAAGCATTGGATCTAGCAAACCCTTGGTAGGAGGAAATCTTCTTATTGGTTGAGTGGGAGGTGGAGTAATGAATAGGCTTTGGCTCTTTATAAAAAGAAAGCTCTCATCTTTGCTTTGAGTTTCATTGAGCCAAACACCTATCTTTTGTTCAAAGATAATAAGCAAGCACCACCATTGTCATCTTCAACCTTGAGCTCCTAAGCATACACCTCTCTATTTGATCTTCTTAAGTTTAAGCTTTCCTTGATTTATGAACATCATGTTATAGCTATCGATCGGTTCAAGAAGTGGAAAAGATTAATCCATAATCTCTATTGAAAGTTAGGAATAAAGAAATCTCCATCCGAGTGCCTTAGGAGCTTCGAATATTAAGGTGAGTGTAGTCTGAGTCTCAGAATTGGGCGAGGAGCCTTTTCAAATTTATCGATATTGATTTCGTATGATTTACTAACCATTAAATTAAAAGAGACTTACATGAAGTATTGTTAATAGCCATATTGGTAAGTTTGGTAAGTATTGCATTGATTCATCGTCCATAATATTGTTATTATTGTCATGGAAACCATTGAAGCATTGCCATGTAAAAATCATTGACATGTGTTTATTGCTATTGCCTATTCTTATGACCATGTGATTGGTGAGATATTGCCATTGAATCATTGTTATCGAACTATTGTCATTGAATCATTGATATTGAATTGTTGTCATTGAACCATTGATATTGAGCAATTGATATCGGACCTTGGGATCGAAGTATTGGATACAATTAGCATGCCATAGAATTCATGAGCTTAGTGGTATGGAGATTATACGGTGTAGTGGATGGATGTTATTGTGTTGGTCAAAACGGTGTAGTGTAGGATATTGGACCATGATGTTCATTGTTGATGTAGTGGTTGAATTCGTGTATCCAAATACAGTTGAAATCGATCCAAGGAAGAATGTTGGTTATTGATATTGCCATTGATGATATGATTATTGATATTGCATCGTCATGATCTTAAGATATTGTTATTGGTGAATTGATTGTTGGTACTATGTTTCAACATGATTAAAGAATATGCCATGATTATTGTATAGTTGATGTTGTGATTGTCATTAAAGCATGATAGCATGCCAAGTATATTCATTGTTATTGACTACCCCACTTAGACTATGTAAGTCTAATGCATTCATTGTCCGTACATTTCAGGATAAAGAAAGTATCGGATCAAGATCGGGATTAGCTGGAAGTTTGGCAAGTCACCACGGGATTAATGTAAAGTACTTTTGTCCCTTTGAGCTCCTAGAATGGTGACAAAGTAGTTAAAGTAGTTGATGATGATGTTTTGTTTGTGTATAAAGGCTATGTTTTTTGTGTGGTTAAAGTACTCCAAATGACTTTTTATGTTTGCTTGAAAATGGCCTTAAATGCATGTTTTGGCACTAAAAGGTAAAAACTTAGTAAATGGATTCATATGGCTCTAAAATTTGACATGTTAGTAGAATTTATGGTTATAAAGCTCTATGTAAAGTTTCATTGCATTTGGACATTGTTTGTTAAGCTAAAATGAGTAAAAACCAGCAAGAATTTGTCATTACAGGTCAAGCCGTATCGAAACGGGTGATGGTATTTCGATACGGGTATGTATAATTGAACCCAGGGGTTAGGGCGTATCGCAACAGTTTAGGATCGTTCTGAAATATTTTGTCTCCGGAATCCCTTGTTTCGATACGAGTTCATAGCGTATCGAAACGGGTCAAAGTCAAAGTCAAAGGAAGTCATCCCGTACCGATGCAGGGCTTGCCCGTATCGATATGGGAAAAAAAGGAAAAGTCAACAAGGTTGACCATCGTCCACTCGTATCGAAACGACTCTAAAAGTTTTGATACATGGTTAGTTATAGTGGTTATAATGCTTAATCTGAAAGATTGCATTGTTTACAATTTAGTCCCTAAGATTAAAATTTTTAAATTGGATGAATATTGACCACTTGTATGTATGAAAATTTACAGGCTAGTTAATGTTGCATTGAATTTCATTGTGGTAATGTTTGTTGCTCCGAAGAACCTCTAGTTTGTCAGTTTCACAAAATAGTCCCTAAAACTTGTAAAAGTTGCGAAATGGTCCTAAATGGTTAATTGTGGTCTTTTTATGAATGAATTGGACTAATATGTATATTGGTAATGTTTTTTTGTGTAATATTGATTAAACGTTGTTAATAAGTTGAAATTTATCGCACCGATCACCGCACTATTCACCAATAACACGCTCCGACCCGGTTCTCGATCAGGCCGGGAAGGGGGTGTTACAGTCATCCAACACAGTACCACAATACCTCAAAAAGTCAAAAATGGGCAAACGATGCAATCAAGCGAACCATAAGAATGCTTGAACCTTCTACGGCACTAGAGTTTTCCAAGCAAAACACTCGCCGAAGTCATTCTCGCCCACCCTTTCCAACTTGAGCAACCGTGAAAGTGCCTTGACTGAGAAGACCCCATGAACATCAGGGGTCCAAACCAACATATCACACGTACTATCTCGAAGTCTCACTGTACCCAAGATCAAATTTAACTCTCGGACCTGTCGCAACTCGAACGAACGAAGAGACCTTCGAAAGAAACCCGACCAAAGTTCTTACTGAAAAGTACCCTCGACCGAATAATGAACTACCAAAGCCAGCTGATTCACAACTAAAGAGAATAACTGCAGAAAAATATCCTTCAAAGGCTTGTCGACACAGCAGGCATCGAACCAAAACAACACACGAGATCCATCCCCGACCTTTCATAAAAAACTAGTCTCACTCATATATTTTTGCACGTCATCCGAACTTACTGTTTGCATAATCTGTTTCCAAATGACTGACATGGATCCCCGATACGTAGAATTAAAACGCCAGCACTTGGGTGCCTCCCCATATTTCGCCACTATAATGGCCATTCACAAAGAGGACGTATCCATAACATAACGCCACGATCATTTCGCCAACAATGTCCTGTTTCGAACCTCGAAATCCTCAATCCCTAATCCACCTAAATGATGTGGTCGACAGACCACACTCCAACTAACCCGACTCATTTTTTGTTGCAAACTCACCCCTTCCCAAAGAAAGCGCGCCTCACCTTATCAATAGCTGCAATGACACCCTTCAGGACCATGAACAACCCCATATAAAAACATGAAGCGAAGAAAGGACCGAATTTACCAACGTGACACGGGAAGAAAAAGACATAGATGACCGATTCCATCCTGCAAGTTTCCGTCGAACAGAGGCTATAACCGGCTCTCACACAACAATACTACGAGTATTAACCCCCAAAGGCAACCCCAAATACACAAATGGCAGCATACCTTTCCGACAACCCAAAGCATTTGCAACCGAGTCACATAACTTGTCCCCAACTCCAATAGCTTAAAGAGACGATTTACTAAAATTGATTTTCAACCTAGAACATACATGAAAACAACTCAACAATCGCGAACAGTCATGGCACATTCAATAGAAGCTTCAAAGAATAAGATAGTGTCGTCCGCAAATTGAAGATGCGACAACGACACCCCCTGGTGCCAAAGAAACCCCTTGAATAAGCCCCACCTCCTCAGCTTGAACCAATAACCTATGCAACGCTTCTACAACAATGACGAAAAGCAACAACGACAACGGGCAGCCTTGCCTAATGCTAAGACCTATACCAAATTCCGTAGTAGCACTGCCATTCAACAAAATAGACGTACGAATAATACTAATACACTCTAAAATCCATCGTCGCCAGGTCTCACAAAAACCCATCAACCGTAACATGTGCTTTAAAAACTCCCACCATACGCAATCATACGCTTTAGCAAAATTCAATTTAAGAACACAACCATCAGACGAACTCTGTCGCAAAGAATGGATGACTTCATTCACCAACAAAATACCATCAATGATTTGGCACCCACACACAAAAGCCGATTGATGATCACTGATCAATTTACCCAACACGGATTGCAACCTCCTAGCTAGTACTTTAGCAAGAATCTTGTAAATCAAATTAATCAAACTTATAGGCCGAAAATCGCTTAACGTTACCGGTGAATCAACTTTAGGTAATAACACAAGAAACGTACTATTCCCCCCAAGCTAACTTACCAGACGCGAAGAACTCTTCCAAAAAACGCATCACATCTCCATGAACTAATCCCAACATTTATTGAAAAACTCCATACTATAACCATCCGGCCTTGGTGACTTGGAGCCCTCACAACCATGAACAATCTCCCAGACCTCTTCAATCGTAAAAGGTGCCATCAGCCCCCGATTTTCTTTCTCACTTACCTGCTTAAAGTTACCCTCAATGCTCCAATCGCATAGCCTTTCATCAGGAACGAAATGCTTAGAGAACGAGTGAAAAATATGTTGCCGCAACCTATGAGGATCCGTCACCCACCTCCCTTTAATATTCAGGCCGAAAATAGAATTACGCACAACTTGCAACTTTGCAGCTCTATGAAAGAATGTCGTGTTTCTATCACCCAACCGAAGCCCATTCACTCGCGACTTATGACGCCATAGAGATTTTTTTCGTTTTATCGCTTGCCATAACGCTTGCATCCATTCTCGCTTTTGACCAATCTGCTCTAACTCAGACATACTCACATTATCACCACTACCATCGCCATCCAACCCCTCTAAGTGAATTTGAATCAACTTAATCTCTTGCTTAACATCCCCAAAACCTGAGTTGTTCCATTTTCGTAAGAATTTCTTCAATTGTCTGAGCTTCACCATTATATTTTTATTCCCAAACCCCAACCCCAATAATCTACACCACTCCTCAGCCATGCAACGAATGTTTCGCTTTTTCATCTAACCAACAATTAATGAAATGAAATGGACGAGGTCCCCAATCCTTATCATCACACAAAAGTAGAAAAGGGCATGATTCGATATCCCTCGAGGTAGAGATACCTGCTCAATATTAGAAAAACAATCCACCCATATCGGCGACACCAAAAACCTATCAATTCGGCTCCTACGATTACCCCTATCAAACCAAGTAAATTGCTTCCCCTTTAACGACAAATCCACCAAACCAACTGGATCCACAAAAGAAGAGAATACATCCATACCTCTCGGCAATGAGCTGCATCCTGCCCGTTCTGACGACCAACGAACCGAATTGAAATCCCCTACAATGCACCAAGGTCCCAGAAAACCACTAATCCTATCCCCAATACGTAACCACAAAGAACCTTGATCAGTTACATCACAAGGAGCGTAGACAACCATAATACAACATAGAAAATCCTCCGGCCTCCACCGCCCTTGCACGAGAATAAAGTGGCGATCGACCTCCACTGAATCTACCAAAAACCGCGAACCCTCCCAAATTATCACCAGCCCTCCCGATGCACCTATCGAAGGTGAAACTACATACTCATACCCATCGATAAACCATAAACTAGCAACCACTAAAGATGATACCTCCTCTAACTTCGACTCTTGAAACATAACCATGTCAACCCGCTGTTGCTTGAGAACGTCACAAACTCCTCGTCTCTTCAAGACGGAACCCAACCCCATGATATTCCAAGACGAAATTCGCATATTTCACAACACACGAGCGCCTTCAGACAACACCCGCGATAAGTCTTTGATAATTTCCTCTTCACGGCCAAGCGTCTTAACCCCCACTATATTGCACAATGCTACCGTTGCAGCGATTTCCCGGTGCAAAATTTTCTGCCTATGTTGCAAATCCGAGTCGATCAGCGATGCATTAGCAACCATAAATGTTCCTAAGCCAAACCCTTTTCTCGGTCTCCCCCTGCCTGACTTATGGGGCTTTACTACACCTGAAAGAAAATTCACCGATTTTGTCTTTTGGATAGATCCGTTAATCCATAGCGACACAACCTTATTTCCCGCCGATACAGACTGTGTAACGACCTGCTGAACGTGAACCCCCTGCAGAGTCCCTGCCTAACATGCCTTCTTCTTGTGAACTATTCCTAATTAACTCCACATTATACTCAATGGATGCACTATTATTTGCAGCTAGCACAAACGGTTGGGACAAGTTCCCATTCAAATTCAAACTCATCTCACTATCCTGGTGTCCATCCAACACAGGACTTTGTTCCCCCTCACTTGCCACACGATTAGACGTATTCCCGACATTTGAGACATCGTCTCCAGCCTCCGTCGTCACGATTGACCTACAACCCTCTGTAGAAATGAACCAGTATGATCAGAATCAACACTAAAAATGCGCAGATCCTCCCGACAATTATCTTTACAAAGCTGATTGCAATGCCAATCCTAAGGCACATTGAAATCCATCCGAGCCACCGTATTTACTATAGCCCCGACATCCTCACCTTGTTTCTCGTCTCCCATCCTCGACACTGGCACAAACACCAACGAATTCAACTATGGTGACTCACTGCATCCATCCTCGAAAACTACTGTTGTGCATTCACAATCTACCACCGCCCATACATGTTTAACTCTTTGATATGCAAACTATACGACAATCCTTCGACCTCCATCTTAATGACAGAATCTATAAAAGCCATGACATTCATTTCAACTAAAATCCAGCCACACTCGAACGATATTGGCGAGTTCGTAACATCAGCAAGTCGCACTAGAGTGCCCCAAATTTTTGCAATGTTCTCAAAAGATTCTTGCGACCACGCATGTATAAGCAAACCCCTTACCAAAAGCCTGACCCTCATTGAACTAATGACCAGTTCCGGCGACCACATCTTTAACTCGGAAAAACATTCTCGAACTACCTCTAACTCCATCACGTTCTCACAAATGGATGTGTCCGTAAACATCAAAAGAATCATGGGCCCGACAATGCGCAAAATTGAGAACCCTTGTAAACTTGAAAGGTTCTTCTGCGTCGCCAATTCCTTAATACTCCAAGGCTTCTTGCTCCATCCCACCACACAGTTGTGAAGGATATTCAACTTATCCTCATCCACACGCCCATGTACAACATAGTCAAACGAATCATCATGTAGCTTTAGATCTATACCATGAGAACCTGGATACCCCTTAACACCACTCTGGGATTCTTGTTGCGACTTCCCTTTCCCTGCACTTATTTGTTTGCGTCTCCAGAAAGAAGCACAATCCTCATATTTTGCCATGGTTATTGATACGCGTGATCCATATATCCATTTGTTATGCAAACGTTCCATAACCCGATCAGCATCAGAACAACCCCCCATTTGTACAATCCCCATATTTTGCCATGGTTATTGATATGCGCGATCCATATATCCATTTGTTATGCAAACGTTCCATAACCCGATCAACATCAGAACAACCCCCCATTCGTACAAGCCCAAAATGCAAACCATCCCTTGCCCTTTTATGTGAAATAAAAGCATCAACTACCATTCCATGTCTACCGAAAACCTGCCACATACCCTTCCAATGTAAGGTTTCCAATATCTTACCCACAAAAACCATCTAGACCTACCGGCAACCATTCCCCGCTAGATCGCTCACCATTTCCCTCACACCTAATAATACACGTTGGAAAAAAAAGGAAAAAAATGATGAAACTTGTTAGAACCAAATCATAAATTAATATGAAACTTAACCCAAGATCTATCATGTCAAATCATCAAAAACAATGAACTTAATGTGGAAACGTACATGAATTAATCGATAGATGAAAAACAATATCTACACTTTTATTTCCATGACATTTAATACCTACGACACGCCTAACATAATTGGTCACTTAATTTTGTTTCATACTTTATAATAGCATCATACATTTTACATATGTGCCCATAATTGAAGATTTTAATCCAACAGATTCCACATTGTCTTTTAGTATCCTCCATATTCTTAAGATTACGATACCCAGATTTAACGTACTCACCGTTTACATTTGCTGCCCTCCTTCCTCACTTATAGGAATGGTTTCAATCACTTTTTCTGCTTCCTCATAAACCAGCCCTTTAATGCCTTCTAATTTCCATTTACCCTTTCCAACAACATTTCAGGCTCCCACCTCTCCCATTCAACCACATTCTAACTTGCTCATTCATAAACTCTCTTCCTTCTAACACCTTGCCCCAGTTGTATTATTTGAATCCTTAATACGAAACTTTTAAAACTTTTTAGTATTACAACTTTAAACTTTTTAAGACTGTCGGATCAATGAGATTAACGGCAAGAAATGAGAGATTTTTACCATACATGCAGATTATCACTTGAAAAAAAAAGTAAAGATCAATCGTCCATTTCACCCATCCAACGATCTAAAAAACATGTTATGGAAATTATGTGTGTAATTAGATCTTAAACCCTAAACCCTATCTAAAATAATACTCCTTTATACGGGACTAACGGGAAACTTACGCCCTTTAAGTTAGAGATATAATTTTCGCGAGACCCCAACTAAAGGAATACCGTTTTAAATATTCTAATTTAGGATTAAAAAGAAAAAATTATATTAGAGATTAACGAAAATACGACACCTCTTTATTTATTATAATTTTAAATAAAAAAAATCATTTTAGTTTAAAATTCGATAAAAAAAGATGAATGTGGGATATATATAACATGTACGCAGATATATATCTGTACATATATGTTAATATAAAAGTAGTAAATAAATAATAGGATTGTTGATAATACTAATAGTTAGTAATATAATAATACAGTATAATAATATAATAGTAATATAATAATAAAAATATGTATAATATAATAATAATAATAATAATAATAATAATAATAATAATAAAAGTAATAATAATATTATTAACATAGTAAATAGTAATAAATAATGGCATTAATTGATTAATAATAATGATGATAACTAAAAACAGTGACCAAAATTAAATAAAACAAAAGATAAAGTGCGAGATTGTGAAGGATACAGAGCTGGAAGGACTGGACGTGCAATTTCCCCCTTTTAATTAAAAACACGCAGATCTTCTATCCAGGTCGGGTCATCGCGTCGAGTACATGCATGAAACGACGTCATTTTGGGGCTGAACATGGACGCCCGAAACAAAGTCGTTTTGATGAACATATAAGTACATAAATTTGCCCAAAAAATTCATTTGACATCTGATATCTAAAAAAACACCAAATGCTCTCTCAATCTCTCTCTTTCTATCTCTTCCATGCCCAGACGGTCAGCCGTTCATCTGTCGTGTGCCATCGTTCGTCGTCGACGGTGAACCGCTGCGAACAGTGGCCGAAGTTCATACGAAAGGCTGGTTTGGTTCGATTTCGGTTTCTAAAGCCGGATCTAAGGTCGGTATTTCCTAAATCCCTTCCTAATCTCTTAGATCTGAGAAAATCGAAAGGTTTTATATATATATTTTTACCTTTTTCGAATATGTTTTTTCTTTTGATTTGTCCTTTTTTTGGTTCGATCTTTTCTTGTTTCTCTTTTTTCTATTTTGTTGGGTCCTTTCAGTTTCTAATTCCCTTTGTTCTTGTCAATTCATCTCCTTTTTATAGGCTCTAATCTATGGTAATTTAGAAAGTGAGAGGACATGTGGAAGCCTATAAAGGCCAGGTTTTAGGCGGTAGAGGCAGTGACGAGATGGCTAGGGCGGTGGTGGCAGGGGATATATATCTGATTTTTTAAGGATTTAATTTTAGTTGTCGATAGTGGCTTTGGGAGCCGATGACGGCGGCGGTGCGGCTTGGATGGCGATGATGGCTAGGCTAGCAAGGAGGGCGGCGGCTGGAGGCTAGGGTTTAGTTTAGAATATTAGGTTTAAAGTTAGGTCAAATTTGGTTTAGGTTATGGGCTTGGGTCTGGTTATCAGGCCTGGTTGGGGTTAGTTGTAAGGGGTAATGGGTTGTATATTATTGGGCTTCAGGGCCCGGACTGAAATGAGTTATTACAGGTGCCCCTCTTTGTTCATTGTTGTATAACAGCAATGAAGCAAAGACAAAAAGAACTCATTTCGTTCGGTCTTGTTGGGCTTTATCCTTCTTGGTACAACTCTTCTTCCTTCACTTGATCTTCTTGTTTTCTCTTCTTAAAGGGTGTAGAACTCTTTGACCGATCCGCTACTCTGCTTCTTTGAGGGAGATAAACTCTGAACGACCAATCCACTTCACCCTTTGTTCAAGAAGGTAAGATTTGTCAAATTTGCTGAAGACTATCTAACACGACCTTTCTCTTTGGAATTCAGTTGATCCACTCGTCCATGTATTTGAGAAATAAAGCTCGTCTATTGATCTGCTACTCCACCGACGAAGAGGCATGATCTCGTTGACTCATCTTCTTTATCCTTCTAATTGAAGGACATGATCTGCAAGAGTAAAAGAAAATTGTGTCAAACTGGGTATACACCCTTTTTATTTCAAACTAAAAAATTAAAAGGTTTAATATAAATTATATGTTTGAGAGTTGTTTTATCAACTCCACCAATTTTGGAGAAGTGGAATCTATAAATTAGTTGATCTACTACATCACTGAAGAGAAGGCAGAATCTGAAAAAAGGTTGATCTGCTACAACACTAACGAAGATGTAGGATCTGGAGAAGAGTTTTGATCAAGCTACAACTCTGACGAAGTGACAGGATCTGAGAGTTTAATTTTGATCAAGCTACAATTCGGACGAAGGGACATGATTTGAAAGTTAATTTTGATTAAGCTGCAACTCTGACGAAAAGGCATGATCTGAGAAAGAGAAGTTGATCTGCTACACCATGTTACGAGTGAGATATGACCTACAAAAGTTAGAAGAGTGCATGGTCAAAATGAGTTATAAATTGCAAAAATGAAAGGTTTGATTTGAATGTCATAATTTGGTTGATCCACTCCTTCTTGCCAAGGATGTTGGATCTTGTTAATGATTGTATGTTCCTTCTTGGTTGAAGACACAAAACAATATTTTCATATTTTCTCTATTCTTTAGTGTCAAGGATGCAACAATTTGTTGACAACAATCTGCTCCTTCCTGTTTGAGGATGTCACACGTGTAAATCTTTTGTCCTTTAAGAAATGATTGAATGTCATTCAGGAAAAGATTGAGTTGATTTAAGAAAATATCTTTTGAGAAAATATTTAATTAAGAAGTTTTGTTTTGAGGAATACATCATTGTGAAAGGTTTGAATTTAGAAATTCATATTTTGAGAAAAAAATATACTTATGGAATGATGGAATTAAGAAATTCATGTTTTGAGAAAAAAGTATCCTTATGGAAGGATAGAATTAAAAAATTCATGTTTTGAGAAAAAGTATCATTATGGAAGGATGAAATTAAGAAACTCATATTTTGAGAAAAAATATTCTTTGTGAGGTTAACCTCCGTATGGGATAGTAGTCGCCTCTGGATGCATATGATCTATGGCTTCATGAGGGTAACCTCTGTATGGTCAAAAGAAAGTGCATCCCCTCAAGTTGAACTTGGTCCTGAGAACCTATAATGGGGGAGGACCAGGGGCCTTACTAGTCTTAGCAAACGTCAGTGAGGAAAATTCGGATACCCTGTCTAGAATTGAAACCCCATATAACACATCGTAGAAACCCACCCCTGTTAGGGCCATGTTGAACTCAAACCTTAGTGTGTTACCCATTGATATATGAGCATGTGTTTTTTATTTCCCCGCTCTTTATATTATGCTTTTCTTAACATCTGATTATTTATTATATTTATGTGACACTAACCAAATCTCATTGTGTTGTTTATTGTTTTATGTATATACGCATCATCATCGTCATAGAGAGCTGTTGGTTATTTAATTGATATGATAAAAAAATCTTCTCTATGGCTAAAAGAGTTTAGTGCTTATCAGAGAAAAATGACGATGTTCGAAAATGGTTAGAAAATATCTAGAGGAGAAGAGGCGATAGCATATTAGAAAGACCATATGAACAATTCTCAGGTTATATTCACCTCCAGCTCAAGCAGGATAACACTCGAGAGTTAGCATACATTTGGGACCAGTGGAGATATGATTAGAGGTAGATGTTGTATGATGCGTATGAAGACATAGCTTATTTTTTGTGAGTACACGTAGACAAAGGGTTGATACGAGCTATGGCACAATTTTGGAACCCTTTATACAATTGTTTCACATTCAATTGGGAGGACTTGACCCCGGGGATAGAAGAGTATGCCGCATTGCTTCATATAAGTAAAGTGCACGAGTTCGAGATTTATATGAAGGGGGCTCAACCTAAAATGTACAAAGAAAAGCTTGTGACTTTGACTAGAACGAGCATGCCGTGGGTTGAGGCTCAGTTTCAGGGGAAAGGGTGAAGCAAAGCTATTGCCTGGTGGATAGACTTTGGGGATTGATCCATTCTCATCTTGACCCGAAAAAGCAAGTCGATATCTTTTCTTTAGGGATCTACGGCTTGATCATTTTTTCATAAAGTAACCGAACATATTGAAGCATTAGTGATAGATTTATTCGGTGAGCTTAAGACATGCCTTAACCCAGTTCTAACTATCTTGGCGGAAACCTTTCGATCCGTTAATATCCTAAAAAATGATGAAGGTGTGTATTTTCTAGGGCGTGCACAACTCCTTACTGTATGCATGTGTTGTCACTGAATTTTCACCTCTCTTTACTTTTTATTATTATATTTATTATTATTATTATTATTATTATTATTATTATTATTATGTTATAGTGTAATTATTATTATTATTATTATTTAGTGTTATTAATCTTATTATAAAAAACTAAAATAATAATAATAATAAAATTCCACTTTCAAATAAAATAAAGAACCTATAGAGACCATTTAATTTTAAATAAGAGTCCAATATAATAAATAATCCATTAGGCCCAAAATAAAACCCAACTAAACCATTTTCCCCATATATGTGCAGGTTTAGTAGGAGCCTTTGGATATAGGGCAAGGGAATCCGATGGACCAGATTGAACCAGCCAAAAGGAGGGGAGAAGGACCACCCGTGCCACCATGCACCTGGCGCGTGCGACCCACGCGCGTAGGTTGGTTCTCCCTCCCAGCCCCGATCGCGGCTCCTCCATTGCGGCAACCATTGCGGCCACCATTCCAGCATCATCACCGGCTGGCAGCAGCAGCGACCGTCTCGCTCGACCGCGCCAAACTCGACCAGCCCTCCGCTTAACCTACGTCACGCAGCCACGAAGCCCTTCTTCCGCCGTTCGAATCTGCAGCAAAAATAAAGAAGATTAATGTAAGATGACGAATCGAACAGAGAAGAATAAAGATGAGAAAATCAGAAAAATGGAGGAGATGAGAGAAGAAATTCAGAAGAGAGAGAAGGTCACACAATTCATTCTGATCTCAACGGATAAGGCCTTCTAACGGCTACAGACTCCATATAACAAACACAGTACAAGACACGGTGTCGTTTTATCTAATTACAATCCGCCCCTAAAACGCAGCGTTTCATTAACCCTTCCCCCTAACGTTAACAAACAGAAATTCAAAACAAACTCATTTCCTTCAACGGTCAACTCGATTCCTCCCTTTACAATGCTCCCTTCTTCAAAACATCCTTGTCCTCAAGGATGAAACTGAGGAAACTATTGCTGCAGCAAATACAACACCTCCCATGTTGAATCTTCAGGGAATGAGTTCGTCCATTCTACCAGAACTTCAGTTACTGTCCTGCCTGCTCGTTTCCCAATTCTTCGATCTAGAATTCTGACAGGCTCTTTCATTATGCCACCATCAGGTCCCACTAAGGGTAACTCATTACTGCAAATTGCATCCCCAATGTGTTTCTTCAGCTGAGATACGTGAAACACAGGGTGAATCCTCGATCCTTCTGGTAACTGAAGATGGTAAGCCACTTCTCCCACTTTGTCAGTGATCTTAAAGGGACCAAACCATTTTGGGGCCAATTTGTGTGAAGTTCGTTTCTGCACTGAGTGTTGCCTGTATGGCTGCAACTTCAAGTATACTAGGTCCCCTTCCTCCAAGCTACAATCTGTCCTCATCTTGTCCGCCTGTTGTTTCATTCGATTCTGGGCTCTCTTAAGGTAGAACTTAAGCATTTTCAGTGCAGCTTCCCGCTGTTGCAAGGATCTATCGACCGAGGCCACCAATGATTCTCCAGCCAAATATGGAATGTGTACTGGTGGTTCTTGTCCATACAACGCTTGGTAGGGGGTGGTTCAAATTGAGGAATGAAACGAGGTGTTATACCACCATTCAGCTAAGTAGAGCCATTCTCCCCACTCCCTTGGTTTTTCCCCAGTCATACACCTCAGGTAAGTCTCCAGGCATTTGTTCAACCTCTCTGTTTGCCCATCTGTTTGGGGATGATAGGCTGTGGATGGTGTTATTGCAGTACCCATCTTCTCGAACAACTCCCTCCAGAAGGTGCTCATAAACAACCTGTCCCTATCACACACAATGCTTTGTGGCATCCCATGCAACTTGAAAACATTCTCGAGGAACACCTGGGCAACTTCTTTAGCTGAGAAAGGGTGTGCAAGAGCTATGAAGTGGGCATATTTTGTCAGTCGATCCAAAATGACCCAAATGACATCTTTGTTTCTGGATCTGGGCAGTCCCTCTATAAAATCCATACTTATGGATGACCAGATTGCTTCAGGTATAGGAAGTGGTTGCAGTAATCCCCTTGGGTGAATCAGATCTCCTTTATTCTTTTGACAAATCCTGCATTCCCTCACAAAATTCTTCACATCCCTCCTCATGCCCTTCCACCCCATTACCCCACTCATCCTTTTAATGGTAGCTACTGCCCCTGAATGTCCTCCCACAGCTCCTTCATGAAAGAATTGAAGTAGCTCCTTCCTCATATCTGGATCTTGCCCCACAACTAGCCTTCCCTTTCTTTTCAGCAATCTGCCATCCCAGGCATACTTAGATTGTGCATTAGGATTCTGTTGCAGCTTCTCAATAACTTTCTTCAGTTTTGCATCAGATTCCCATGATTCAGCAATTCTTGCTAGCACATCAGTCGAAACACAGCTGATGGCCATGAGAGCACCCTTTCCCACTTCAGGCTTGCGAGACAAGGCATCTGCCACTGTGTTATGAACACCCCCTCTGTAGCTGACCTCATAGTCAAACCCCATCATCTTGGTGACCCATTTTTGTTGTGCAGGGGTAACAGCCTGGTTTGCAGTCAAAAACCTCAAACTTTGATGATCGGTTTTAATCTTAAAATGTCTCCCAACTAGATAGGAAGCCCATTTTTTTACAGCCATTAAGACAGCTAGCATCTCCTTCTCGTACACTAATAAGCCTTGGTGCCTCACCCCCAACCCCTTACTGAAAAATGCTAGTGGCTTCCCCTTCTGTACCAAGACTGCTCCTACTCCCAGATCAGAAGCATCAGCTTCCACTGTGAATTCCATGCTAAAGTCAGGCAAGCCCAATACAAGGGCTGAGCTGATGGTCTTTTTGAGCTTACCAAAAGCCACTTCTTCCATTTCAGTCCATCTCCACCCTCCCTTCTTCAGCAAATTGGTTAGTGGCTTAGCAATGCAACCATAGTCCTTTATAAATCTTCTATAATATCCTGATAAACCCAGGAATCCTCTCAGTTCCTTGAGTGACTTAGGACTAGGCCAATTCAGAATGCATTCCACCTTGCTAGTGTCCATGTGAATTTGTCCCTCAAACAGCACATACCCCAAATACTCCACCTTCCTTGCTCCAAAGCAGCATTTGCTTTCTTTCACAAACAGTTTGTTTTGCCTCAGTACCTCTAGAACCTCCTCCAAGTGTGATAAATGAGTCTCCCAATCCCTCGAATAAATCAGTATATCATCGAAAAAGACTAGGACTGATTTCATCAAAAACTGTCTGAAAACCCTATTCATTAGTCCTTGAAACGTTGCTGGGGCATTAGTTAGCCCAAAAGGCATAACTAAAAATTCATAATGCCCCTCGTGTGATCTGAAAGCTGTCTTGGGGATGTCTGATTCTCTCATTTGAATCTGGTGGTAGCCTGCTCTAAGATCCAGCTTCGAGAAGATTCTTGCATCACCTAGCTCATCCAATAACTCTTCAATGATGGGCATATGAAACTTGTCTTTAATTGTAATTTGGTTGAGTCTTCGATAATCAACACACATTCGCCAATAATTGTCCTTCTTCTTCACCATCACTATGGGAGAAGAGAAGACACTATTGCTGTGTCTGATAATCCCAGCAGCTAGCATCTCTCCAATTTCCTTTTCAATTTCATTTTTCTGAATTGCAGGGTACCTATATGGTTTGCTTTTGATCACTGCTCCTTCCTCCACCAGGGTGATCTTATGGTCTTGTTCCCTCTTAGGTGGCAACCCTTCAGGAGTCTTGAATACATCCTCAAACCTTGCTAACACCATCTGCAAGTCTTCAGGTCGATCTACAGGTTCCTCTTTCATCCCCAATTAGATATCCAGTAATACCAAAGAAGCTTTTCCATTGCTTTGACTTCCCCTGAGTATCTTGTTACAAGTTTGAGAGCTTACCACTTCCAACCCTTCTGGCTTAATTCCTTCCAAACTCACTTCTCTATCATCTTTCACAAACTGCATTCGCAAGGAACTAAAATCCCAACTGATAGCTCCCAACGTGCTTAGCCACTGGACACCCAGTACTACATCACAGTTCTTCGGGGCCACCACCAGGAAATCCGAGCTGAACCCTTCCCCTTGAGTCTCCCAATTCAACTGGTTACACCATCCCAGGGTCCCCAACACATTTCCATCTGCCACAGTTACTTTAAGGTTGCATCTCCTCTCGATTCCCAACCCCAACTGTTTCACTAAAGCCAAACTCAGAAAATTATGAGTACTCCCCGAGTCCACCAATGCCACCCATTCGATTCCCTTCACCTTCACTCTCAACTTCATCGTTTCCTGACAATTGGCTCCCCACATAGCCTGCAAAGATATTACTGGATCCTCCCCTCTCAACAGCACTTCCTCGTTTTCCTCGCAATCCAAGAAAACTTCAGGCTACACCTCCTCTTCCTTACCTTCCACTACAATTTGGAAAACTTGGGATTTCGAACACTTATGCCCTGGTGCATATTTAGCTGCACACCAAAAGCATAAGCCCTTCTTTCTGCGTTTATCTATTTCTGCAGCTGATAATGTTTTACTCCCACTAGGTTTGTGGGTGTTGGTTCCTCCTCCCCTTAATACATTCGAACCAAAAGGCACATGATTTGGACTTCTCTGAGGTGCCGTGGGTGAGATGGAAGTGCTCGAGTTCATCACAGATCTGTATCCACTGTTCGTAGATCTATTAGGCACAGTCAAAGTTGAGGGAGCCACTGATTTGAAGGATGATTTTCCCCCAGCAGGAAAAAACATGTTCTCCAGGTGTTTCGCAGTGTGGAACGCCTCCATCAGAGTCTTAGGTTGCAGCACATTCAGGAACTGGCTAATTTCCAGGCGTAAGTGATTTTTGAAGATACTGAGTATGTATTTATCAGGAAGCTGTACCTGGTTCACCAGACTCACAAACTCTTCATAATATTTCTCCACTGACTCTTGTTGCCTCAGCTCCAACAGATCCGCAAAGGGGTCATCAAATCCCCCTGGGCAAAATCTCTCGCGTATGAGTCTCAGGTACTGACTCCATCCCAGGCTCGCGAAATCCTCTTGATTCCTCATCAAAAATTGATGCCACTGCAACACCTTCCCCTCGAGATGCAACATGACCAAACGGATCTTTGAGTTTTTTGGAACTGACTCTGCTTCGAAGTACTGCTCCAATTTCGAGTGCCATCCCCTGAAGTCATCACCATCAAAACGAGGACATGGTAGTTTGAAAGCCAGATTTCCCAATGGCCCTTGATTCTCTACCCCAACACCATTGGTGCCTTTGTTGTTTTGCTCATTCAGGATCTCCACCTCTGGTTCCGTGTCTCCAGGTGATTGACCATCTTCCCCAGAAGCACCGGCTCTCGGATTCGACCCCAAAACACCAGGACCCCCCATAAAAACTTGAGATTGGCTCCCAGTTGCATTCCCCACAGGTTCGATGCGCTTTCCCAATGCTAGCTCTAACATCTTTCGCATATCCTCCCCAATCTGAGTGCGAAACTCCCCAAATTTGGCATCCATTTTAGCATCAATACTGTTTTCCACTCGACCAATTTCCTCCTGCAGTTTTGAAGTTTCCTGTTGCCAGGATTGACTCCGCGTAATTGGAACTCCATCCACCATTGCCAAGATTGATTAGCTCTGATACCCTTGTAAGATGACGAATCGAACAGAGAAGAATAAAGATGAGAAAAGCAGAAACATGGAGGAGATGAGAGAAGAAATTCAGAAGAGAGAGAAGGTCACACAATTCATTCTGATCTCAACGGATAAGGCCTTCTAACGGCTACAGACTCCATATAACAAACACAATACAGGACACGGTGTCGTTTTATCTAATTACAATCCGCCCCTAAAACGCAGCGTTTCATTAACCCTTCCCCCTAACGTTAACAAACAGAAATTCAAAACAAACTCATTTCCTTCAACGGTCAACTCGATTCCTCCCTTTACAATTAAGACCAAAAAATGACTCCAAATATGCATAAAATCGGCCCCAAATCAGAGCATGGCAAGAATCAAGCTAGGATTAACATGAAATCCGTCCGAATTCAAATCAAAGGAGAAGAAATCTAGGATTTATGCTTGAGATTCAATTGTTTTTTGTACTTGTAAAAACTCATACATCCTTTGTAATTTTCATCAATAATTACCATGAAATTACACTGAAAATTATAGGAGTTTTGCATACTGATTTGTTTCAAGAGGAATACAAGAAGCACGCAAGCATCTTTCGGTATTTTCTTCCATCATGTTCATTTTATTTAATTTTTGTTGGGTATTTTATGGTGTTGTTATATTCAAAAAAAAATTACAAAAAAAGAGTTGTTTTATATTTTACAGTCGCCGGCGACGCCGGCCGACACCGGTTGTGGTAGCCGAAGTGGTGGCTATTCTTGGTGTTCTTCATCCCATGATTAACAACCAAGAACACTTGAGAGAAAGTTTGAAAGGGTGTTTATATTCAAAAATTTTAAGTTGAGAGATGGAAAATGTGTGTTTTTTTAAGTTGGGCTTCATACCCAAAATATATTGGAATTATCCCATTCATTAAATCCTACATTTTTTCCATTTTTATTCCGAAAATATTATATTTAAAGCCTTTAAATTTGGTCCCTTATTCTCATTTGACCCATTATTTGTTTTAATTGTTTCTTAAAAAAATATTTTCTTATTCCCTTTTATTATAAAATCTTATTTTAAAACTTGAATAAAGTGTTGACTCGATCCGAGAATGATACACTCATTTTTAATTAATCGCACATTCTAATTTATATTTAATTTAATTTAATTTAATTTAATTTAATTTTTTATTCTCTTGTAGATATTTAATTTTGGTCGATTTAATTTTCTACTTCCTTATATATTTTGTAAATTTCTTCTTTGGTTATTTATTTAAGAAATAATAATTTGTTGGGTTTTTATGTGCTCGCTTTCCTTCAACCGTTCTAGCTCGCCAAGTGTGGAGAAATTGGATTTTTTGGTGTTTTAGTGGGAGGTGAAAAATAGGCAAATGACACAAGGAATTATAGTGGTTCAACCTTCTAACCAAGGTCTACATCCACTACCTTAGCATAATAAAACACTCTCTTACAAGATAATTTTTTAAGCAAACTTGAAATCCCTCTAATAGGTATTGTTTGCACCATAAAGCTCTCATCCAAAACCTAAACACTTGAGCAGATTTAACAATATTTAGCTCACTAGTGTTGTCTATACAAGAAATGGACAATTTAAGCTCTAAGACAATTTCTTGATCATAGTGTTGTTGACAATTGGAGCATTAGTCTTCTCTTGATGCTTGAAGGTCCTTTTTATACTCTCAATTAAATATATAGCCGTTGAGGACCTTTGGGGATGTTTTGGATCCGTTGAAGACTTTATTTCCCACCATTAATGTTGTTCTACAGATGTCCATTTTGAAACAATCGAACCCGTTTCGGAATGTCCTTCTTCAGATCTAGCCGTTGAAGTCTGATACATCAAGCCGTTTGAAAACGCATCTGGCCGTTTCGAAACACTCTTGATCCGTATCGAAACGGTGGCAGCCCTGTTCATATAGGATTAGTTTCATTCATTTTAATTGCATAATTATGTTGAACTCGATCTTAAGTATATTATGATCATATTTGTGTATTTTAGACACTTTTGAGGAAAATGTGTCTTGGTTGTGTTATGCAGATTATTTCGAGAGCTGAATGCGAGAGAAGGAAGCTAAGAATGATACAATAGAAGAGGTTTAGACTGATAGAGTCCCAGAGCTAATGAGAAGACATGATTCAAAGTCAACCCTAGGAGCAAATCACGGAAGAAAGCCTATATGGAAGGCAAGAGGATACCCTAAAACTGCACACAAAAAAACCCTAAACACAAAAGGTTATTACCAATATATAAAGGAACCTCTACTCGCATCGAAAGAGATACGTGGCCAATAACCAACTTTCATCTTCCACCAAAGTAGACAAGAATGGTTGACAAGTACTTCAACCAGAATTCGTACTTGGCAAGGTCCCTAAATTGATCTACGTTTCAGACATCACTTTTACACATGCGGAGAAGGGTATATGAAAGTAAATCAACAAGTAGTTGGGAAATGTCATTTGTGGTTATTACAGATTTCCCAATTTACCTACGCCATACCCTCTACTCAACCCTATGAATAGGTACAAATTAATAGAGGAACTAATATATTAGAGTGAATGCAACATGGCTTGGAGAGTCTCGATGTTGCTGGAGACATGAACCTGAGGAAAGCAGGGTTCGTTGAGCAAACATAAATTTTTCCCCTCTTTGGGGGAGAGGAAGAAAAGGTAACGCACATTGTTGCCACACTTCCTAAGCTAGAAAAACGCTCCTTGATGAGAGTTTTGAGAGTGCATTCAGAAATATTTGCATGGTCCGTTGGAGACATACGTGGAATCGACCCCAATGTAATTATGCACTGTTGGGAAAAGTCGGTACACCCCATGGCGCAGCGAAAAAATAAATCGGCGTATTCCACCAGTTATCTATGTACGAGGAACGAATCTAGGGTGAAAAGGGATGAAACGTTACCTTGATTAAATCTGAAAAATCGCAGGGATATAGGAGAATCCAATTCTTCCAGCACGATACTGAATCCAAGTTGTTAGAACAACATTTCAACCTCTACGCAGTCGACCCAAATGAAACGAATAATATTTTATTTCTCTAACCGTTAGAGAGTTTTTTCAAAAATAGGCATATATTTTGTTTGCTAGACCTTATGCCTTTATATAGCACTCAAAAACCTAATCCTAATTAAAATCGGATTCATTAAATATACAATATATTTAACCGAATATAATTTAATATACAGAATCTGATTCTACTTTAATTAGGTTTCTTTAGGGATATATATATTAATAGTATTTGATAATTACAATAATTATCTAGTATTATAATATATAAACGAAATTATCTATAATTACAAAAATTATAATAATTTCGGTTTTTACTAATTACGTGTACAACAAGTTTGTACACATGATATCTAATCGATATTTTTTAGTTTCTAACAAATGGTGTGACCCTTATAGGTTCATGTAACGTTAGCAGAAAAATTCTAATATTATAAGCAATGAGTGACATCTAGCAATACATCATTGCTACCTAAGTTACAGGAAGTCATGGTTCGACATAACCTTTTTGTGATTAACTCTTTTTCATGTATTACATACTTTTTTTCCTTATATCTAGATTGTACACAAGTCATGGAATAATCACACTTGTATATTCCATCTAATATATCTTGATATCTTGAGTAGACTATTATAAACGAATAATTATGATATCTCATATCAATTTATTCGAGCATTGCCATGAATTTCTAGTCTCACTCAATCAAGTGGCCTATGATATTACTCCTATTATGTAGGAGTGACAAATCATATCTTGATCAACCATATCCCACTACATAGATTGCGGCATATTCAATATCAGTCTTTATAGTGTAGTCAGTCACGACACACGTTTGACTGTATCGAAATATGTCACTCACAATGTTGAAATAATGATGATATCAAGTCTGAGGATCATACGTATAGTTATCACTATGAGCAATATTGTGACTGTCACATAATAATCTAAGAAACATGCTTATAGCGTGCCAGTCCAGTATGTTATTCTCTAACACATATTTATGTATTGATTTTGACATTTCCGTGTTAATGACAACACTTTGTCATCAATCAACTACATATTAGTCTTAATATATTATTGTTGTCCATGTCCGCAATAACCATATTATTCTAAGGACTTTATTATAATTATGTTTATTTATAAATGCATAAAATAAGACTAAAATAATAATAATGGCTTTATATTAATAAACAAGATAAAATAAGTATGTCTTTCACAATCATATTATGATTAGTCTTTGGGCATACTCCAACATGTACTCAGTTAATGTCACGCCTTCCGCAAAACCGGTGAAACAAAAGAAACGAAGGTTGGCCACCAATAAGGATACATGGAGTGAGACAAGAAACGAACAAGCTTTTAGCAACCAAATTCATTCAGGAGGTGGCGTACCGGTAGGGATGTAAAAACAGGTAATCGGACAGGTTTCAGGTCGGGTTCTGTCAGGTCGGGTAAAATCGGATACAGGTCATTTCAGGTAAAAAAAAAAATTTTAACTCGACTCGGGTCGGGTGCGGGTCCATTGCAGTCGGGTAATTTGCAGGTCGGGTCCATTTCAGGTCGGGTCCATTTCAGGTCAAACTCGTTGCAGATCGGATAAAAACAGGTCGGGTAAAATCAGTTAATTGGCAGGTAAATTGCAGGTCGGGTTCATTTCAGTTCGGGCTCATTTTAGGTCGGTTTCATTTCAGGTCGGGTTCATTTCAGGTCGGGTAATTTCAGGTCGTCGGGTTCATTTCAGGTCGGGTAATTTCAGGTCGTCGGGTTCATTTCAGTTCGGGTTAATTCAGGTTCACCAGAAATGAACAATTTTGAATAAAAACAAAGTGTTATGGACTATAGTGAAAAAATAATAATAAATAAGAGCTAATTTGGACTAAAATAAAGTTTTATGGACTATAATAGGCTCAATTTTGAATAAAAACAAAGTTTTATGGACTATAGTGAAAAAAATAATAAATAAGAGTTAATTTGAAGTAAAAATAAAGTTTTAAGGATTCAATTGAATTGAATTAAAACTTAAAGGACTTGAATAAAAAACTTATATAATATAAAGGGCTTTATTTATAATTTACCCCAAATTGAAATTCAATTTGGGAATTGGGTGGTTTCAAAATAAATTTTCCCGCCCATATATATTATAATTTAATATTATTTATTAATTATTATAATATAATATAACTTATTAATTATTATAATAACTTTATAAGTATAAATATATGTGATTATGTGTATATATATGTATTTTTATGTATTCACATGTATATAAATTACAATATATAATTATATATTATACAAACATGTATGTATTTATGTATATGTAATGTATTATACAACATACATGTATATATACATGTGTGTGTATATGTGTATATATATATATATATATATATATATATTATACAAACATATGTATATATTAAATTATTAATACATTATACATATAACATATCATACATAATAATGAATACATATTATACAAATATATGTATGTTAATATATAATATATAATGTACATGTATATATATGTGTGTATATATGTATATAAATACATAAATATACATATAAAATATATGTATATATATAAATATATGTATTTATAAAATTATAAAATATATGTATTTATATATGTATTTAAATACATAAATTGAATTGAACTCAATTGAATTGAACTAAAACTTAAAGGACTTATATGAAAAACATCTAAAATTTAAAGGGCAAAAAAATATTTAGCCCATCTAAAATTCAAAGGGCTACAAAATATTTAGCCCATCTAAAATTTTTAGCCCAAAGCCCAACAATTAATAATTATTATTAATTATTATATTTAGTCCATCTAAAATATTTAGTCCAAAGCCCAACAATTAATAATTATTATTTATTATTGATATTATTAATTATTATAAATGGGTGGTGGGATATGAGCTCAAAGGCCCAAGGCCCAAACTATT